>OFHU01001171.1:0-45000 GCA_900245905.1 Lacerta viridis
ATTGTGCATTGTGGAGTCTTGAGGGAATATTTACTGAGACATTTCATGGTCTCTATCAGGGGTACTGGTAGGCACACTGGGGGCCATGTTGGTGCCCCCAGTTTAACAACAGCCGCAACAATATTTGGGGTGCAGGGGCGTTCCTAGCCCCTTGGCTGCCCGGGGCGGGAAGCCAAGAGGCACCCCTGGGGGCGGGGCATCGCGGTGCGTGCGTGCGTCATGACGTCATGACGCACACGGCGCCCCGCCCCCGGGGGATGCCGGGCGGGGGCTTTGGGAGCCTCGGCGGGCTGCAAAGAGCCCCGAAGCCGCAGCCTGGCACCCCTTTGTGCTACAGCAGCGGCTTCGGGACTCTTTGCTGCCCGCAGAGGCTCCCAAAGCCCCCGCCCGGGCCCCCTCGGGGGAGCGCAAGTGGGGCAGGGAGAGGGGCAGGTCAGCGAAGAGGGGTGTCACCCCTCTTCGCTGGCCCGCCCCTCTCCTTGCCCCGGCTCCGCAAGCCAGCCAGCGGCGCGAAAAGCCGCTGGAGGGCGGGGGCTATTTTCGGCGCTGCCGGGGCAGAGCCGCAGGGGCGGCAGCGAGGGGGGTGACACCCCGACTCGCTGGCGGCCCCTGCGGCTCCACCCCGGCAGTGCCGAAAATAGCCTAAAAAGATTTTAAAAAAAGTTTTTAAAAGCCCAATGGGCGGGGCCGACACCCGATGTGTCACCCCCAGCAGGGGCGCTGCCCGGGGCCCCCTGCCCCCTCCGCCCCCCTGCGACGCCCCTGGGGGGTGGGTTCCTAATTAGGCAGCTGAAACAAACCTTATGCATGTGAAAGGACCGTGTGCTCACCCAATTCTGCTACTAAAAACAAGATCCTGGGTTGAGTATGTGTGCAGAGTAGATGTTGAGAAATTCAATTCAGTTTGCATTTAAAGGCAAACCTGCCTAATTTGTATTTCCTGAAACAATGCATAAGCAAGACGTAGCCAGGTTTCATAATGGTACATAGGATGGAACAAGGTAGGAAGCTGGCTTATACTGTTGGCACTGACTGGCAGCAGCTCTCCAGGGTTTTGAGCAAGGAACATCCCCAGCTCTACCCAGAGATGCTGGGGATTGAACCTAGGACCTTCTGCGTGAAACACATGAGCTACAGCCCTTCCTCTCATTATGATTTGCAGCTGATGAACAGAGATGTCCCAGTCAGTTACTCAACTGACATCCTGTAAAACCGCCAATACTGAGGAGGAAAGTCCTTAAGAACACTGACTCCTTTCTCTAACAAACTGGAAACCAGTCAAAAGTCCAAGATCAATATGTTTCCCATTGGTCCTGCACAGTTTATGAATCATCTGGCAAGGGATATGTGTATATTGCAACTTACAGCAACCCCAGGAAACAAAAGAGCCTATTTGTGGGGGGAACAGCTTTGTCCCATGCCTGCTTGAACTGACTCTTCCTGAGGGACTCAACATGTTCTTTCCACTTAAGTGTCAACATGTAAGGATGAAAAGTGATGAAAAATGTCTGTTGCTCTTGGTTTCATCTTCATCCTGGGAGATAAAAGCATGTGTGTGTTGGGTGCAGTCTTCTGCAAATCTGTTCTTACTGCTTTTGCAATCAAACTCCCCCCCCCTTTCATATTTGGTCAATGCACTTCCTCTTGTCGTGGAATGAACATTTGGCTTTTCAGTGCCAAATGAACCATGACTTTTTATCAAGAAATTTGCCCTTGCCAGTGCATGGCTCCCCCTCCAATTTTAACCAATAACTAGCATGTGGGGGAAACTAAACCAAATCAGGACCATCACATGGGAATGTGAAGACTCTGCTTCCCCTGTGGTTCCAATCAGAATCAGGTCTCCTTTATTTTCTATTTCCTGGGGCTGTGCACCCAATTTTACCAAATCCCAAATCTTGAACCAAATTAGCAAATTTGGGTCAACCAAAGATTCAACCAGAACATGTTTGAGGCAGCTCTGGGTGGTACTGGGTCAGATCAGGTTCCCACAGAATAATCCAGGGTTATCAAACGTGAGGAGGCAGTATGGTGTTGAACAGCCTGTATGTGTTACCTTTTCTCTCCCACCCTGACTGCATGTTCAATCAAGGTTTTAAACACCTCCTGTTCCTATGTCATGGCCCTGATTATAAATGCCCAGTTGGGCCCCACAGAGATGGGGAACCTGTGGTGCTTCAGGATTCATTGGACTCAAACTCCTGTCATCTCCAGCTAGCATGGTCAAAGGTCAAGGATGTTGGGAGTTGTAGTATGGAAGGCCACAGGTTCTCTATCCATTGGTTATCAGGATGAATAGCCTTTATGTAGCAAATCTATCCTCTGTGAATTGATTTGTATTAAACTTTGTAGCATATTCCTGTATGTTACACCACCTTCTGATGTAAGTTAGTCAGGACGTAGGAGAGAACCCTCTTCACCACCCAACTGGTCCAAGCTAGTAGAGCAGAGCCAGGTCAAAGATTAAGCAGCACCATTTATTTCAAAGTAGGGATGGTGATGTTATCTCTGGGAGACTCTCTTTCCTAATCATTAGTGTCAGTGCTTTTTTTCTAGAAAAATAGGTGCCAGTACTCACCATGAAGTTGTTACAGTAGGTGCCACAATTTTTAACAACAACAAAAGAGATGCCAGTACTGTGTGCCCTTGAGTACCCCCTGGAAAAGAGAAAAGAAAAAAGCACTGATCAGCATACCAAATAAATAAGGTTTTCTCCCTTGAGAAACCCCTCAAATTGGCATTTGCAGAGGAAGAGGGAAGTTCTATTAGCATGTGTGGCTAAGGGTTGAAAACTGCCACTTTCCACTTTCATTTCATTTTGATAACATTCTAAAATCCCTTTATTAAGACCAACCAAAGTGCCTTAAAAAGTGACCTTTTGGGACCACCAGAATTTTCCATCAAGCTGGATATTAAGCAAATTGGGAAAAGGCAGCAAGAGAATCCCTGGAGATGTGGATGTAGAAGCCCTAATCTCTGCATTGGTCAAATTTTTGTTGTAGTCACTTAGTCTTAAAAGTGGCATAGTTGCCATGAAGAGCTTCTGAACTTCAGAATTGACCACTACAGCACTGCACCGCTAAATGTAGTAGTATTGCTAAGGAGATCACCTCACTCTTTTTGATGCCTCCCACTGCCCTACAAAGCCTTTTCTTTTTAGAGAGGCATTTAGCCCACCTATTTAAGTGTCATTTGCTAAATCTTCTTCACTTTTGGCATGCATATATTATTTTAATATTTCCTTTACCACCTTCTACTTCTACTTCTTCCTTTTAAAGCTATTATAGATTTGCCATATTTTGTAATGCTGTGTTATAAGCCCCTTGGGCATTTGATTCAAAAGCCAGGACATAAATATCCTACAAACTAAGTAATGTCAAATGTTGGCATCCTCTGCAATTTGTGCAGCTTCCAACAGGTGGCGATGTGATATGCTGCACGAAGAACACCAGAACAGTACAGCCATGTTGGGCTGTGGTTCAGTCAAAGTGCCTCTGTTTTGCATGCAAAAGGTCCCAGGTTCCATTGCTGGCATCTCCAGGCAGGGCTGGGAGAGACCCTGAAGAGCCACTGTTATTCAGTGTAGACATTACTGAGCTAGTTGGACTGACTCAATATAAACCAGCTTTCTGTGTTCCTGACTGACCTTTGCAGTTGGCTTTTTTGCACCACGCAATGCAAGCAGCAAAACCTAGGCATGTGCTTTATTTTATTGTTATGTGCCCTGGTCCCAGAATTGTGGCAGCAGGGTCACACATTATTTCAGGAATTAGTAAAAGTTAGAATTAATCAAGGTTTGGTTAAAACTGTGCCAAACATTGATGGATTAAGTTTAGGATAACAAGCTTGACATAGCTGGCCAGGGACAAGCCATTAAGAAACAACGGCCAGTCATCAGCCCATCAACAAGGCAGGAGACTGCCAGGCAAGGGGGTGGGGTTACGGGGGGGGGGATGAAGTAATGGAAGGGGAAGTTGCATTTGGAAAGGGTTTCTGGAAAGAAGAATGTGGCAGAAGCCATGCGGGCTGAATGGAGCAGGCGCTTATAAGGTGACACAAAGGTGCTGCTTTGGGCGCCGATGACTCAAACGCTGTGATTATGGCAGAAGCTGCCTCTTCTTGGACTGTAAATGCTTTGAATTCTCTCTACGGTAGAAGGTTCTTTTGAGTACCTGAGTACTCCTCAGGTGTATTTATGTGGAAATAACCATATAGCTTAAAGACACTACAGTCTCTGCTGTGCCCCGTTTTTCCAATGGAAACGCAAATCCTGGTTAAGTGTCAAGACCCCTAGAATCTCACACCAATCAGAAGGGATTTGGGGTGGTTCGTAACATTTTGTTTAGGTGCATCCACCATAGCCGGACATTTCAGAGCAATTGGGCTATATGTACATACAATAACCAGTGGCGGGGGATGTTCCCTGCATGCCTTCATGGAGCGCAAGGGCTTAACAGCCCAGCTCAACACCTCCTGGTTGGTGGCTGTGGGCAGAGAGGAAAGGTATACTCTGTTGGCTCTGCTTATTCAGTTTTCTTTCCCACATGTCTGCATTGGCTGCCAATTAGCTACAGTGGTACCTCTGGTTAAGTACTTAATTCGTTCCGGAGGTCCGTTCGTAACCTGAAACTGTTCCTAACCTGAAGCACCACTTTAGCTAATGGGACCTCCCACTGCCGCTGCGCCGCCAGAGCACAATTTCTGTTCTTATCCTGAAGCAAAGTTATTAGCCTGAAGCGTTATTTCTGGGTTAGCAGAGTATGTAACCTAAAGTGTATGTAACCTGAAGCGTATGTAACCTGAGGTACCACTGTACTGGAGAAAGTTCAAGTTGCTGGCTCTAGTGTATGACAACCTATATCATATGAAGCCAAATGATACCTACAATATCAACCCACTTCTATGCCCACTCAGTCCTAAGCTCTGCAGGATAGGGTCTCCTGTTCTGCACAATAGAGGAACTGGGTCTTTGCTGCTGTGGCCCCTACCACTATAGAGGCTCTGTCAATTTCAGTTCTTCTAGTTTCTCATTTATCCCCAGTCTTGAATTCATTTCTCTACATTTTGTAGATATTTACAGATTAAAAAAAAAAAAAATCCTCATGAAATTTCACCAGCATTTTACTATGACTTTCTCCTAATAAACAGTTACAGGCAGGTAGTCATGTTGGTCTGCCATAGTCAAAACAAAATAAAGTCAAAAATCAAAAAAAATCCTTCCGCACCTTAGAGACCAACTAAGTTTGTTCTTGGTATGAGCTTTCGTGTGTATCTGAAGAAGTGTCTATGCACATGAAGCTCATAACAATCAAACCTAGTTGCTCTAAGTGCTCCTAATAAACACATATTATATGGAGTTTTGACTAATGTACACATTTTTGCAACCAATTGTCTTAATATATATTTTTGTAAACATGGTTGAGAACACCACAAAATTCAGATAAGTGCAACAAAGAGAGTTGTTTCAGTTCACATATTGCTTAAAGTGTGAATTTAACAGATTCACCTTTAAATGCATATGGAATAGGATTTCTCCTTCATCCCTATTATATATATTTTTAAAAAAATGACAAAAGTTACATTCCTGTATTAAATCCTACAGGGCTATTAAATAAAGACTGATTGTAAAGTGGTAGACAACAGACAGACAGTCAGGTAGATAAATTTGCCACACATTAATGAGTCATCTGCAAAGCAGAGTTTAATTAGCACCTCCAGAACTGCAGCATAAATCTCAACAGTGTGCAAAGGAAGTGAACTGTAGAATAAGCTGTCAGCAGCTCCCTATGATTTGACAGCGTCCTACAAATGCATTCCACATTCTGACCCTGGCCGTCAATCATCACTCTGCAGCAGACCTGCATTTCCCTGTGCAACTGTCATCTGTTCTGCAGACCCCGGGATTTGGCTATCCTTTCTTGCGAACTTGTCATCTATCATTATTTTGGAAATAAACGAGACAGCAGAGCATTCTTCGGACTGATTGAACATGCCTCTGAATCCTGGATTTCAGCCTGACATGGTTCATCAGAATGTTACACAATTAGAAGTGGAGCTTTAAGAATTAAAGGGGCGATGGGGAGTGGGGGTGGGGGGAAGACACACACACACTTATCAGTGGCCCAGTCCAAAGATTCACATGTCCTTCAGTATCAACATTGCTTATTTAAAATGGCACAAGTTAGATCCGGGTCCTCACTTGTGTTTTTGATGTGCACATCATTCTAGTATACATGGAAGGGCTGTGCAATGGATTGCAGCCAAGTCCTGAGCCCTGAACTTAATCAGGCTAATTCAAGGGAGTCCATATGTTGGTTGAGTCAAGTTGAGATAGCCCTGAATCACTGCAGGTTGGGTTGGGTGTCCCAGAGCGATCTGAGTCTGTCAGGGTTATAGGACATAGCATGGGCAGAAAAGATAAATAAGAAACAATGATAAAGAGGAGCTGCAAGGCAGCTATATATTCATGGCAGAAGGTAGGGATGGGTGGGTGCTTTTCCTGCATAACTTCTCCTGCTTCCCCTCAGGCCTTTCCTTCTTCCCACCCCCTGAAACAGTACCACACAAGATGGAATCCTCCTCCTTACCAGCTGGTAAGCAGGAGGAATCCATTACAGCTTCACTGTGTGTAGGGAAAGCCACTTGTGAAGGAATAGTGTGGCACAGGAATGGATCGTATTCTCCCACTTACCAACTGGCAAGTGAGAGGATTCCATCCTTCACAAGCAGCTTCCCAGCACTGTAAACCAGAGCAGTATCCCACAAGACTGAACCTGCCTTGCTCTCAGGTGTGGGGGAGGAGAATTTAGGGAGAAGAAGACATAGTATACATATTCTCTTCCCGTCTCCCCAACCCAACCATATATTGAACTGAGGGTTTACTCAGCTCCAAAATTGCCTTTTCTCCTTGTGACGGTCTTTGCTTCCCACTTCAGCTGTCAGGTAAGGTTGACTTGATTCCTCATCCCCCTTGTTCCTGATGTAGATTTCCACTCATCCCTTCTTCCTCGGTGTGTGTGTGGAGTGCCATTATATGGTTCTCCTGAGGTACAAAAATGTCTTGGGCCGGCCCTGGCCTGAGGCCCACAGATACTCACAGGCAGTGCTTTTTCTGGGGGGAATCAGGGGTACACATACCCCTAAACATTTTATGAATCTAAGTTTGGCCTCATTGAGGAGCAGTATTTCAATATGAGTAGGAAAATGAGAGTACCCCTTAACATATTTTTTAAAAGGAAAAAAAAGCACTGCTCACAGGCAACCTTCCAAGGGCCACATGGCATTGATGGGTGGCACAAATAGGTGCAGCATTTGCCTCCAATCTCACCTATTTGCTGAACAGATTCTATCCCTAGTCAGCTTAGATAATGTAAGTCCACATGATGTATTTTCAGGCTTTGTTGAATCTAGGCCAGGCATCCCCAAACTTCTGCCCTCCAGATGTTTTGGACTACAATTCCCATCATCCCTGAACACTGGTCCTGTTAGCTAGGGATCATGGGAGTTGTAGGCCAAAACATCTGGAGGGCCGCAGTTGGGTGATGCCTGATCTAGGCAATACGTCAGTAGCATTTGCAGAGCAGTGCCAAACACCTGTTCAGCAGGGAGTGCCTCATGGGTGCACAGTGCATTGCTGTGCATGAGATCTATCCCTTACATTCAAGCAACAATTTCTGTTCTAAATACTTTTCCATTAAAATGAGCCCATGACTGCACATCGTTACTGTATATAAATATTGTTATGCTGAGCAAACAAAGACTCAAAGAAACTGTTATGTATTTGTATACACATACTTATGTATTCCATCAAATGGTTGCTTAGTACAAAAAAGAAAAGGGGGGAACCCTATAATTAATCTGTTTTATGGCAAATGTGACCACAACCGGATGAAATGTGTAAGTTCTCATTTCTTACACGAGGGTGCTGTTTATTTTATGAATTCCTGCAAACATCCAAACCAGCCTATTATGTGCCCACTTACAAACTCCCTACCCCAAATGTATGGCTGTGAGTAATTCTGTTACAAAGACTTTGGCATTAGATCACAACGGCTAGGATAATTTCTCTGCCATGAGACCAGCGTGCAGCCACTGCACAAAATGCCAAAGGAATGTCTCCATTTGAAGTGCAACAGGGCTGTACTGAGTTGATCACGGAAATTATTCCAGCCGTGGTACACCACATATTTCAAGAGCCCGCCATAAAAAGGGTCCATAAAAGGGATTCCCATTGAATCCTGGGATTCCATCCCATAATACACCTTGGTTCCATTTCCTGCAAGAGACCAAAATAGTAGCAGTGTTTTTTTTAATTGCTTCTCAAACTGTTCCTAACTGTAAAGAGGCCAAGCGTTGTCAAAAATCCGATGAAAGTTACGAATCAAAATAGACACAGAAACACACAACCAATGTGCAAATTCTTCTAAAATTTCCTGGAAAAAAAATATTAATATTCCATTGTTGGGGAACTTCAAGCTTCTTTGTCTGGAGCTAGGGACTTTCCTCAGGATACATCTCCTCACAAGCCACACCCTTTTTGCATAGGCCATACCTCTAGTTAGTCTTGCTTCATATCCTCACTTGGCTGGAATGGGTCCTTGAATGCTAATACTGACAATGATGGATACAGGTGTGTGGGTGTTCCTAGAGACTGTAGAAAGGTGAAATTTATACTCATTTATTTGCCCACTTTTGCTTTGATCTCCCACCCACCACTGGTGGGGATGTGGTCTTCAAGCTGAAAAAGATCCCCCACTCCTGCTTTAGATAAACAGGATAAATTGGCCTAATTACTCTGTCATTGTTGCCTGAAGATTTGTACCAACAATTTAGGGGCTGTTGAGAAGGGGTTGTGACTGGCCTAAAGTCACCTCGTGAGTTTTATGGTTGAGAGAGGATTTAAACCCTGGTATGCAAGGTCCTAGTCCAACACTCTGGCCATTATGCAATTATGGCTCCCAATATTGTCTATGGTTCCCTATTAACAACCCAAACCACTGATGCTATGGCAGTGGCTGCAATACAGATTATATTTTATCAGCAGGCATCCAAACACAATACAGTTCAGTTTATGAACATAATCTGTTCTGGAAGTCTGTTCTTAAACCGAAACTGTTCTTAAACCGGGGTGCGCTTTCCCTAATGAGGCCTCCCACCACCGGTGCCCTTCTACCATTCGTTTTCCGTTCTTAGACCTAGGTAAAGTTCTCAAACCGGGACACTATTTCTGGTTTTGCGGAGTTTGTAAACCGAATTGTTCTTAAACCGGACTGTTCTTAAACCGAGGTACCACTGTATAAGAAATTGGCTAATTAAAGGGTCCTAGACCCCTTAAATAAAAAAGAGGTCTGGACATGAGAGTAACCATTGCTGTACACCACTAACCCCTCACAATATAAAGGTCTTCCACATTTGAATTTCAGCCACATTGTTTGGACATGCAAGGCATAGGAAGACATCAATACGAATAACATTAATTTATTGCGATGGTGCTGTGAATTATACATACTACCAGAAATAGCTGGCATATGAGCCCATTTGTAAATCGCCTGAAAAATTCAGTTGGTCCAAAGAAGGGCAGTTCAGTTACCAATTGTTGTTGTTGTTCAGTCGTTCAGTCGTGTTCGTCTCTTCGTGACCCCATGGATCAGAGCACACCAGGCACGCCTATCTTTCACTGCCTCCTGCAGTTTGGCCAAAACTCATGCTAGTCGCCAGTTACCATTGGAGAATGGTAAATACTTACCACATTGCACCAGTCCTTTGTCATTTACCATGGTTTCTGGTCCATTTCCAGGCCATATTCAATTATTTTTTAAACACCCATAACATCCTGTGGTCCAGTTATCTGCAGGGCTACCTTCTCCTATATCCTAACTGTCCTGTCCTTGAAATCACCACTGGAGAATAGGGATGATTGAGTATATCAATTTTTATTTCTCTGTTTTAATTTTTTAGGGCTGTCATATTTCAAACTCTGAAAATCCAGACAGAAAATATGTTGAACATTTTGGGCAATTTAGGGGTGGGGAATGGCATGGGCTGCTGACATGGGCTGCCAAACGTCCGTATTTTCGCAGACATTTTCCTGATTTCCGCTCAGACATATGACAGCCCTATCATTTTTCCAATCTTAAATTAAGTTCCCCACATTTTTACATCAGTTTCTGATTATTATGATCAGTAGTTGTGAATATTAATCAGAAATTCAGTGCAGATTTCTCCTAGTTTACACATTTTTAATGTAATGTTGCCTAATGTACAGCATTTTGAAGCAATTTTCCCGAATATAATGCATTTTTTGTATGTTGTTCCCACAATGATAGGCCTTTATATGTGCACTCCCCCCCACCCCAGTATGTGCAGTTTTGAGCACATTACATACCTAAAGAACTGTCTTGCAAAAATCAGGGGGAAAGTGCAAGCTTTGAAGAATGACTGTATTTTGGTTCGCACATTGTTTCAGGCATTGTGAATTAGGCATGTTCACCTTGGATCAAATTTCTTGCCTATTCCTGTTGGAGAATCTTCCCCAGTTCCAGCAGTTCAGAATGTTCTTTCAATCCAGCCAAATGCTAGGCAGAACAACCCAGCGATCAGTGGAAGATTGGAGATGGTGTTCCTAAGAGTACTTCCCATTTTCATAAAACCCTCGCACACATTGATCTTCCCCGGTGTGCCTTTGCTGTGCAAACGAAGTGATGTAATCCACACAAGGCCACGGCTGTAGGGTGTAATCATGATCTTTGAAAGAGCATAGAATTAAAATTTATTGTTCAGCTCTGAAAATGTGTTCTTCCTTGCTTGGGATGCTGGGGGAAAACCCCCAACTCAGACAGTCCTGGTGATAAGCACATTTTTTCTTTCCTTTTCGTGAAATATAGATTTACAAATGGACCTTACAATAAAAAGATTTCTGTGTGGTGTTCTCATGTCCAACCCCTCTTCTACTCCCTCCCCATTTTCTTCAGTCTACCCTCTAAATATTCAGCAGTAGTCTGAGCATCATTTCGAGCAGATTTTTCAGTTATCACATATTGCTTGTCACTCACAGTCATTCAACCGAACACCAACTCTATTCTAAGGATGTCAGGAAGTCCAGACATTCTGGGATGAAACAGTACATATCTGGAGTGTAATGGGTAGTAATCTTTAGCTACAGACATACCTTCTTTGTGAGTAAGTCATTCCCTCAGTATAAAACCAGATCACTTGATCTTGGACTATATGGAGTCCAATCATCAAATATCTCCCAATCCCAATAAGGAAAGGCTTTATCTCTTATTGGGTGATGGATATTGGGATTGGGAAGACTTTTGACTCAGTTTGCATTTATAGGCGAACCCACTCAGCTTGCACATTCCGAAACAATACACAAACCAAAATACAGCAAATCTTTTAAACTTGCACTTATCCGAATTTTGCATAAAATGCACATACTCGGGTAATCTGTGCATACAAAATGCATATATTAATGAAAATTGCATACAAAAATGCATTGTATTCAGGAAAATTGGTGTATTAAGCAAAATTGAATTTAAAAATATGTTCTTAGAATAAATTTGTACTGACATGCTGGTTAATTTTATACCAGTTTACATTGTCTTATCTTAGTCTTCCAAGTGTTGGTGTGCTTAGGGTCCTGCTTTCAGGCTTGCCACAAGCATCTGCTTGGCCATGGTGATAACAAGGTGCTGGACTAGATGGTTCTTTGGCCTACTCCATCCAGCAGCGCGCTTCCTACATTCTCATGCAAATGGTGCATATTGTGAAAACAGCCCATCACATGATTCCTATATGCAGCTTGACCTGAGTTCTCCCTCCTGCCCACTCTGGTCATAGCATCTGTTGAATGTTGCCCTTGGTCATCAAGGATTCCTCCAATCCCATGAACTGAATCCATCAGAAGGACAAACGTTCTCCTTACCTGCTCATCTCTAAATTAAAAAAAAAAACAGAGCAGATGTGAATGTTTATATCTTGGACATGGCACTTCAAACTAGCTTCCGTACTTTTGCCGGATCTTTTCTTTAATATGCTGCTTGGCATTAATCAAGCTCTTTCGAAGCATCCTGTATTATCTCAGCCAGAACGGATCTCAAATGACTTTCCGTTCTAGTTTTTCAGCTCCTGTTGAGCTCCTGTTTTTCTTTCATGTTTGGGAGCAGAGGTCAGCAGCGCTAGGAGATGCTTGTTTTCACTCGGTCTCACATTTGCTGCTGTCATTCTAAGTCTGCTTCGAGTCCCCGCTAAGCAACAGGATGTGTTCATGCCCCCAGCTTTCTATGCTAATTGATTTTGGGGGAACCCATTCGTCAGTTTAATTTAGGAGATCGCCCACTAGGTTTGCTGTTCACTGTCAAAGGTAATTCAATTAAAACTCCAGAAGTGTGACTAACTACCCCACCGGTTAAATATGTTTACCAGCTGCCTCCTAGGATCTTTCCACCCCTGGTGTGTCTGTCAGGCAGTCTTACCATAATATACTGTCACGTAACATACTTGACTGATATATACAACAGCTTCTGCAACAAGGATATAGAATCAGTTCAAAGGCTTTCTGCAGCTTGTAATGACATACAAATATCTATACCATGCAATGAATCAATTAAAGCTTTGGCAATGTTAAACGTCAGCAGGTTTCAGCATTTTTTTTAATTTGGATCATATAGCCATTGAATTGACTGCAAATTATGGCTCTCCTGAATTAAACAATCCAAAGGTATATGTTTAAAAATCTTTAGGAAACTTGGTAGTCTCTGATGTACCTTTCTAAAATATATTAAACTCATATATTAAACTCCAGTAGCTAATGCAAACAATTGCTTACATAAATGGACTTTTCCACGATATTCTAATTTTTCGAGTTTCACCTGTATGTAGTCTCAGAGGCATTGCAAAGTAGTTAGAGGATTTGCAGGGCACTTTAGAGCACTCAGCTATACTGTAAGCAGGCTTCAGCTGATGGGCAAGTAAATCAAAGGCATCTTTCTGCACCAGGCTTGAGAGCAGTACATGTGAAAAGGATCTAGGAGTCTTGGTAGACCACAAACTTGACATGAGTCAACAGTGTGATGCAGCAGCTAAAAAAGCCAATGCAATTCTGGGCTGCATCAATAGGAGTATAGCGTCTAGATCAAGGGAAGTAATAGTACCACTATATTCTGCTCTGGTCAGACCTCACCTGGAATACTGTGTCCAGTTCTGGGCACCACAGTTCAAGAAGGATACTGACAAGCTGGAACGTGTCCAGAAGAGGGCAACCAAAATGGTCAAAGGCCTGGAAACAATGCCTTATGAGGAACGGCTTAGGGAGCTGGGTATGTTTAGCCTGGAGAAGAGAAGGTTAAGGGGTGATATGATAGCCATGTTCAAATATATAAAAGGATGTCATATAGAGGAGGGTGAAAGGTTGTTTTCTGCTGCTCCAGAGAAGCGGACATGGGGCAATGGATTCAAACTACAAGAAAGAAGATTCCACCTAAACATTAGGAAGAACTTCCTGACAGTGAGAGCTGTTCGGCAGTGGAATTTGCTACCAAGGAGTGTGGTGGAGTCTCCTTCTTTGGAGGTCTTTAAGCGGAGGCTTGACAGCCATCTGTCAGGAATGCTTTGATGGTGTTTCCTGCTTGGCAGGGGTTGGACTGGATGGCCCTTGTGGTCTCTTCCAACTCTATGATTCTATGATTCTGCAGGCATCATCTGCACAGCCAACCCAGCAGACTTTGGCTCTGCTGCCCACAAGCTGAAGATTGCTTTCTCATACCAATGTACAATCAGGAGTACATGTTAAGGCTCCCACTTTCTCATTGGTGGATGCATCTCTTGACTCTGCTACATTCGTCGCAATAATACATTTTGAATATGATATAAACATCCAACACCAGATGATGTCAGGAATGAGGCACGTGTGCGGGGATTCTTTGGCTGGAGCCTCCCGTGCACAGGACAAAGTCAACTGCACGTGGGATACCAGTTGCTGGGGGATCTGGTGGCCAGCACCTCACGTGCGCCCTTGCACAGAGCACTGGCCAAGCCTGCGGACGGGACGGACGGTAATTCCGGAGCCCAGCTCACACTGTGCCGTGAAGTAGATTGTCCGCCAGCCTGAATCTGAAGGATGAGTGAGTTGAATGAATGAATGCCTCGTAGATGGATTTGCAGACGCTTGCGACCTCTTAAGTTGTTCCGGAAAGTAAAGCACCAAAATAAAGGTGGCCAAAACGGCGGCCAAATAAAACACTGGTAAACGGTAAAATTTAAACTAAAATGAAATAAAGACTACGACCATGGTCTCTTTGAAGACGGCTTTGGCTGACCCGCGTGGGTTGTTTCTCTCTCTCTGTACCTTGCCACGCAACCTTCTCTCTGGGCTTGTCCGTTCCACCGTCTTCCACGCTAGCTAGTTCTCTTACTATCTCTCTTACTCTCTCTTTTTCCACCGTTTTTTCACACCCAGCACGGGGAGCCGCAGCCTTTTATTGACAAGAACAAACAACGTCATGATCCATACTTTTACCAATCAGAACACTGTTGCTGCCCCTGAAAAGGGCGGGAAGCAGATTAACTGACCACCAAACAGTTTGAACTTGGAGCCAAAAAGTCCCGGCGGAGGGATCTCAGCGGCAAGTCGCCTGCTGGATCCTCCTTTCATTTTCACTTTCTTGCGGAGGAATACATTAAATAGCGCATAATTAATAACAAACAAACATAAACAACCGTTAGGTGTAGGTGCACCCACGAAGTGTATTCCCACACACGTGTGTGCAGTTTGAGGGAAATGGTCTTGGCCACATTTGAACCCTTGGTGGACCAAATTTGGCCAGTACATTGGAGGTTCCCCAACAGTGGCCTACACTGACTGGCAATGACTGTCAAGGTTTTCAGGCAGATCTTGTTGTACATCTTCACAATGCAAAACCAAACGCATCGCCATAATTCAGCCTCAAAAGATCACATCCCCTTATTCCATCTCTGCATACAATTCAGTTTTTCTCACAGGGGCATTTGGCTTACCTTCTTGATTCAGGACTTGCATCTTTTACTTTGTCTTATTTTCTGCCAAGGGTACACAGCCAGTACCTACTACATTTTTCTATGAAGCACGCTAGTGACTGGAAACCACACTCAAGTTGATGATGGACCTTGATATTAAACATCTGTTTAAACATGGGAGGTGCTTTCAATGGTTTTATAACTAGGAAAGAGAACTATAAAGGGCAATTTAGGATGAAGAGGCACCAATTTTAGCAAGAAGAAACGAAGGAAGGAAGAGCCAAGATTCCAAGATCCTACATCTTTTGGGGAAACTAACTTGAAATGGTTGCTATACCTATAATTATATGCTGGTGTCAAATATCTCTGGAGCAAAAGTGGAGCCAGCATTTCTATAACATTTTTAGTGAAATATTACTTGTTTCACTCCATGGTCCCCTGAAGTAGACACACAAGAATAGCAAGCCCTTGGGGGCAGAGCCTGTTATTTCAAATGCTGTAAGACTTCACTTCCCATCAGCCCCAGGCAATATGTACACCGATCAGGGATGATGAGAGCT
Source organism: Lacerta viridis (assembly GCA_900245905.1). NCBI lineage: Eukaryota > Metazoa > Chordata > Lepidosauria > Squamata > Lacertidae > Lacerta > Lacerta viridis. The sequence continues at coordinate 15,555 of OFHU01001171.1, forward strand.
GTGGTCCAGCAGCAACTGGAAGGCTATCCAAGCTTCAAAATAACATGGAATGGTGGTGCCCATTATGGTTTTATTTTTCAACCAGGTCATTTAACTGGGCAACTATTTGTAAATTTGGGGAATAGTATATTTCAAAAAGTGAAAATATGGACACAAAAGCTGCTGAGCTTTCTTTGGCAAAGTTGTTTGCAAAATGAAATAAAAAACGCCCCCCTGCCAAATTCAACACTTCCATGGGTTCCCAAACAACGGGTTTTCCTGACGGGAAGCGGTGGGGGCAGGTGGAAGTGTGGACGAGCCCTAAGATTCTACCCCTTGTCATAGAGCCTGAGAGTCTTAATCGGGAGTTCGAGTCCAACCTTGGGCAAAAGGATTCTGCTTTGCAGGGGGTTGGACTACACTAGTGGTTTTCAACCAGTGTGCTGTAGCAACCTGAGGTGCCTTGAATGATGGTCAGGGGTGCCACAGGCAACATCGGCCTCTATCCCTCTTTCCTTCCTTCCATCCTCTGATGCCCTCTTGTCTCTGCCTCCCAAAAGCTTGGCTCTGGGGCTGGCCAGGGGGTGCTTCCCAGGTCCCGGTGGGGCAGTGTGGGGAGGCACCTCTCTTTGGGGAAGGGGCAGCTCAGAGACTAGGGGTGGCAGCTGCGGCTGCTCAGAGGACTCTCAAGGAGAGGGGAGAGAAGAGGAGGCTGAGGGGACACTCTACAAGGGAGGTTGTTTGAAAAAGGGTGAGAGGCTGCCAGCTCTGCATGCAAGAGGTGACATTACTGGGCTCCTGAACCCCACAGGGGTGTCGCAGAAAGAATGTCGTTGGTCAAGGGAGCCATGGACTCAAAAAGGTTGAAAACCTCTGGACTAGACAGCCCATGCAGACCCAACTCTACAATTCTGAACAACGGGCTAGTTTAAATCAGAATATAGGAAACTGCTTTATTTCAAGTCAGACCACTGGCTCATCTAGCTCAATATTGTCTCCAGTGACTGGAAGCAGCTCTCCAGGATTTAAAAAAGGCAACTTCTCCAGCATTACCCAGAGATGCAAGGCATTGAAACTGGGGTCTTCTGTGTGCAACAAATGTGATACCACTGAGACTATGAATGGAAGAAATTCAGATGCAAATCCTATCTGAAATTTTGAATAAATAAATTACACCCCCAAGCTACGGTAAAAAAATAAATGCTGTCAACAAGGAATGCAAAGTGAAATTAGTATTCGGTAGTGTGTGTTTTTAAACTCACGCTCTCCAATTTAGATTTATGGTTATGTGTTCACCTTTGCACATTCCTCAGCCTTCTTTTAACTGACGGGATTTACATCTGATAAGTAAAAAGATCCAGAGGAAAATGTAACTGGATAATCAGAGACTGATATAGGAAGCGGGTATGTGTGCCTGATATTTGCCTTTGCTTTCTTTAGTGTCTCCACCTTTCCCCATCCTCCTCACCCTACCTTGCCTGCACACACACACACACACACCACCTCCTGGTGTTTTTTATTTTATTTTAAAGGCACCTGCTGTACAAATCAACTGAAAAACTGAAAGCCATTATCACTTCGACAAGGGAAGCCAGGTCCTTAATCTTGTAACAGAGCAGGAGGCCTCATCTATTTACAACCTGAAAAGATTATATATGCATCAAGTTATTGAAGGGAAAGGTTGATTTCACTGCTATGGACTTCTTTATTCTTCTTCTGCATTTCTTTCTTTTTTTGCCAACTTCCAGGTCACATCAATTAGTTCCAGTGTTCTCCTGCAGACTGGAACTAATTTACAGCACTCCTGATGGAAAGGTCTGTGCTTGCCGTGAGCTTCAAACCACAAGGCGGGCACTTTTTTATAGTTGCAAAGACTGAAACACAAAGGGCTGGGGAGAGAATAATATACACATGCCAAGAGTCAAATGCTACCATGACCATCTTGATGGAAACCAAGTTTGTACACCGGACAAAATCTAAATTCGCAGTTAGGCACCTGAATTAAACAACATCGGCAACAACAAAACGTGTCTTCCCATAAAGGAAAATGAAGACTAGTTGTGTACCCTGCCTTCCAACAATGACAGACATTGTCACATCAAGTATGGGGAGGAGGGGCAAGAGAGTTAAAACTGGGGTGGAGGACGTCAGCCCAGGGCACTACATGCAGCCTGCCTGTCTTTCTGGCCCTTTGGATTCTCCCAGGCCACACTTTCTCTCGCAAGGTCCCAAGGTCTTCTTCACCAACCCTGCTTGGGTGTTTCTGCCTGGCTGGAATGAACTGTTGAACTTTGACCATGCTTCTTGCTTGCCCAAATGGAGACTAGAGAGGGGTGTGCAGAATTTTCACAAAGGTAAAAATTCATACTGTACAGTATTTGTTGCTCCACCCACTTTTTGTCTCAGACCCCACCCAACCTGTGGCATGGTGCCCTCAGAGGGTTGCCCCAAATGGAATACAGTCCTTGGGTTGAAAAGGGTTCTCTGTCCTGGGTTCAAGTGTCAGGCTGGGAGTCAGGAGATCCAACTTCAAAACCCATAATACTCTGTATCGGGGCTAATCGCACTCACTCAGTCTAACCTACCTCACAAGATTGTTGTGAGGATAAAGTGGGTAGGCCACATTTCTTATGACGACGATGAGAAGCAACAGCAGCATGCCAAACTTTGAATCAAAGATCTGATGTGCTGCTACAACTTCTCTATTCTTAATAATGCTTTCTCTCTTTCCCTTTCCCCTGCTTTTATTACTTTTTGGGATCTTTCTGCTTTGATGCTTATCTTTGCTGTCTCTGCTTTTATTGCTGTTTTATGGTAGCACTGGTGTCATGTTTTGATTGGATGATTTCCATTTTTTGACGTCAGCTGCCCTGGAACTTTTACTCCGAAAGCCAAGATATGGTTTAAATAAAATAAACGAAAACTAATTAAATTCTTAGAAATGGGTTCTCTAGCTCAGAAGACTTACAGCACCGGTGGCGACCAGTAGTCTGGCCTGGGAAGGAAAGGGGTAGTTTCTCTCCATGGCTGTGGCAGTTCTCAAGCAGACATCCCACCCCAAAAGAGGATGCACATCACAAAAATAAGAGGACAGAGTTTTGTACAAAATTTGTGTATCATAGAATCCAACAGTTGTAGAGTTGGAAGGGACCATGAGGGTCATCTGGTCCAACCCCATGCAATGCAGGAATCTTTTGCCCAATGTGGGGCTCAAACCCATGGCCCTGAGATTAAGAGTCTCACGCTCCACTGACTGAGCCAAGGTGAAGCGTTAAGTATGTAAATTCAAATGTAGAAAAGAAATACAATTTGTCTTGACATATTGGGGAAGACTGAACTGGTGTTCTGTGTGCCATACCCTCCAACATTCCTCAGATGAAAATAGGGACATTTCTTCCTCCCCTCCCCTGACCCTCCTCAAACCCTCCCCCCATTTTTTGGGTCCCTGCACCCTCAGAGCATTTCCTATCAGAAGAAGGGCGAGTGCCACCAGCACTTCACCAATGGGACGCAGCACTCACACCCTGCACCATCCTGAGAAAACCCCTTAATTCTGATTTTATGTTATTCTTTGGTAGATTTACAAAAAGAAAAACACACACCAATAAATAAATTTCAGAAAGGGGGAAGCAACACATTTTTATTTTATTTTTGGTAAAATAAAAATAAAAATCAAGACTCCTTGCTCTGCTTGGCTCTCCCTTTCTTCCGGCGCAGGGTGGCCCTGCTCTCTGCCTGCCCTTCAGAGCTGACACACCACATGGGGCTGGACCTCGGCTGCCACGGCCTCTCCCCCTCTTTGCCTGCTCTCCAGCAGATGCTACAAGCTGCCCAAGGGAGGAGGCAAGGGGGCATTTCCTTGCAGCAGCTACCTCGGCTGCTGCCACCACCGCTCAGGAGAGGCTCTGGCACCTCCTCCTTCTGAAGCTCAGTGGCGGTAATTATGGGGAAAATAGGGACATTCCAGGATCAAATCAGAAGCATATTAGGAGCCATTTGCACTAAAACGATAAATTTCCATGAGGAACTTTTATAAAATAAACATGATCACAAACTGACATTGTCAGAGTTCCTCTGGGATTGCATCAGTGCAAGTATATACATAGAGTCGTTCTCATGGACATATTTCAGGAATATTTGGATTGTTCGGCTTTGAGATTTTGAGTTGCATATGTCATTGTTTTGGCATCATATGTATTATTTAAGATTCCATGTATTAGGTGTTGAAATGTCATGGGTTAATGAATTTTTGCAAACCACATACAGTTGTTTAGTTTGTGATCTATCTCTCTGTATTCCTTGGGCTGTCTGTAGTAGTAGGGAAATTATTCCCCAGCCTGTTAAGCCCCCTTATCACATTTCTAGCTATCGGTCTGTACTCACCTTTTGGCATATATCCTGCATAGCTTCACTGAGGATGAGGCCATATTGTGTACTGTTATGGCATTTTGTAACGATTTAGCCATTTATAAATATTCCAAATAAATAATGCTGAGAAGGAGGCAGGAGTGAAGCTGAAGGCTCATCCAGACTTCCTTTTGTGTTGCATTTCTAGTCACAGGTCCATGCCATACCCAAGCACTTAATCTCACTTTTTCTTGTGGCCTGGTGCTTTCCCTGCAAAATACTTGCTCTTTACCACTGAACTGAAGCAGACCTGTGCCTTAAAAAGCATGGGGCCAAAGGTGAGTGTAGATGAGCCTTGAAAGACAATGGCCTATCCAAGTTCACATAAAAGGCTACTGGGGAAGTACCTGATCTGTAGCTCAGAATGCTTCCAGACACTGGGCAGCATCCAATTAAAAAGATCTGCTAGCTCAAAGATTTCTGATTGTGCAATGGAGTTTCCTTCCCTCTCCTCTCCCCAGCCCCATGCCCTCTCCAAATAGATTTAGTGGGACATGTGGAGATGGAGGGAAGTTCATTTGCCAATTGTGCTAGATATATACCATCCTATTTGTTCACCTTGATTTGTCTGCAGGGAGATCAGATGACAAACTTAGCATTAATTCTGATTTGTTAGCAGGGAGGTTGGATGCTGTTGCACCAAAGCCAGTGTTATCCCACACTTCCTGATGCATTTTTCCATCACTTTCCTCATCACAAAAAAGCCAAATCTTTGGGGAAAGTGAGCTTGCTGAGCAAGACCTTCCGACCAACTATAACTGTGCAACCTGAATCTGCCAATGTGTGATTGAGTTCCACCCAGAAATTGCAATGGCCTGGAAGCACCTTCAGACTATTAAGTCAGCCCAAATAAGAACCTCTTGCAATGCTTTGGGCTACCATGCACATGCAGAATTTTATAGTCCTCTGGAGGAAACTGAGGGTCAGCCTCAGTTGCGGATCTGGAAGACATCTGATAGAAATCTGTTTCGTGATGTATTTGCAATGCAGCTAAAATTGCTCCTAAAATGTGGTGTTTCCAATATTTCAACTGGAGCCCGCAGAAAGTGCTGCCTGATGTCTTCATGTCAGCCAAGTACTTGTGTGTTTGGTAAAAAAAAAAAAAATGACAAGGGAGGTCAGTGGTTTTCCATGTATCGGAAGCAAGTCTCTTTTCAAAGCATGCTATCCTGTCATTACCATTCAAATAAAGGAAAAGGCCTATTGGGACAATCTGTAACCAATTTGAAGCGTCAGCTGAGCCCTTTTAACTCCCTGGAGGGTGTGTTAGCGGCCCAACAGGCTCCAGCGTGACCTTCTGCTCCTCTTTATTAGAAGAGTCATACTAAATCAGCATAGATGTGCAGGTAGAGGAGTTCCCCAAAGACACGCAACAACATGCTGTTCACAACTATGAAAACGCATCACTGCTAGTTCTTATTGTAATTTTCGTGAAAGCCAAATAGAAGTTACTGAGAAATTTACAAATCAAGGAGGCGATGAGGAGAGCAGGGCTTCTTAGGGTGAAAACCCAACTGCTCCAGAGGAACACAGGGAGCTGTCTTATACCAAGTCAGACCATTGGGGTCCACAGTTACAGGTAGGTAGCCGTGTAACTGCCGTAGTCGAAACAAAACAAAAATTTAAAAAATTCCTTCCAGTAGCACCTTAGACACCAACTAAGTTTGTTCTTGGTATAAGCTTTCATGTGCATGCACACTTCTTCAAAAGGAGCTACTGGAAGGAATTTTTTTAATTTTTATTTTGTTTCGGCATTGGTTCACAGTTAGTTCAGTATTGCTTAAACTGACTAGCAGCAACTCTCCAAGGTTTGGTATAGTGGACTCCCCCCACTATACCCTCTCATCAGATGTGAAAGAGAGAAGCAAGTATGCATCTTTCCATAGACATCTGAAGACAGCCCTGTATTGGGAAGTTTTTAATGTCTGATGTTTCATTGTGTTTTTTTATATTTTGTTGGAAGCTGCCCAGAGTACAGAATGGCAAAGTACAAGTAATAAATTATTACCATTAAAAAAAAAATATCTCGATTTCACATATATGGTTAAGGGTTTGAACTAGCAGTGAGTGACCAGGAGCAAGACCTTGGGGTTGGAGTGGATAGCTGAATGAATAGCATGCGATGGCTCTGAAGAAGGCACATTCCATGCTAGGGATCATTAGGAAAGGAATGGAAGATAAACCTGCCAATATAATACTGCCATTATACAAAACTATGATGTGGTCACACTTGGAATACCATGCAGAGCTTTGCTTGCCTCACCCCAAAAAAAGACATTGTAGAGCAAGAAAAGGGCAACCAAGGGCATGGAGAAACTTAGCTAAGAAGGAAAAGTTACATCATTTGGGGGCTTTTAGAGTTTAGAGAAAAGGCACGTAAGAGTTGCCCAAAATATGCATGGAGAAAATGGGTAGAGAAAAGCTTTCCTCCCTCTGCTACTTGAACTTGGGTCCATCTAATGAAGCTGAATGTTGGAAGGTTCAGGACTGACAAAAAGTAGACCTGAGCAGTAGTGATGGCCAACAACTTGGGTAGCTTCAAAAGACGGTTAGACAAATTCATGGGGTTTCCATGGTTACTAACCCTGATGGCTATGTTGCACCCCCATGTTGGAGGTATTATGTTCCTGTACACCACCTGCTGGGAATCACAGCTGGGGAGAGTGGGACTGCACTCAAGTCTTGCTTGAGGACTTCACAGGCAGCTGGTTGGGCACTGTGAGAACAGGAGGCTGCACTAGATGGGCCAGCGGACTGATCCAGCATGGCTGTTCTTGGGTTATTCCCCCCCCCCACCTGCAAAATAATCAACATGCAAACATTCTTTAGGACTCTGATATCGTTGCATGTGGGCTTGTGTTGTCTGTTTGTTTGTTTGTTTTTGTGTGGGGAGGAGTAACAAACTGACAACTTGATTGATAAGAATTTGATTTTTTAAAGGATTAGGCAAATTAAGAAATGGCTACTAGCCATGGTAACCAAATGCAACCTCCATTCACTCTTTAAAGGCAGCCACTCCTTAGATATCTGATCATTTGGGCGGTTAACAAGACAATCGCTCTTTTGCCTTTGTAAACCTTCACAGCCCTGATCTTTCTAGGATGCACGAATGGCAAGTTTAGATTCAGAAGGGGAATCCACGGTCCTCCAGATGCTGAACTACCATGCCTACTACCCCTGATTAGTGACTGTGCTGGCTGGGGCTGATGGAAATTGAACAACTTCTGAAGTGACACAAGTCCCCCAACTCTGCAATAGATGGAAATTGAACTGAGCAAGCAAGACATTTCTAAGCTTTGCTTGGAGAAGGAGAGAACAGAGAGTGAAGAAAGAGCTTTGAGTGGAGGGGGGGCCCTTTCCCCCTCCTTTGGACCCCCTTGGGAAACTCATCAAACTTGCAGTACCTGGAGCTGGGTATGGAGAGTGCAGCTGAGTAGAAGACAGCCGTGGGCAGCCTGAGGAAGTACCATCCACCTTGGGCCTGCTCATTAAAAGCAAGTCTAGAGTGGCAGACTAGGGTGATGTCCGCTGTTTCCAGGAATTCTTCTTGTTGTGAGACTTTTGTGGGTGAGCTGAGAGTTTGTTTGAACCCTGGGTGAGAACCCAGAGGCTGAGAGAGAGGCTGTGTCAGAAGGAAAATGAATTGATATTGATTTTTATAACACTGCCTGGAAAAGACCCTGATGTTGGGAAAGATGGAGGGCACAAGGAGAAGGGGCGACAGAAGATGAGATGGTTGGATAGTGTTCTTGAAGCGACTAGCATGAGTTTGGCAACTGCGGGAGGCAGTGAAAGATCAGCGTGCCTGGCGTGCTCTGGTCCATGGGGTCACGAAGAGTCGGAGCAACCTGAACGACTGAACAACAACAACAACAACTTTGAATTAATGTAAATTTTTATATGTAACATGTATTTTTGTAATTTTAGTTGTTGTTGCTTCGTGATTGTACGCCGCTTAGAGATAAAAATATATATATTAAGTGATATAGAGATATTTTAATATATTAAGTGATATAGAAATTAAATAACCAATCAATCATCAATATACATTATCTTACTTTCATGAATTATCAAAATCTTGGTTTTTTTTTAAATGACAAAAGGAGTGATGGCATCTAACCTAAAATTAAGAACAAGCAAGTAGCTCTGGTTTCTTAAACAGACCCTCTAAGCCAGACAGAAGGGGGAATATATATTTGCAGTACCCAGCCTTTGCTGTTTAAGCAAACCTTCCCCATCAAAAGATAGGTCTTCTACTTCCCTCTGCTGGTTCCATTGAAAAAAGGCAAGCAGGAAAAAGGAGCATTTTAAAAATACACTGGCTGCTTGAATCTAGGTCAGTAACCATTTGTCTACCCCACCTTAGAGGATTAGTGTGAGAATAAAGGAAGAAGACAGAGAACAATGTACACCACGCCTGGAGGAGAAAAATGTAGTATAATACAGTGGTACCTCTGGTTACAAACTTAATTTGTTCCGGAGGTCAGTTCTTAACCTGAGGCTAATGGGGCCTCCCGCTGCCGCTGCGCCGCCACCATGCGATTTCCGTTCTCATCCTGGGGGCAAAGTTCTTAACTCGAAGTACTACTTCTGGGTTAGTGGAATATGTAACCCAAAGTTTTTGTAACCCAAGGTACCACTGTAATGTATTTTCCACTGAGGTGTCCTGTTTGAAAAAATTAACACAATCTTTTTAGGGAGGGGTCGGAGGGAATAAATCTGCTGGATTTGTACCTACAGTAATCCCGCTCCAATGTGTCAACAAAAGCAACAGAATGTTGCTTTAAAAATAAGCCTGAGTTTAAGGGACATAAACTATATTTTTAATTCCATCCTGAAACACACAAAGTGCAATCAATAAACGTCACTGTAAAGGTGGACTGAACAGGAGGAACTTCTTGTCTTCTCACCCCTTTCACACATCCTGGCCCTTGTATAGAAGGGTAGCAGCAGCTGCTGCCGCTGTGTAGTAGCAGAAAGTTGATCTCTCCAGTTATAAACCAGCCCCTGAGCCGACAAGATTGAAGGCTTCATTGGGGGGGGGGGAGAAACAATGGGAAAGGATGCCAATGAACAGAATTAAAATGGGAGGTTTTCCTTCAGATGCACGTTAGCTTTGTTTCACCAGGGACAGAGCTTTATAATTTTTGGTTTTGCACACTGTTTGGACTTTCATATTTCTGGCTGTATACAAAGATAATGCCTACAAGTCAGAAATCAAGTGTAGGAATTTTTAACATGCCCAAATAGCATTCTTTCTCCTTGTCCTCTTTTGTACATCATCACACTGCCCTCTATCCTATCTGATGGCCTCATTAAACACTGCACTCTTAAGTTGCACAAAGACTGTCTTGAGATTTGCACCAATAGGCACGTGCAAGTTATTATACCAGCCCAATTTTTAGTAGTTGTTTTCAGCCACCCCAGGAACTTTTTAGTTAATTTATGATAGAAGGAAGATACATCAAAATGGTGGGCACTGTCGACATCTATGGCTTGAACAGAAGATGACACCCAAGGCTTGTAAATCCTAGCAAAACTGAAGCATCCAGGATGTTTGCATTTTAAATGCAGGCTTTTTAACTGCCTTTTAAAGAAGCTGTCATTAGTTTTAAGCTCAGCTGTGAAACAAGATTGAGCAAGAATTTTGAGTATGTACTTTTATCTATGCAAGCTAATTTCCATTTTTGAGACATCCGCCGTCCCGCCCCACCAACACAGGAATATAAAATACAATTTTGCCACAATGAAAGATGACATTTCAAAGCTAGCATTTTAATTAGTTATTTAAGAAGCATTCCTGAAATTTCTGGGAGAGTGTAATATATACAGTATATAATCTAGGCAGGAGTGTTTAAAAATATAGTTTATTCCTTCAGTTCTCAAGTGATGATGCTAATGATTCCAGCTACAAGGACAGCATAACAACTATCATTTTGTTGTGTTACTACAAGTAAGCTTGTTCTGCAACACCATGGAAAGACTATCCAGGGATGTTTAAACAGTACACATACACACAAACAAATATACCATTCTGTCAAACTGGTATTTCCCCGCAGATATTGAGGGACTCCCCACTTTTTGGGGGGGGGTGAGAGAGAGAGAGACGTTATTTATAATTTAAAACCCTGCTGCATAACTTAAAATCATATATGTTAAAAGGTGCTACTCTATTTTCAGATTGATAATCCGATGTGACACTTGGCAAAATTCAATATGTGTCTTGGAAAAAGTATCTGCAAAAATATAACCCTTGACTTCAAAAATGCTTAAAACTAGAAAATACACTGAAGGTCATATCACCATTGGGTTAACACATTTTAAAAAGCACAGTAGGACAAAAAGAGAAGTGCCCATTAAGTATATCTAACTAGACATATTAGAGATGGAGACCTTATGTCAGGCTGTGATTTACGCACACAGAATGCTTTGGAAGCAAATGCAGAAGATAGCAGATCCAACTCTTCCCGTTACACTTGATCACGAAGGCGCGCCAGTCTTTGTGAGAGTTCATCCTGCAGAATTCAGACCAACCAACAAGAGGCATTCATTAATGCACTACTTAAGGGATAAAGACTTACTTTATAGAAGAACAGCAGCCAGACCAAAGGGAGACTGAGCTCTGCTAGGCTTGAAGATCTACATCTAAATTATAAGACTACCCTCTTATGCCCGACTGACTCATGGGAAGCGCTGGGAAATAATTACATAATTCAATTCAAACCTGGAAATGGCAAGAGAGAGCTGGAGAGTCCTCATGGCTCGTGAGGAGACCTTCCCTAGAGCCCAAAAAGGACACCAGTGAGGGTGGAGAAACCCCCAAAGAGACTGGAGGTGCAGTGGGGCTTTGTTTATGCTGCTCAGCTTCCCTGCCTAACAGCTGATGTGCATGGTAGCACAGCAACAGCTTTTACACTTCTCCTCCAACCTCCTGCCGACCCCAGAGCATCAATTCTAATTGTGGATATTTTTGGAGGCAGTATTTTTGGTTTGGACAGGGAGGGTGCTCCCCATTTTATGCAATTTCACTTATGCACATGGGGCCCCAGAATGTAACCCCTTTGTAAGTGGGGGAGTTGCCTGTACTCTTTCTAAGCTCTGTATAGGCTTATAAACACAGTGCAAGAGGAATGGGAAGGAACAGGAAAACAAGCAAACTCTGAAACTGAGAGGGCATGAAAAGCAGTAAGGCTGCGTCTTCTTAGCTCACTGGTCCTGGTATGAGATCGAGCCAAACTATGAGCTAGCAATAGTTAGTTCATGTACATCTAAAATAGCTTTCTCCAACCTCCACATGTTTTGGGATTACACCTGGACTAACATATGCTGATGGGAGTTTAGAGTCCAAAACGTTAGGAGGGCACCAGTTTATGGAAGGTTGGTCTAAATGCTCCAACTGAAGAGACAATCTTACATGTTATTAAGGCAGGGCTGGGATACTTTTCCTTATGGGCATCCTTCCGGGGGCCACATCAGTGGTGGGCAGAGCCAGAGGCCTGATGTAGCAACAGGTGAGACTCTTACCTCTGCACACCTGGCTATATACCAGGCCCAGAAGAGCAGAGGCTTACACACACCCCTCTCCACCCAGGCAAGCAAGAAGCATCACTACAGCTCAAGCATACATCCCAGCCAAGCCAATGCACTTAAGGAGGGTGTGGAGGAGGACTGATAATGGGTATCCTGAGGACCAGATGGAGAAGCCCGAAAGGCTGCACTTGGTCCCTGGGCCTTAGGTTCCCCACTCCTGTGACAGGGAAGAAATACCAAGCAAGCAAAAAGAGGGATTACCTGTTCTGCTGAAGCAACACTTGTGCCAACAGAGCCTGTCTGTCCCTGAGGTAGTTCCATATTCAGGTCAAGGCTAGAGTTCAGAAGAAGAGAAACCAATATAGAAGAAGTTATTCTGATAGTAGTCCCCACACCTCAGGTGCACTTATTGCCACAAGCTGAAAGCTTCGCAGTTGTTCTCAGTTCTATCTCCAGTCCTCAACATGTAATATGCCAGTTAATAACAGAGTAGCAGGTATAAGAGATCAGCTTTATGAAGTATCTGCACCACTGAAAGGGTGCATTAATCCTCTGCTGTCCTCACATTTGTTACTCTTCTGCCCCTTCACTTTTGCCCTGTTCCATCTTTGCAGTGTTCGAGGTGGAGACTATGCCACTTTTGTGTAATTTTGTATGTGGTATACCACCTTGCTAGGTTTTTTAATTAAAAGTGCAGCCTAGAAATAATTGAATGAATGAATGAATGAATAGTGCTTAGCACTGTTTCTACTAAATAGCATTATTAGAGAGTTCTTACTCATGTTATTTCAGAGAAGTCCAACATGTAGTTTTCTATCATTGTGGTCTCATAGTGATCTCTCGGTCAAAGTAAGGATACTGATATTTATACATATTTCCAGGTAAAGGTGGAAATAGCCATGGTTTTTTTTTCCTGAGAGAACAGCACTATGCTATCATTGCTACCTATTCAGTTAACATTATGCTTCCTGGATCAGAGGAAAGGCAGCATTTATTGCTATCTCAAGTGCATCAAAACTTTATTAAGCACTGCCATTAGAATACTCAGTATTTCAGTCTTGAAATGTTCACACTCACCCAGCTTCATCTGCCATTTCCTGCAGAAGGAGGTCCACTTGGTTCTAAAAAATGAGGACCAAATCAGTTTTACCATTGCAATAGACATGGAATCCAGTGTAATAGAAAAGATCACGTGCGGGTTTTTTTGAACCTGTGAATACCACCAGAGGGAGCTAACACATTCACAAAGCAAATCTGGCCTCTCAAAATGCAGCATTTAAAACTAGTGTTATCTGCACAAGCCTATACCTATTTATTGGGGGGTAAGCCCCACTGAACTCAGCAAATCTTACTTCCAAATAACCATTTATAGGATTGTGCTGCACTGCATTCAAGCCTATTTTTGATTTGTTTTTATTCATCATTTAGTGATGCTATCACTACATTTGCATGTATACTTTGTAGCTGAAAGGTGCTGATGCTGAGACTACTACTACAAATAATAATTTTATTATTTATACCCTGCCCATCTGGCTGGGTTTCCCCAGCCACTCTGGGAGGCTTACAGCGCATATAAAACATAGTAAAATATCAAACATAAAAAACTTCCTGATACTGGGGCTGCCTTCAAATGTCTTCTAAAAGTTATGTAGCTCTTTATCTCCTTGACACCTGAAGGGAGGGCATTCCACAGGGAGGGTGCCACTACCGAGAAGGCCTTCAGCATTCTACTAAAATAGTTACGAATTTTTCCTACTTGCCATCATCCAAAACATACTGGCAGCAGTCCACTGCAAAAAAATCAGGAGGTGGACAAGCTGCTGCTCAGGAGAGTTTCCAAGTTCTTCCCGATTTCCTCATTAAGTAATCGTTGAGAAGCACTTGAGGAATCCCAGTGAAAAACCACTGTATTTTTTATTATTATTTTGTCAGCAGAATAAATGGAGTAAACTTGACCCCATTCTCTAGCTGAGTCAGAAGATCCAGCTCTAAGGGCAGAGTCTATTTGTTGTTGTTGTTCAGTCGTTTCCGACTCTTCGTGACCCCATGCACGCCAGGCATGCCTATCTTTCACTGCCTCCCGCAGTTTGGCCAAACTCATGCTAGTTGTCCAACCATCTCATCCTCTGTCGTCCCCTTCTCCTTGTGCCTCCATCTTTCTTTTCTAGGGAGTCTTCTCTTCTCATGAGGTGGCCAAAGTACTGAGCCTCAACTTCAGGATCTGTCCTTCCAGTGAGCACTCAGGGCTGATTTCTTTAAGGATGGATAAGTTTGATCTTTTGCAGTCCATGGGACTCTCCAGCTCTCACTTCCATACATTACTACTGGGAAAACCATAGCTTTAACTATCCAGACCTGGAGGAGGAACCGGCAAGCCACTCCAGTATCCCTGCCAGAAAAACTCCATGGACAAAGACAACAGAGTCTATTTAGCCCAGCCATATTTTTCATGGGTAGCCGTGTTGGTCTGCCATAGTCAAAACAAAATAAAATAAAAAATTCTTTCCAGTAGCACCTTAGAGACCAACTAAGTTTGTTCTTGGTATGAGCTTTCATGTGCATGCACACTTCTTCAGATGCACACGAAAGCTCATACCAAGAACAAACTTAGTTGGTCTCTAAGGTGCTACTGGAAAGAATTTTTTATTTTATTTTGTTTTCTCTCTCATACTGGTCAAGAAAGCACCCGGGGCAGCTGGATAGGACTGCTAATGGCAAGTTATATCTGCTTCAATATTACTTACTTGTGGTGTTGTTAGTGTAGTGGTATTACTCATTGTGTCTTCCATCTGTGCCGTCTGAACATCTAAGGTTTCAAACTGCTGCTCAAATTTGTCCATCAGGGCAGATATCTGCACATAAGCAAATGATGTCAAGCCAGGAGCACAAATTATGTCAAGCCAGGAACAAAAGGAAGTATCTTAAAACTCAACTTCTGAATTTATTTGTTTACCTTTTCCAAGTTCATACTTTTCAATGTAGCATCCATCGATTTAACTACTCCAGCCATTGACTTTGTTACCTAGGAGAACAACATATATAGTAACCACATTAAAAAAAAAAATTATTTGAAACTTTGGGCAACTATAGCCCAAAATAAACTAACATGACATGAAATTGCACAACACTAGCCATTGTTACAGTTAACGCGGGTGGCGCTGTGGTCTAAACCACTGAGCCTATGGCTTGCTGATCAGAAGGTCAGCGGTTTGAATCCTCATGATGGGGTGAGCTCCCATTCCTCGGTCCCTGCACCTGTCAACCTAGCAGTTCAAAAGCACATCAAATGAAAGTAGATAAATAGGTACTGCTCCGGCGGGAAGGTAAACGGTGTTTCTGTGTGCTGCTCTGGTTTTGCCAGAAGCGGCTTGGTAATGCTGGCCACATGACCTGGAAGAACTGTCTGAGGACAAATGCCGGCTCCCTCGGCCTATACAGCAAGATGAGCTCTGCAACCCCAGTCGTCCACGACTGGACTTAACTGTCAGGGGTACCTTTACCTTTACCGTTAGCCATTGTTACAATAGTTAGCTGCTTCTTAAGGAGATTCAAACAGACCACATTTCTATTTAACACAGCATTTGAAATTCTACAGGGTTTTATCTACTTAGCAGCAAAAGTTCTGTGGACTTGCCCTGTACAAGCCATCTTACGAAAACATACATAGTGCAAGTTTTTTGGAAACTTGTGTTTCTTGCTAAAACATGATAAAGCTGATTACCTTGCCCATTGTTACTGCTGTTTGAACTCTTGCCGCTACAGCATCAACCCGGGCACTCATCCGCAAGAAGTTGATGGCTTGATTTTTCTGCCGGATTGCATTTTCTGCATGTATTCTTGCCACTTCAGTATTGCCTTTCTGAATTGCCTTTTATTTAAATAAAGAGAAGCAGAACACAGCTTTTCAACTAATTAAGAAATGCACCCTAATAAATCTTAGCTTTCAGACCTAGACCGTCACTCCCAGATTCCGGTACACACATGGCAATAAGAAGGATGGTGGCATATGAATACTATTACTTATTTCCTTAGGTACCAGTGCTCTCATTGTCTAAAAGAAACACAGGAAGAAGAACAGCACTCTACATTAACGACACCAAACTGGCAGGTCCCTCAGGAGAGCTTATCAAAGCTTTGCAAATGGTGGCAGACACATACCAACAGTCGAGCTAAGATCATGTAGTGATCTTGGGATAACTACTACCCAATTTTTCTCCTGGATTATTCTGAATGGCAGAACTATATGGATTTACTGACACTGTTTTAATTTTCAGTAAATTTATGTTGGGTAAGGTTCATTATTCCACTTGAAAAGAAAAGGGGGGATGAGATGGAAGGGAAAAGAAAAAGAGAGATCTTTAAGTCTATAATTCTCAACATGTGTTGGGGGATGAGGGGAGTTTCTGTTATTAGTTTGCATAATTAATATTTTATTTTTGTTCTAATGCAAACATAGTGAGTCAGCAACAGTCCCAGCACCAATAATGTGTATAAACAGTGCAAACTTTTATTTATAACTTCCTAATGTCTTAGCGAAAGATCCTGCTCACGCACTATCAAACGGTATACATGGGGAACATCCAATATAATTTCATGTCTCACCTTCTTAATTTTTGCTTTTTCAACCTTTTCTTCTTTATCACACTTTTTGGCATTTCTGTTAAGTTCTTTGGCAGCAAACTTCAAGTTAAAAAGATGCTCTTAAATTCAAGTTAAGGATGTTCTCAGTTAACAAGTAATATAAACGCTGACAGTATGAAGATGATCTCGTTCAAGTTTTAAAGCTATATCCAGGGACCCTTGCATTGTACACAAAATTCTCTAAATTCAGTACTGGATTTGATAGTTCACTGCAGACAAGGCCATTATTAAAAAGATGGGCTCCAACACCCCAATCCCACCTAACGGGAAGTACTGACAACCTGATCAATAAATTCCCAATAAATTCACCTGCCCTTTACCAGTCAGCTATAGAGTATACATAGTGCCCTCCAAAAATCCATGCACCTTGTCTACTTTCTTCAGGGGTGGGAAGGTTGAAGCAATTAAGCAACTGAGATAAGCAACTGCTTGTGACATCTCCAGCCCAGGCTCTGCTGTAGCAGCATTAGATTCAAACCACATCCCAGTGATTGTAATCAGCAATGATTTAAAAAATCTACATTTGACAGACAGATTCTTCTGCACAAAAAGTATATCTCGACTATTAGCCTTCTGATAGTCTTGGGGAGGGACACAGTAGAAATATCAGCTCTTCCAGTAATGAGGCAGGCAACAAAAAAAGAGCAACAATAACTCTCTAAAATCTCCGTAGTGTCCACCGACAGGAACCCGACAACAGGATGGGCAGGGGTCAATAAAACAAAAAGTTGGTTGCAACATTGTAAGAATCCTGCCCGTATCAACTGGCCACATAAACTGTGATTGATCCCACTGAGAAGGCATTGCACTGGACACTTAGGCTGCAGTTGCAACAACAGTGGTATCTATGGTGCTATGGAGCCAAGCAACTTTATCCTCAATGTGGCAAGCTAAGTGCTCACAACTTTCTGCCAAGTGTTCCAGAAGTCCAGTCATCATCCCTGGTACAACTAGTCTCCAGACCACACAAAATTATTTGGCTGGCTGGCTCTTGGAAAATGCAATGGAAGCAGCAAAGTAGTTCTTCTTCACTGCCCTCAGTGCTGCTTGGTATGCAGTTGTGTCAGATTTGGAGTGAGTTTTCAGCCACCAACCCTCCAGTTGTTTCCAAGTCTGTTTCACTAACTACAGATCCTTAGTAAACTCTTCAGTAAACTCTGCAGCTCCTTGGTAAGCAGTGCAGACTCTGCAGGACCAGAGAGGACCCTTGGGAGTGTTCGTGTTGATAGCCCTTGTCATCTTGTTATCCCATAATGACAGCAGGGACTTGACAGTATCACTAGCTCTGGCTTCTGGAAAATCCTCCAGAGCAGTCAGGAACCTACCAGGTTCATTTATCCTCTGGGTTGGACCATCTGCATCAGTTATCACTCCTGCAGAGTAGGACTGCTGCCAAAAGTCCAAACTTCACTAGGATGCAATCTGACACTGACAATAAATAGGGTTAAGACAAGCCCTCCCTACATATTCAGATGCCCCCCTACAAAGCCCTGTTCTGTGGGTTGGGATCAAAGACCATCTGAGGCAGTCCCATGGCTCCCATGAAATCCTGAGCTGGCTCCAAGACATTATTGAAATGGGTAGTGAAGTCACCCAGGGCTAGAGTTCTGAGTATATCCAACCTACATTAGAGACCACCTCAGCTAGCTCAGTAAGGGAGGATGTTGGACAGCAAAGTGGAAAGTACACCAACAGTATCCCCAATCAGTCTCTATGCCACATGCAGGGCTCTCCAGTCCAGCTCTCAAGCAGAGAGGTTTCCTAGTAAAGGAAAGAGAACTTCTATAAACTATGGCATCTTCTCCTCTCAGAGGCTCTGGTATGAACTGGTGCTCCACAGGGTATCCAGCTGGGCAAAGATGTGTCAGATCAGGCCCACCTAGCCCCACAATACAGACTACATCAGCTATTCATTCATGTTAGGATGTTCACGATGGTATTTTTATGAATCGGAGTAGCACTGAGAAACAACACCACCAGACCATTGGGCACATTGGATGAGCTTCCAAGGATATTCATGATTACCCCTGCCCAGTCTCTTATCCAGAGTTGATCAACATCCAGATCATCCAGAAGATCAACAGGGTCTTTTTTATAGGACAACAGTGACTTAGAAAAAGAATGGGAATCCTTTACAAAATATTTGCAGAAACAACAGAAAGAAATGGTCTTGCTGGCAGGATTTAAAGAAACATTTACAATTTTCTTACCAGAGAACAAAAAGTACAATAATGTGATAACATAATATTGTATATAAACAGCAGAATGTATCATCTGATGTAATAAACAGAAATGGTAGTTGAGGGAAGTCAACGGAGGGGGTTGGAAAATGTATGTTTAGCAATGATATTGGATACTTGTTTTGAGAAAAGAAAATTTTTAAATTTTTTTTAAAAAGAACAAAAAACAAACAGGGTCTTATTATGAATTAACAGCATTCAGAAACAGCAGACTAATAGGCACACTGGACAAGCTTCCAGTGATACTACAGATGGGAAGCAGGCAACATAATGCAAGCATCTGCAAGCCTCTCGCAGACCTACCTATATAAAGCTATGTCTCTCTCTCTCTCTGCACCCACAGGAATACTTGAGATCTGTGTCCCTCCCAGACACTCGTCAAGCACCCTCCCCTCCAGAAGCGCACACTGCTCCAGCCAACCATAGACTCATAGTACAGACAGTAACAGGAAGAAAACAGTCTTATCAACAACACTAGTTAAATAATTTGTTCACCCAAATCTCTTTTGGGAAACAAACAAACTACCCACCCAGTCTCTCACCCAGGGTACCAGCCCAACAGGACTGAATCAGTCTCACAATGTGAACAGTCCTGGGACCACTAACCAACCAAGTATGGGCATAAACTGCAGCCACACCTCATAGAGCCATACTACACATTACCCCAGCATAAAACCAATCAAACTTGTTGGTGCTGTTGCCCTTCCCCAACTCGAAGTGACTACCCCTTTGGTGTCATTTCCTACAGCTTGTAAGGACTCACAAAAACACATCAAGAGTGTGCTTCTTTCTACATATAGAGTGGAGCTTACAGGTCTGGACTCCTAAGAAACAGTAAAAAAAAAAAGGGTAGGGCACGCCCTATAGTAACAGACATTCCATTATGGGCAACCTGGTGGGCAAAAAAATGGGAACGAGGAGGAGAAGGAAAGGAGACGAGGGTGGGGAAAAGAGATAAATTTATAAACATTTAGTGACTGTACAAGATTTTTAAACACATGAATGAAAATTGTATTTGCTGCTAAAAGATAACAAAGAAAACATTATGGTCTCCCACTTGTTGCCTTACGAGTCCTGGGCTAAGCAGAGCAACAGATCTTAAGATGATATATTTGAGCCCAACATCTAAGAGTGTGTGGCCTAATTTTGGGGGAGGGGAGAGGAGAGGAGAGGAGAGGGGACTGCTGCAAATGAATGGCACAGACTTACAGATCCCAAGCCCTAATTTGAGAAGGACTACTGTGGTGGGGGAAATCCTAGAAGGAAATTGTATTGCTCCTGTTTATTTTAGCAAGCACAAGAGGGGTAACCATGCTAATTTATAACAAGAACAGGGAGAGGGAGCACACTGAGAGAAGTATTTAAGGCACTGCTAGAACCTAATGGCTTGTGGCACAAACTTCCATGAACTAGACATTGTAAATTAAATGTTAGCCACACTTCACAGAGACACATACACATACAGCCACAAAGAAACACAAAGCACAGAAGGTCACACTATCAACCAATTACACTTGTGTATGGACAGTACCATGGGACCTCAGCTCCCAAACGCCTTGGGAGCTGAACGTTTCAGCTCCCAAATGAATGAAAACCAGAAGTAATTGTTCCAGTTTTTGAACATTCTTTGGAAGCCGAACATGACTGCAGGAAGCTGCTGCAGCCAATCAGAAGCCACACCTTGCTTCCCAAACTGTTTCAAGAATTGAACAGACTCTCGGAACGGATTAAGTTCGGGAACCAAGGTTTCACTGTACAATTACATTGTGTATGCTACAGGGTGTTTTGAAAGAAAGAAAGGGCACCTTTCATGTCTTCTTCACCTGCCACTATATGCAATTATTTTCTCTGTACTCATTCATGTAAGAATACCTTCAGATCTGCTTCTACAGATGCACAAAGTGGTGCATATATGAAAGCCAATGTTGAAATAAACCTGCAATGAGTTTTTAAGGTACCACCACAGATATTTTCTTTTGCCTTAGGAAGTAGTGCCATTAAACCATAGTGGTGTACAGGTTGAAGCGCTGGATCAGGGCTGGGTTTAAAGTACAATTCACCCACAAAGCACACTGAGTAGCTTAGGGCCAGTTTAGCCCCCACCCCCTCAAAGCATCTTACCACACAGGCAAAGGTGTGTGGGAGGAAGATAGCCAGTGTGGTGCAGTGATTAATAAAATAATCTAAATAAAAAGGGGAGAAAATTGTCAGATTAGGACCTGGGAGACCAGGGATCAAATGCCTACTCAGCCATAAAACGCACCAGGTAGTCTTGGGCCAGTCACTGCCTCTCTGGTTAACCTACCTCACAGGTTTGTTGTAAGGGTTAAAAAAAATGGGGAGGACAACTAAAAGCTTCTTGGACGAAAAATGATACAACAAATAAAACAAGTATGCAAAAAGTGCAATAACCCCCCCCACACACACACACACCCTCTCTAATACTGCAAATAGAGCAGTACACCTCCTAGAAGGGATTTTTGGGGAGGGGGTTAGAGCCCTCTCCTTAGCTGTCGCTCCCGGAGGGAAACAACAATGTGGGGAAAGGTCTGCCCCGAAGCTCCGCCCACCCATAGAACACCCGAAGCCCACCAATCAAGAGCTCCCTCTGCCGTCCGGGTGGTTCCAATAGCCACGCCCTTCGCCCCTGTCTACAGCAGCAGGGCGGGGCTCCGTTGCCCCCTCAGGCTCCATTCCGAAGATCCCCCCCTCCCCAGTCTTCCCCCCTCCGGCGTTACCAAGGATACTCTCCATGTTGGACATGGCGGCGCTTCAGGGCCGGCAAAAGTGGGAGGAAAGTGAGCTCCGGTTCGATGGCGTCTGCTGCTTCTTTAAAATCCCGGCTTGTTTGTGTTCCGTGTGGTTTTTTGTTTTTTTCTTCCTCCTTTCGGGAATCCACTTCCTACTTCCTCCTCCTCCTCCTCCCCCCCCTCAGCATCCTGTCACGTGTTCCGGGTCACTGTCAGGGCTGCAGAGAAGACGGAGGAAAGGGAGGGGACTGAAACTGCACATGCGTAGGGAGCCATGGCCAATGAGAGCGCAGCCTTCTCTCTGAGGCGAGTAGAAAGGAGCGCGACGGGAAGAGCCCCACCCCCAGCTCTTCCTCCAGCCTAAGGGGTGCTGGTACTGGGTGGTGACGTCACGGCTCTTGAAGGAGGCGGTGGCGCCTGTGAGTGCTCGCTTTGGGATTTTGAGGCACTGCCCTCTATAGGGAAGCAGAGGCAACTGAGTGGTGCTGATCGCTCGCTCACGTGTCAGTTCCAATTTGTACTGTAATGTTTTTTTGGAATGCGCATTGATATTTGAGGATGAAATGGAGAGCGCAAACATGCTTCTAAATCTTCAATAAATATTTGTTACTGTTCCATCCTTTCTCCCGAATGAGCCCAAGGCATCAAGCAGTAAAGAAGAAAAACAATGCAATTAAAAATTAAACAAAAAGCTCAGTAGGTACAGCCAGTGCTTTAAAAAAAAAAAAAAGTTTAGAATACTCTCATTTTGACTCAAGAAAACCACCATTTTATACTTAAAATGGGGGGGGGGCAGCAAATGAACAAAAGTACAAAGATTCACAAAATGCCCCCCCAAAAGCACTGGGTACAGCATAAGACTTTTAATCTCAGGGTCATAGGTTCGAGCTTCGCATTGGGCAAAAAAATCCAACATTGCAGGAAGTTGGAGCAGATGACCCGTCGTCCCTTCCAATCCTATTACTGTATTCTATGATTCTATGTCTTTAAAAACATTTAAAACAGGAATTTAAAAAACAAACAAAAAACAAACCCACCATTCACAACGTTCAGGTTCAGGACTGCCAGTTTGGCCCCAAAACCATAGGTGCCTGGGGCTGTGGGTGCCATGCAACATGCATGGCCCTGGCGCTGAAATATGTGGGTGCCCAGCCCCTTCATGGGGAATTTTGTGGGTGCTTGTGTTCTTTGGGCCACTGCTGCACTTGGGCACCCAGGGCATCAAGGAGTTGGCACCTATGTTCAGGTTAGTTTCAACCACACTGGTTCTCTTTACTTCTTCCCACTCCCCTCCCGTTCGTTAGCACAAATGTTAACTTTACTAGAATGGGTTACGAGACTGTGATTCAAACAGCCTGCAGAAGGATAATCATGCATGTCTCTTGTTGTTGTTCAGTCTTCAGTCATGTCCGACTCTTTGTGACCCCATGGACCAGAGCACGCCAGGCACGACTATCTTTCACTGCCTCCCGCAGTTTGGCCAAACTCATGCTAGTCGCTTCGAGAACACTGTCCAACCATCTCATCCACTGTCATTCCCCTGAATTCAATAGAGTTTGCCCTCTGTTAAGTGTAGGATTGCAAGTTTAGTATTCATCCGTCTCCCCCCCCCCAAAAAAAAATCCACAGGAAGTGATAAGCAGACATACTACATTAGAGTCCAAACAAAATAAAAAAATAAAAAATTCCTTCCAGTAGCACCTTAGAGACCAAATAAGTTTGTTCTTGGTATGAGCTTTCGTGTGCATGCACACTTCTTCAGATACACTGAAACAGAAGTCACCAGACCCTTATATATAGTGAGAGAGGGGTATTACTCAGAAGGGTGGGAATGGGTGATTGGCTGATAGGTGTGGAAAAACTGTTAACGACTGCAATTGGTCTTACAGGAAAAAGCAAGGGGTGAGATGGCTAAAGATAGCTTTGTCGTGTATAATGAGATAAGAATCCAATACAGTGGTGCCCCGCTAGACGAAAATAATTCGTTCTGCGAAAATTTTCGTCTAGCGGGTTTTTCGTCTAGCGAAGCGGCAATGACAGCCGCGCTTTCGCTAGACGAAAAAAAAAAGACGAAAAATTTTCGTCTTGCGAGGCAGCCCCATAGACAAATGCCTTCGTCTAGCGAGTTTTTCATCTTGCGAGGCATTCGTCTAGTAACCACTGATCTTTGTTCAGACCAGGTCTCTCCATGGTTTTAAGTTTGGTAATGAGTTGCAATTCAGCAACTTCTCTTTCCAGTCTATTTCTAAAATTCCTTTGTAGTAAGACAGCTACTTTGAGATCTTGGATAGAATGTATATAATTGTATATACATTACAGTCCGTCACTGAACTTCTACCCCTGCAAGCTGACAATTCACATTATGCTGATTTTCTGTGTTTTATGAACACCCTGCAGTCTTGGCTGAAGTTTTCCTCTGAAGTTGGGTTTATGTTTAACTTCACTTTATGAAACAGTTTCAGCCACCTTCATCTCCCTGGCCAGTAGCCTTGGGCAAAAGAAGGAAACGAGAACCCTGCCACGGGGTGAGCTCCCGTTGCTCGGTCCCAGCTCCTGCCCACCTAGCAGTTGAAAGCACGTCAAAGTGCAAGTAGATAAATAGGGACCACTCCACGGGAAGGTAAACGGCTGCCCG
Organism: Lacerta viridis; assembly: GCA_900245905.1. Classification (NCBI taxonomy): domain Eukaryota; kingdom Metazoa; phylum Chordata; class Lepidosauria; order Squamata; family Lacertidae; genus Lacerta; species Lacerta viridis. Next base: position 39,737 of record OFHU01001171.1, read on the forward strand.
GTGGAGTGCGAGCTGCCCGACCGCACCGCGCCCTCCAGTTGCCCGGCGGAGCGTGGGAGCCGGCCGCGCCCTCCAGCTGCCCAGCAGAGCACGGGAGCACGAGCCGGCCACGCCGCGCCTTCCGGCTGCCCGGTGGAGTACGAGCCGGCCAGCTGCACCGCACCCTCCGGCTGCCCGGCAGAGCGCGAGCTGCCCGCTGCGCCACACCCTCTGGTCGCGCCAGGGTGCCTGATATGCTTAAGACGGCTCTGCCCCCAGCCTTAATGACCAGACAGAGACTGGCCAACAGTGAACCTTAACTTGGGGCACTGCTGGGACTGCATAAAGGAAAAGACTTCAGCACTCAGCACTCAGCTCCAAGTCAGGCCTTGCACACACCAAGCACAATAACAGCCAGCACAGTGCCTGCCTACCAACCTGGTCTCCCACTTGTCTGTCCATTTCCAACAGCAGGGACTGGTGGACTAGGTGGCTGGGTTCCCTCACCCACTTGCTTGCTTACTCCGAGGGTGCCTCAGTTCCTAGCAACCAGCACCCTCTGGCCAGCCCCAGAGGCACCATTCTCCTGGAGATCTTGTAGCCAGGGCTGCAACAAACAGCTGTGCAAACCTTTGGGAAGCAGAGATGCAAGAGGGCTTCAGAGGAGGGAGGGAAGGAAAGCGGGACAGAGGCCTGTGTTGCCCGCAACACCCCTGACCATCATTCAAGGCACCCCAGGGTGCCACGGCATACTGGTTGAAAACCCCTGGACTAGATGTTCCTTGGGGTTTCTTCCACTTTCTACTTTAGACTTGCAAAAAGCGACTCTAAAGTTGACTACAAAATTACCATTTTCTAGAATGAGTAATCAAACAACAAAAAATTTAAAGGAATCTTGTTGAAGCTTACTTGGGAGTAAATTTACACATCAAAACTCATTGAAATGGTTTGCACATAACCAAGAAGAGGGGTGGGTAGCAAAAAGCCTCAAAGGGAGGGGGGAAGCATTTTAAAAGGAAACCAGGGGGTCTTGGCTGATCTTATGGACATGCATAATGATCCTATGACAAAATATATCCAATTCAAAACCTGACCTCAAATGGACAATTGCTGCACATAGAAGTTCTACTTTTGAAAAACAATTTGCTTTTACTAGAAAGGGATGCTCTTTTTGACGTTGGTCATGCAGTCATAGTTCTTCCTAGGATTCCTTTGTATTAAAATGATATATATATTGTCTACTTTTTATGCCCTTTATGAATAAATGTATTGAGGTGTGTGTATGTGTTTGTATGTATGTATGTATGTGTATGGGATGCTGGTGGTGCTGTGGGTTAAACCACAGAGCCTAGGGCTTGCTGAGAAGGTCGGCGGTTCGAATCCCCGCTACGGGGTGAGCTCCTGTTGCTCGGACCCAGCTCCTGCCCACCTAGCAGTTTGAAAGAACGTCAAAGTGCAAGTACGCAATGGCCTGTTGGCTACGTGAATAAAGTTTGATTTTTTATTTGAAAGTCCAAGTAGATAAATAGGTACTGCTCTAGCGGGAAGGTAAATGGCGTTTCCGTGTGCTGCTCTGGTTCACCAGAAGCGCTTAGTCATGCTGGCCACATGACCTGGAAGCTGTACGCCGGCTCCCTCGCCAGTAACGCGAGATGAGCGCCGCAACCCCAGAGTCGGACACGACTGGACCTAATGGTCAGGGGTCCCTTTACCTATGTATGTATGTATGTATGTATGTATGTGTATGTATGTGTGTATGTATGCACACACACATCCGGGGTGTGGGATGCCAAACTGGGTCTTTGACCTGGGTGACAGAAAACCTAGGAAGGCAAGTTTGGCAAATCCTCACCTTGATCAATTTCCGCCCGGAAACCTATGTCCCCAATGTGGTAGGATGTGCGAATCCAGAATCGGCCTCCACAGTCACTTAAGGACACACTGTTAAGACCATATGGAAGACAATCGTATTCAACTACAAGTGATAGCCAAAGAAGAAGATGACCTATTGGGTAACAGGACAATTCTGAGCATAGATGCCAACTCCCTGTGGCCCTGGGTGCCTGAGCACCCACATAATTCCTCACGAGGAGGCCAGGCACCCACAATTTTTTGTGCCAGGGCCATGCACATTGCATGGCACCCACAGCCCCAGGCACCCATGGTTGTGGGGCCAAGTTGGCACTCCTGATTCTGAGTAAACATGAGGAGCTTCTGGATTGTCTCTATTTTCATATATGGTTAGGATTGCACTGTTAGTAATGCAATGAATAGAACAGTATCTCAGAGATCGCAAAGTGTGAATCTTGAAGCTCAAAAGTGGCAGTACATTGTTCTTTTCATCCCCATTTCATCCTTACAACAACCCTGTGAGGTAGGCTAGGCTGAGAGACTGTGGCTGGCCCAAGGTAACCTTCTGAGTTTCATGGCTCAGCAGGGATTTTAATCCTGCCTCCAACATTCTAAAGGCTACAGGACACCATGGCACAGGATTCTTTAATTGCCTGTAGGGTGATATTTAAACGGCTAAAAAGTTGCAATCTTTTATCCTGTGAATCCAATGCTGTCAATGAAACTTCATTCTGAATACATGAATGGTACTGCGGTTTAACTGTAAAGTACTGTGCAGGACTACTCAGAAGTAAGTCTCATTAAAGTCTAAATCATATTTTTCACACGAAATACGATCTAGATTAGGAAGAGCATCAATGCTCCTCTTTTCTTGTCCAGTCACAGCTCCTGACCCCAAAGCAAACATTTCTTCAAGGTTTTCTATGGTCACTTAATGGCGGTGCGGGAGCAGAAGAGTAAAACGAAACCAGGAACCGAACCTCCACACATCTGAATTGTGACTCTACTTTTATCTCAGTGGTGCGAATGAATGGTGTGAATGAACGAATAAACATTGAATGAACCGCCACCTCTTTCTGAAAGGCTAAAAGCTTGGTGCCTTATTTGCATTCCGCTCTGTGATAGGCTGGGAAGGTTAAGGAAGTAGAGGCTACTTCCTTCCGCTACTGCTTGCCCAGCAGTTTCAAAATCTCACTGGCAGCCGTTTTTGTGTTTGTTTCTGCTGCGAAAGTATGGCCGAGTCGTTGGGCACTGATAATCCTGAGCGAGATGAACAGTACCGGAGGTAAAGCGAAAATGATTTGGAACGGGAGGGTGATTCTGTATTTAAGGTTTACTTCTGAGCTAAGATTCCAGAGCGTTTCTCCTTCCCCGGCTAAGAAATGTGATAACGCCGTTTCTCCTGGGCAAGTGCGAGTCAAGACTGTACAATCCTAGCACTTGCCCGGTGGACTCAATTGGTCTTACTTCTGAGTATACCTGTGTATGGTTACGGTGTGGAGCTGTGATATTCGAAATATTTAATAGCAGTTATTTCAGTGATTACTAGCTCACATGTCATGGTGCACAAGTTCCCTTGGCAGGTTGCAGCAGATCTAAAAAATGCAATGTTAAATTTCCAGCATGTAAAACAGCAGCAAAAACAATTAATAGCGTTAAAATAACAACAGGTCAGAAAGTTATTCAAAATAACAATAGTAAAATGTAGGTAGCCCTGTTGGCTTATTTTTATCTGGGAGAGGGGGAGGGGCAGACCCAGTACAGAATAGCTTTATTTCCACCACTCAGAATGTCCTAAAATATAGCATACAAGCTTTCTGAGTTCTTCATGCTGGGTGTTAAAGGGTGTGTACAGAGAAAAAGCAGAAGCTCCAAAACCTACCATTTTAAAGATACCCACTGCATACATTTAAAGCACATTGCTTCCCCCAAAGAATCATGGGAACTATAGTTTGTTATGAGTACTGGGAATTGTAGCTCTTTGAGGGAAACTACAGTTCTCACGAATCCTTGGGGGAAGCCATGTGCTTTAAATCTGTGGTGTGCCTCTGCCCTAACACTACAGTGCCCACTCAGCGATGTTGCTGGATTGTGTCAGCACCTCCGTTCACCGAAAGAAGCTTTTTTCGGCGAATGGAGGTGCTGGGCACGATCCAGCAACATCTCCGCTGCCTCCTCCCGCCAAACGCGGCGGGGGATGGGGGGAGGCAGCTGCATGCCTGCTTTTGGGATCGGTGGGCGGCAGGGAGGTTGGTGGAGGATTTCCTCCACCACCCCACGCGCTGCCCGCCGATCCCAAAAGCAGGCTTTTGGGATCGGTGCAAGGCACGGGGTGGTGGAGAAAACAGCGGGGATGCTGCTGCTTTCTCCACCACCCTGCCCCGCCCCGATGCCAAAAGCAGGCTCATCCCCGCTTGCTTTAAAGGGACATGGGGACGAGGGGAGAAACGGAGCGTTCTCCCCTCGTCCCCATGTCCCTTTAAAGCAAGCGGGGATGAGCCGCTGTGAATGGAGAAGGTGCTCCCCCTCCAGCGCCCCCCTCCCTGCCTTTTAGAGGAGGAAAACCAGGAAAATATTTTTCCTGGTTTTTCCCCTTTAAAAAACAGGTGCGTCTTGTGGTCCGGAGCGCCTTATGGACCGAAAAATACGGTATATCAGTGAATTCAATGGTACTTACTCTCATAGGACTGCAGCCTTAGTCAGGTTAGGTTCTGCTAGGTGTAAAAAAAAATTCAAGATGCATGGAAAGCTGCTGAGGCAAAGAATCAACATTCCTCTATATTTTGAAAATATAAAATCTACTGATTATTTGCTAAATCTCCAACTTTGCAAATATAAGGATTACTGTGTTGGTGTTTTTACTTCTCACTTTTAAGTTCCTGGTTGTTCCTTTGCAATCACATCTGTACCTGCCCCACAACCTTGTGTTCAGATTAGTACTCATACTGGACCTAATTAGAACCAGAGGTTGGACCAGAGATTTCCCATTGCTGATAAAAGCTCAGTGGCATGGTTAATCCTGTGATTTGGCCTTTGTAAAAAGAGAGAGAGAGAGAGACTTGGTGGTGTCACTGCAGTTCTGTAAGACCCTATCTGTGCTATAGATTTACGGACTATCATACCAACTTAAACAGCCATGGCTTCCCCTAAAGACTCCTGAGGGTGCTGAGAGTCTCCTGATTCACTTCACAGAGTTGTTAGAAGACCCCTATTTTCCTCATAGAGCTACATGGGTTCCCTTGGAGGAGGGATTCCTATGAGGAAAATAGGGATCTTCTAACAGGGTTACCAGATGTTCCTGGGGACAGTCCCTGGATTCACCAATCTGTCTCCGGACAAAATCTGTCCATGGAATGTTTTAATTAATGTCCCCTGATTTATGCCTGGGGACTTCCGGTGAGGCAACAGAGCCACCCGCAGCAGAAGAGCCCGTG
>OFHU01001171.1:50000-66626 GCA_900245905.1 Lacerta viridis
AGACCTCAGTTTTGCGCAGAAATCTGGAATGAATGTAATAATGTTGGATGAGACTCTATCTGGTTCTCCTCAGTGTGATTTCAGACTTGTCTTAGAAGATTCCGAGAATCAGTTGCAAGATATCTCGGGAGTGGAAATGTCATTGAAGGATACAGAGAACACAAGATTTCAACTGAATAGCCACTGTAGCTCTTTGCTTCAGGAAAATTGGAACAACAGAAGTCTCCAAGCCAGCAAAAGATCTATGGTTATTGGTGGCTCTGACGATGTTTTGATGAACAACAGTGAGCTTTCTTTTCAGCATAAAAATATGCCCGTTAAAATAATCGTTTCAGATAGTGAAGAGGATGACACTTGTTTTATAATTGATTGGGATGATAGTAAGCACAGACAAGGATCTCCCACAAACAAACTACCTGGTATTATTTCAACGCCAAAGTCTAAATTGTCCCCAACCAGCCTTTGTTTCTCTCCTAGGGTAATAGTTAGTGGAAGAAGATCAACCGCTTCTCGAAAATCCCTTGCTAGTATCCTATTGGATCAGGTGGAGGACATTGCAGAGACCATTGAATCCACCAGTTATATGTCTTGTGAAGATTCTTTTAACCTTTGCCTTGAAGCAGAAAAAACTCTGGACAATTGTGATTAGGAGTTGGAGTGGCTGGAAAAGGAGCCGTCCAGTGAAATGATAGAGTCTGAGAGCAAAGCTAGAGTTTTGCTAAAGCAATTTCTAGAGTTCTTATACTGTTACACTCACCCCTTTTATGGTACCCTTTTATTGATTCCTTCCAGAGCAGATTTGCATCCAATCACAGCAGTGGAAAGATAAACCTGCACCTTGAGGGAAATTGCTTCTGACGTTGATCCGTACCATTTAAGGCCCAGCTTCTTTCACTTGGGGTTTGTGTATCTCTCTCTCTCTCTCTCTCTCTCTCTCTCTCTCTCTCTCTCTCTCTCTCAGAACTAGCTATTAAGATTTTAAAATAAACCTGGTTTAACTTTGAAAGCCTATTGTGTTAGCTGCTCTCTCTTTCTCCCTCTTACCACATTTTAGTTAAGTGCCATCTACTTCTTTGTTCCCACAGAAGGCAATGAGTCTTTTCTTTCCAAGTAGATATAGGGAACCTGTGCTCCCCAAGACATTGCTGGATCACAGCTCTCATAATCCCTGGCATTACTTGGGCATACTGGCTGGGGCTGATGAGAGGGTTAAAAGTTCCTGCCTCTGCTTCAGAGGCTTAGTTCTCACCAAAAAGCCTATATTTGGACTGTTCCTATGTTCACAGTTGGAGGATCACCAAACCAAATGCTCATACTAAAAGTTCCCTGAAGAAAGTAAACTGGCGTGATAAAGGGGAAAGGTAAACAAGAGCTCGGCTGCATTACATCTAGCAGATAAATAAGTGGGAGGGGCAGCGAACAAATTATTGCATGGCTTTGGAGTTCAGGTAGAATAGAGACTGATGTTTTTAATGAATTAATGGGCCCACTAGCTCAGCTTGCTTCTTTTTTAGCTCTCCTGAAGCAGGAGGTAACCAAATGGTTGTTAGTGATTGGTTCTGTTAGGAATCCCTTAAATCACAGGTGTATAAAATGAAAATGAGATATGCTGTATTAATGAAATCAAAATTCACTTAATCTAAGCTTGGTACAGGCAAGATTGGTACTATTAAATGTTCCCCATTAACTGTTGGACATTCTCAAAAAAGATTTCAGAGGAGATTATTCTGATTCTTCTAACCAGGTTTACACAAAATAAATACAGTGTGATGTCAAAGTTATTTTCTCCTAAGTATTATATATACTTTAAAAAGTTTTCGTTTAAAATTTGCCAACCTAGCAGTTCGAAAGCACATCAAAGTCAAGTAGATAAATAGATACCGCTCCGGTGGGAAGGTAAACAGTGTTTCCGTGTGCTGCTCTGGTTCACCAGAAGCAGCTTAGTCATGCTGGCCACATGACCGGAAGCTGTACGCTGGCTCCCTTGGCCAGTAAAGCGAGATGAGCGCCACAACCCCAGAGTCATCTGCGACTGGACCTAATGGTCAGGGGTCCCTTTACCTTTACCTTACCCCATCCTAAGTTGCAATCTAGAAGTGCCTGGGAATAAGTGCCATTGAAATTAAGAAAGTGAAGAGAGACCAGAAATTGGATTGCATGCTCGGTCTCTAACCGTAAAATGAAAAAAATAAAATAAAAATAAATACTCAAGAAATAAGTACACTTGAGTGTCTCTTTACAGTATCTTTTTGTTCATATAAAATCTCATTTTCCTATTCTTTCACAGCTCTTGTTTGATGCAAGATCTTTCTGTTATTACACACTTCTGTTAAATATCAGCTAAACCCTCAAAATGTTGCGAATATGTATTCATTTCCTGTTGAGAAAGACTGGCAGAATAGTTTGTGGCACCTAGGTGCTTGCAATGTTACCTGGTGAAAAAAGTCTTGCTGCAGAAAAGCTATATAATATTGTGTTCCTGTCTATCTTGTCCAATATAAGCCCGCTGGATGTGTCTGGGCTCCAGCTCTCATCATCCCTGACCATGCTGCCTAGAGTTTATGGGAGCTGGAGTTTATAACATCTGGAGGACCAAAGGTTTCCTGCTTTAAATAGAGATTCATCACCATTTATGTAGTTGTTGAGGATCTTTTAACATTTTATCCCATTTTTTTCTACCATAAGAGACCCCTATAGGTTGATGTCCCAAAGGACATGCATTTGTTTGACATACAACAATAACAGGCCAATCCTGGCTAGAGTACTATTATTTTGTCATGAATTTATAAATATAGAACACTGACTAAGGTTACTGCTTTCCTCTAGAGTGACTCATGCCTAGCTGACATCACTCCTCAGAAGAGGTAAATGGGCTTTAACGTCACTGGAAGCAACACAGCTGCATGCCTGTCAAGTTCTATTGATCTTCCATTCTGTCACAGAGTCGTCTCCCAGGGCTAAATTCTCTTCTGGCTTTGAAGCATCAGAGTATCTCTATTGATTTCACAGGATTTATTTTTATACTGAAAAGTGATGCCAATGTGTTCTAAGTGAAGTAGTTTTCAGACTCAGGATTCACCTTTAACCCTAAGCCTTTACCATGCAAACCTGCTTTAAAAATTATTAGTCATGTATGTGTTGGGATCATCAGTAGGCTCCTCTGCAGACCTTCCAGAAGTTGAGTTGTAAGTATTTTTCCATAAGCCACTGCCTGTTGCAGGTCATAATCCCTCTGGGAACCCAATAGCTTTGTTGATTAGGACAATGGTTCCCAAATCCACCCCCAGTGGTAACTTGAAAATTCCTGAGGGTTTTGAGGGACCTCCTAAATGATTTTCTAAACCAGTGTTTCCCAACTTTTTTCTGACCATGGCCCCCTTCCAACCTGATTTCCTTTCTGTGCCCCCCCGACATAGCCAAGGGGAGCTGCCCCCAATAAGTAAAAGTAAATACAAATCTGAGGTTCTGCCCCCAACAAAAGCCTGCCCCCTAACAAAAATCCTGGCTACACCCATGCCCCCCATCCTACTGTAGAAAGGTAGCTATTTAAATGTTTTGTTTGTAAGAACATGTTTTATTTATAATTTTTATAATTTATACAAAACATTTACATAAAATGTTTGGGACATAATGAAATGCTAAAGCATCCATGACAGATGGCCATCCAACCTCCGCTTTAAAATCTCCAAGGAAGGAGAGTTCAGAACCTCCTGAGGGAGATCCATCTTCCATGTACAGTGGTACCTCGGGTTACATATGCTTCAGGTTACATACTCCACTAACCCAGAAATAACGCTTCAGGTTAAGAACTTTGCTTCAGGATAAGAACAGAAATTGTGCTCTGGTGGCGCAGCGGCAGAGGCCCCATTAGCTAAAGTGGTGCTTCAGGTTAAGAACAGTTTCAGGTTAAGAACGGACCTCCGGAACGAATTAAGTACGTAACCAGAGGTACCACTGTATTATAAAAAGTAAACAACGCTTATTTGACCACAGTTATTTGACAGAGAGGGGGAAACCTACAGATATAGTCCAATATACAGTGGTACCTCGCAAGACGAAATTAATTCGCTCCACAAGACTTTTCGTCTTGCGAGGCACCGTTTCCCATAGGAACGCATTAAAATTTAATTAATGCGTTCCTATGGGGGGGAAAGTCCGGGGGCCCCTTCCACACCGGAGCCGCGCACCGCGTTTTAAAGTGCAGCCTTAAAACGGGCACCGCGTCATACAGGGAGCTGTAAAGGCTTACCTTTTGGCTCCGGTCGGGAGGGGTGTTGTCCATCTCCAGACATGCACAGTCGATCCAAGATGGACGCGATGGACAACACCCCTCCCGACCGGAGCCAAAAGGTAAGCCTTTACAGCTCCCTGTATGGCGGCGCTGTTTTAAGGCTGCAGAGCAAACAGCAGCGCAGCTGTTCGCTGGCTGCAGTTTAAAACGGCGCCGCGCGGCTCTGGTGCCGGTGGGGCGGAGTCGGATCGCGCCCGCCATCTTGGATGGGGCGCGATCCGACCCCCCCACCCACCGGAGCCGCTGCGCCGCGTTTTAAGGCTGCAGCCACGAACAGCAGCGCTGCTGTTCGCTCGCTGCAGCCTTAAAACGCGGCGCGGGCTCCGGTGCCGGCTTACAGTGGTACCTCGCCAGACGAATTCGTCTTGCGAAAAACAGCCATAGACGAATTCGTCTCGCGAGTCAACTAAAAACTCGCAAAACCCTTTCATTTTGTGAGTTTTTCGTTGTGCGAGGCATTCGTCTTGTGGGGTACCACTGTACAGCTGTTGATGCTCCTGTGAGTGTTTGGGAAGACCACTCTCTCCAGCCAATTCCATAGGGCCTAGGGGGCAGGGCCTACACTCATCGCCACACTTAAGAGGCCCCAGGAGGCTTTCGGGACACTGCTGCTGTTGTTGCTCCTGTGAGTGTTTGGGAAGACTGCTCCCTCCTGCAAGCCAATTCCATCAGGCCCAAGGGACAGGGCCTACACTCACACATACTCTGAGCAGCTCTCTGCAGCAAGTGTTTTTAAATGTTTTAAAAGTATTCTTAATCTGCACCTCGAATGGTGGTTTTAAAAAATGTATTATTTTCTTTCTGTTTGGGGTGGGAAAATGTTTAGTTGGGGCGGGGAGTAGTTTAATTTTAGCATAATTGTTTCTTGCTTTGTTTTTACTTTCACCACAGTATTTTGTTAAGTTATTGTATGTATTTTGCTTTTTAAGGGGAAAGGGTCAGGGCTGCATGGGAGTGGGCCGTAGCCAACAGAATGGCGGGGGCAGATTCCACAGGGAGGGATGTATGAGGAGTTATGCTAAGACCAGACCATGTCATTACCGAGGAGGCAGATTGAGTTGTTGTTTGAGGACTATCCCTGGTCCTGACCAGAAGGATACTGGAATCAGCAAGGGAAACCCACATGACCTGAAAGTGTTGCTGTGCAATGCCAGGTCAATGATGAATAAAACCACTGCCATCCACGACCTGATTGTGGATGGAGGACTTGACCTGGCATGTGTGACAGAGACTTGGTTGGATGAAGCAGATGGGCCTGTCCTTGCCGCTGTCCACCAGGTTTCTCTTATGCACAGCAACCCAGGCCTGGGGGAGGGGGGGTTGCAGTGATTTTTAGGAAGTCATTAGTTTGCACCAGGTGTCCTATTGGGAAGACCCAATTCTCTGGGTGCATGTTCTGGAAGTTGGGCAATAGGGGCAGTACAGGATACCTTTTGGTGTATCGACCTCCCTGCTGCACCAAGGATTCTCTGCCCAAGCTGCTGCAGGTTGTGGCAGATGTGCTCCTGGAGACACCCAGTTTGGTTGTCCTGGGGGATTTTAACATCCATCCCGACATGAACTTACAAGGGGCTGCTCGGGACAACGTTGAAAGCATGGCCTCCATGGGGCTGCCCCTGAATAAGTTTGGCCCAACTCATAGCTACAGACATGCCTTAGACACCATTGACCATAACATCCTTCTGGGCCATCTAGAGGGGCTGGGGGCACTGTTATACAGTGGTTCTGCTCTTTTCTCCTGGACCGTGTCCAGAAAGTAGTGTTGGGGGATGAGTGTTCAGACCCCTGGGCTCTCACTTGTGGGGTGCCTCAGGGTTCCGTCCTCTCCCCCATGCTTTTTAATATCTATATGAAGCCGCTGGGAGAGATCATCAGGGGGTTTGGGCTGGGTGTTCATCAGTATGCGGATGACACCCAGCTCTACCTCTTTTAAATCAGAACCAGTGAAGGCGGTGAAGGTCCTGTGTGAGTGTCTGGAGAGTTGGAGGATGGATGGTGGCTAACAGATTGAGGTTGAATCCTGACAAGACAGAAGTACTGTTTTGGGGGGACAGGGGGTGGGGGTGTGGGACTCCCTGGTCCTGAATGGGGTAACTGCCCTGAAGGACCAGGTGCACAGCCTGGGAGTCATTTTGGACTCACAGCTGTCCATGGAGGCAGGTCAATTCTGTGTCCAGGGCAGCTGTCTACCAGCTCCATCTGGTACGCAGGCTGAGACCCTACCTGCCCGCAGACTGTCTCACCAGAGTGGTGCATGCTCTAGTTATCTCCCACTTGGACTACTGCAATGCACTCTACGTGGGGCTACCTTTGCAGGTGACCCAGAAACTGCAATTCAGAATGCGGCAGCTAGACTGGTAACTGGGAGTGGCTGGGACCATATAACACCGGTCCTGAGAGATCTGCATTGGCTCCCAGTACGTTTCCGAGATCAATCCTGAAAGTCAGCCCTGAGTGCTCACTGGAAGGACAGATCCTGAAGCTGAGGCTCCAGTACTTTGGCCACCTCATGAGAAGAGAAGACTCCCTAGAAAAGACTGGGACTTCCATGCAAGGCCACTGAGCTACATCCTTCCCTAACTTGCTATTACTTGTCCCATTTATTATTTTCCCTCCTCTTCTACCTTAACAGTTCACTGCCCTTGCCTATCCCAACACAAAATTCTTCCTCTTGCTGGCAGACTATGGCTTTGTTTTCATGGTGGCAGCTTTGTACTGTACTAAATTTGGGGCTCATCAGTTTCAGGCTGCGATTCTCCCATATGGAGGCTGAACCAGCCTTAGGGTTGAGGTGCCCCTGGCAAAATGCCTTATGGTGAGCCTCTTTCTTGTGGGGGCACCCCTTCATACCTCAGCCAAACTCAGCAGATCCATACCATATATTTAAAGCACATCCAATGTACATTTAAAGTGCATGGCTTCCCCCAAAGAATCCTGTCAACTGTAGTTTTCACCTTACAGAGAAACAGTTTTCAGCATCCCTAACAAACCACAGTTTGTTGTGTGCTTTAAATGCATGTTGGATGTGCTTTAAATGTATGGTGTGGGCTGCTCTCTATGTGTTGTGTCTTCTTGTTTGGCAATCACTCGTAACTGAGTAAGATTGTCTTCCATGAACACAGTGAGTCCATAAGTGACTGTAGAGGCCAATTCTGGATCCACACATTCTTCCACAGTGGGGACATAGGTTTCCAGGAAGGAGTTGATCATGGTGAGGGTTTGCCAAATGTGTCTTCCTCTTAGCTCATTTGTCCCTTTCATCTTGAGTTTGAGTGTCTTCAAAATCCATGACACCTTTGATAAAGGCTGTTCTCCAATTGGAGCACTCACAGGCTGTATATTCCATGTTCTAAAATTTGATTGTCTTTTACTACCACTGGGTGGTAATCCAGTCAGGGAAAAGCAAAGTCAGACAATGTTTAAGGCACCTTTTCTAGCCCCTCCCCTTTTTGGGGTGAGCAGAGTGGATCCTAATTGGGCTGCTCAGTCATGGATACAGCTGCTGAGCTGCTCAACTGCCTCATTCCTTGAGTCAGAGCAAATGAATCTGTATCCACCGTCCATGTGCCAGTTCATGACTAGGGGCTTCCAGATTTCACGGTCCTGTCCCCATTACCATTTGCTGATTGCCATGGGACTTTTTTGGGTTTGGGTTTTTGGAAGATGCCTGTGCATGAATTTTTTTTATGTGTTTAGATCAGTGTATGCTGACTAATGCACAGTCTTCACAGCCTATGGCATGAGTATCACAGCCACTTGTTATCTTCTGCCTGTTCTGCCATTGAGGACTTCTTGGATCATTCTTTGTCTAGGTCCTCTCCTTTGACCTTACCTCCTTTGACCGCTCACAAGGGCCATAGGAATGTGCAAGTCCACTCACCAAGACAAGATGATGATCCAGCTTTTCTAACCCACAGAGTGGTACACAACCTTTCTAACAATGTGTTATATTTTTAGGTGTACGCCTAAAGGAATTGTGAATGAAATATTTGCAATTTTGCGGGGGAGAGGGGAACCTAGTTGGCTCCAGTCTGAATCTGTTGCTGCTGATAGTTATGCTGTTTTAGGCTGCAGTCCTACTAAACAACAATAATTAGGAATAGAAATGACTGAATTAGATATTCCAGCTGTTTGACCTGTTGTAAGTCAGCTTTTTATATACATTTCAGTAAGCAAGCATAGGACTGCACTGGTAGCAGCTGTTACTCATTCTCTAGCTGCCCTGTGCATTTGAAAAGTGTTGTCAAGTCTTTTCTGTGCGAAAGAAGCCCAAATCTTTCAACATGTGTTAACATTCTCCAGACCTGTAATCTGGAGCTGAGGACACATGATGCTGACTAATAGGCCATAGCCTGTAGGTTTCGCTACATTATGTCCCCAGGCTGGGAAACAAACTCAGCTCTCTTCACAAAATATCACATCCCTTTGTATGATTCAGTAAAATGACATTCCTGTTCTCTGAAGATGGCAGATGTGCCCCAGGTAATCCATACAGCTCTGTTTCTGTCGAGTCTCTTGACAATGGATGTCTAAATGCATTGGGCTGTTTTTTAATCGTATGGCGTAATAAGACCAAGCTCTGAAATGAAGATATGTAAGGTGCCCTGTGTTGTTCCTTAGTGGCATGGGTAATACTGAGTCTGATAAAACTATTTATTTCCTCTTTTAATGGGGGTTTAATGAATTGCACAGCTTGTAATAAAAGGCTACAGCACTCCACAGCTATAGTTGCTCTATGGTCCAAATGCCTGCCCTTTCCTTTGGTTTAAGCCCCACCTGTATAGTGCTCAGCAACAAGCACTGTTTGATAGACGGGAACACTGCTTTGACCCCATTGAGTTTCAATGTGAAAGTAAAAGACTAATAATATTACTTAGCATGAGTAACAGAGAAACATGGCTTTTGTTTAACATAATGACTTCTTGTAACCTTAGCTTATTCATCATTGTCCAGCTGGTCCAAGGTAGTTGATTCATTCATGAGTAATATTTTGGACACAAGGCATCCTGAATCAAAAGGCAAGGCTCTCTGTTATCAGACAGGTTGCTTAAAGATGGCCTGTTTTGGAACATTGGTTCTGATGGCTTGTGCACATTTATGGTGGTGGGATTCTACAATGGCCATAGTTTACTGAACATTCATTCTTACTGGTTTGCTGGAAGGCTATATGAAAAAAAACCCAAACACTAGTTATTCCACACTTTTCTCTGCATTTTCTCATCACTGAAGAATAAAGGGCTGATTTTGCGGGGAGAAGAGGAATAGTTGTACAGGAGTGCCAACTCCATGGGGACAAAATGCCTTATGCCAACCCAGACCATATATGTATGTAGGAGAGGGTATGTTAATTTCAATTTATCTCACAGGCCTCTATATGTATGGGTTGTAGAGAGTTTTAAAATCCCATCCTTGGCAGCACACTTAAAAGCATAGGAATTAGGCTGTGAACCGCCCTGAGACCTGCAGGTATAGGGCAGTATATAAATTCAATAAATAATAAAACCTTGTTTCACACTGCTAAATAAAGAATCAGGCAACACTTGTAAAGTGTTTAAAAATAAGATTCACTTACTTGCATCACTTACTTGTTTAAAAATAAGATTCACTTACTTGCATTGGTTCACAGTAACTGCAGGCAAAATACTTTTATTTACAGTATAACCAGCTTCAGGCAGCTGGAGCAAACATTTGCATCCAACAGTGGTCAAAGGAAAAGAGAGAAGAACAGAAAATAGAGTGGTACCTTGGGTTAAGAACTTAATTCGTTCTGGAGGTCCATTCTTAACCTGAAACTGTTCTTAACCTGAAGCACCTGAAGCGTTATTTCTGAGTTAGCAGAGCATGTAACCTGAAGCGTATGTAACCTGAGGTACCACTGTACTATATGTTCCTTCCTCTCCAGGAGAGGAAGGGAAAATGACATCACATAGCACCCTTGCTACCAGTTGTATTCCTGTGGTCTGGGTATCTGCCCATCAGCAATACAGCTCTGTAACATTAGCCTCTTCCAAGTTAACTATAACAAGAATACACATTTGTTAAGTTTGGCTGCTAATCTCCCACAGGTCCCTCTAGCTCAGTATTGTCCACTGACTGGCAGTGACTATTCAGGGTTTCAGCTCTCCTAGCCCTACCTGGAAATTTTGATTAAACCTGAGACTTTCTATAGTACATTCAAGGCAGTTCTACTACCGAACTATAGCTCTTCCACTTTAATTACAGTCTGAACTTGCCAGTATGCAGTGGATCCCACCTGCAAAGCAGCAACAGCCTGGAATATTTAGTGTACTGATTATATTTAGTGTACTACCGGTATGTTATATCTTTCTTTCTTGTTGTTTTTCTTTGCGCTTTTTTCTCTCTTTTTCTTTTCTCTCTTTTATCACTTTATCTTATATAACTGAAATTCTTTTAATAAAATAATAATAATAAAGTCTGGAAGCTGCCTAAGACAGTGAGGATCACAAATGAATTGTATACTAAACACTTCTCAGCATGGTGGCTGCAGTTTCTGGTATGCAGCACTCTGAGGATGACCACATGCCAGCAGTGTGTGTAGCTACAGCAAAAGTAGGTATTGCCAACCCACATTCCTGTATGTACACAGCACACAAGTTTTCTCACCACACATGCAGTATACATGTGCAGATCACACACGCAGGCCACTTGCTGGCCCGTCTGTGGTGTCATAGCTGGCTAGGTTTGGTGAGAGTATTGGTCTAAAAACATCTGGGGACCCAAGGTTCAAGAACATTAGTCTGTGACACCAACAATGCTTATCATCCCTGACCATTAGATAAATTGGCTTGGGATTGGGGGAGTTGTAGTCCTATGACATTGGAGACCTGAGGTTCAAGAACACTGATCTGCTGTGATTCTCCAGGATCTCAGACCGACGTCTTTCCCACCCACTGCTACCTGATCTGTTCAAGCGGAGAAGCCAGGGTCTGGACCTGGGACCACCTGCATGCAGGTGTGTTCTCTCTCCCTTAGCCTAAGCCCCATCTCCCTGCCCAATGTCTATTGGCCTATTAGAAGTGTTTGATAACATTGCAATAGTAGTATTGACCTGAGATATGAGCCGTCACCTCTCTTGCATCACAGTTCCTTCATTATTTCCTGTCACCTTAATTCAGATATAAGCAGAGAGAAAAGACAGGATGCATTCTCCCCCCCCCATCAATTCTCAATCCATAACAGAAGAAGAAGTGGGCATGATACCTGATGTGCTTGCAAATATTTACAGAGTTTTCATTCTTAAAAGTCAGTAAGGTGGAGTGCACATTTTGGCTACAAGAAATCCCTGCTGAGGTGGTTTTAAGTTACCCAAAGAAAGGCCTGGAAAGTACAAAGCTGGAACTTGGGAGTGTGGTAAGAATTTACTTCTACATCACTTTTTCATTACCCAGGTGAGAACCACCTTTTAAATAAAACGCAGAACCAAGGAAATTAATTCAAATCCAGTGAGGGAACCGGCGTTTATTGTAACTCTTGCAACAGGGCAGAGCTCAACTTAACATGGTTCTAGCTGAACTGCCAGCTAAGAAGTCTGCCACAAGGAGAATTAGAACAAGAATTCATAGGGAGAGAAACCAACACAGTCATAAAACACCAAATATCCTTCTACATACGTAAAGAAAGGTTACAGATCAAAGAATGTAAAGTTACATGACTGCACACTGCTATCAACTTCCTTGATGTGTTCCAAAACATGTGGTCTCAGCCTACAACTTATCGGACAGGTGTCTAGACAACCAGACCTTCCCGTATCTGTCCCTGGAAACTCTTGAGGAGATGCTGGTGGCTAACTCACAACATAGAAAAACATCCTATCATTTGCGCCACTTTCAGGGTCAGATAGGAGAGATGGAATGCAGTGAAGGGGGGAGGCATGAGAGTCACAAAATGCAGGCACACAGGAATAATTCATGGATGCATTCTGGTCAAAGTTTAAATGCAAATGAATATTGGAACATTTTTAAAATAACATAAAAATCTGCACCCTTGGTCTCTAATTCTTATATCAGGAGGGAGTTTTCTTACTTATAAACATGTTTGAATGAATAGCTCTATATTTCTAGAAGTTGCCTCAGTGACTTTACAGCTTAGCTGACCTTGGGATCCATTAATGGCTGTAGACTATTGTTGAGGAACCTCATGCTGTCAGGACCATGGGTAGGCAAACTAAGGCCCAGGGGACGGATCCAGCCCAATCGCCTTCTAAATCTGGCCTGTGGGTGGGGAATTAGCATGTTTTTACATGAGTAGAATGTGTCCTTTTATTTAAAATGCATCTCTGGGTTATTTGTGGGGCATAGGAATTCATTTTTTTTCCTTTCTCAAAATATAGTCCAGCCCCACACAAGGTCTGAGGGACAGTGGACTGGCCGCCTGCTGAAAAAGTTTGCTGACCCCTGACAAATGCAGCCCTCCAATCCTCTCTGTGTGGTCCTCAGAACTTTCCCCAGGTCATACTCAAGCCACACACTCTCTGCACAGGCCATAGCCTTTGACTAGCCTTATTTTGCATCCTCCCCCAGTATATTTGTGGGTGGCGCTGTGGGTTAAACCACAGAGCCTAGCCTTGCTGATCAGAAGGTCAGCGGATCGAATCCCCACAACAGGGTGAGCTCCCGTTGCTTGGTCCCTGCTCCTGCCAACCTAGCAGTTCAAAAGCACTAAGTGCAAGTAGATAAATAGGTACCGCTCTGGTGGGAAGGTAAACGGCGTTTCCATGCTGCTCTGGTTCGCCAGAAGTGGCTTAGTCATGCTGGCCACATGACCCAGAAGCTGTACACCGGCTCCCTCAGCCAGTAAAGCAAGATGAGTGCTGCAACCCCAGAGTCATGCACAACTGGACATAATGGTCAGGGGTCCCTTTACCTTTACCAGTACATTTGCCTAGCTGGAATATCTTCTTATAGTCTCATAATGCCTTGGAAATGGTGTGTGTGCAAGTTTAGAAACTAGACTATTCAGCAAAGGTAAAATTTGCTTTAGTTGACCATCCTATTTTATCTCTGGTCCTGCCCACCACTGGCAAGTACCCCCCCCACCTCCAAAAGCTATCCAGAAGGGAATGCACTCCTCAGACTGAAAAAGGTTCCCCATCCATGATCTTCCACTAGAAATCGAGGAGAGCTGGTACTCCAAGACTGCCTTATCGACGTGCTTTGTGTCTGAAGCCCATTCTCAGAATCTCAGTTTCTACGGGCTAGCTGTGATTGCCCTTTGGTGAAAGCAATCATCCACAACATATGACCCGAATCTCTCTTTCTCTCCTCTTTATTGTAATTCACAATAATTATGGCTTGAAAACAGGTGCAGGGGCTTCACGAAGTTCTGCTTCCAGCTAAGCCCTTTTCCGTAGAACTGGAAATCCTTTGAAAGAAAGAAAAACCATTGTTTCCCCCCCTTTTTAAAAAATGCCGGCAGTAAAAAAGAAGAAGAAGAAGAAGAGAAGTGGGGTCTCTGGTGAGAAGGGAAACCTTGGCTGCGGGTGAAATTAACCGGGCAGAAACTGACAAGCTAACTAACGAGGCGGATCGCTGGGTTTCCCCCTTCCCTGCGGTGGGGGATCGGGAATCCCCCTCCCCTAACCCCCACGGACTCTGTCTGCCGCCTCCCACGGGCACACAGCAAGGAGGAAGACCCATTAGGCAGCCCCACCTCAAACTGTGTGACGCGGAGTTGCCATGACCACTCTTTTACGCTACAACGGCTGAGCTAGGGGAGGCAGGCGGAGAGGCACAGGGCGCATTTCAGCACCGCCGTGGCCGCGGACAGCAGCCTCGGCGCCGAGTCTCCGCTCTTCTTTCCCCCCTCCCTCCCCTCCCGTTCCCTGATTTCGGGCTTCCCTCCCCCCCTTCGCTCCGAGGGGGACTGGCGGGAGGCGGAGCCCTTGTGGACTTATCTCTCCCCCTGGCGCCCTCACAAGCTCCAGCTGATCCATCCCCGAAGGGAAACGGAGGGAGGACAAGGGCTGTGAGGGGTGCGCCTTGCCACTCTCTCACCTGCAGGCTTGAGGGACGCTGAGGGGGAGAGGGGGACCAGGATCTACCGCTTCCACGAGGCCAACTCGGTAAGTGCTTGACTGAGGCAAGGATGCCGAGGCAAGGAAAAGGTATACACAAAGAGGTTCCTTCATTAAGGTAGCTCAGAGGCATATATTCCTGCAGTCGCTTCTGGCGTTCCAGGTTGTTCGTTGTTGTTACCAGCATAAATGTGCGTGGCATTCAGAATAACACTAGAGCGTAAGGAACCTAGAAACTATACCCTCACATAGGGTCTGTCTTTTGGACGTAGTTCTGCATAGTTCTATAGAGACGGAGGACAGCGCGTCCGTGCATTCGGTTGTTTTGGGGGCTTGGATGAACCTCCTTGAGCCCAGCAATTGTTTGACTGAGCATATATCACTTTTCCGACTGCTGTAAGACCTTTGGCCGCAGCCCATCAAAGTGTTGAGAGATGCTCAAGTTCCAGTGAGTCGCATGGTTTTCTAGCCGAGTCCCATTGGTTTTCCGTTGGTTGCAAGGAAGCGTGTGTTGGAAGTGTCTAACTTCTGTTGCTTTGTCCTCATTCCCCTAAAATGGAAACCTGAGGGAAGCTGTCTTTGAACATGGGAATTCCATCCGTAGCATATAGCATGGAAAAGGGAAGAGGGAAGGAGTTGAAGCCGAAGATTGTACAATTCTTTACTTTGTGTAAAAGAATCCCTGGGTTCTATGTGGTGTCTGAGTTCCTCGGTATCTTTCGGACTTTCTAGAGTGTCCTTAGAAACTATCCAGGGTTGACATTTTGGATTAAAGAATAGGTGCTTATATATGCTAACTGGATGTTCTATGAAGTCTGCTTTTAGAAAAATGATTTATTGAATATTTTTCTTGGGTAACGAAAGTACATATAGCGTCTCTGTTTTCAGTTGATAGAATCCTTTCTATGGATCATTTACATTCAATGTTAGACACTAATATTATAGACAGTATGAGGTTGGGGGAGAAGAGAGGTTGGGGGTGGATAGAACGGGTAAGAGAGAAGCCGGGTTGGGGGTAGTAAACTTTCATTATTTTACATAGTCTATGTGCAAGATTTTTGTATCAGCGTCATGCGGGTCGGTGTCCCCCCCCCCATTCATTTAAAGTCTGCTTTTGGGTAAAAATGTTCATAACTATAGAAGGTCTCCAGACTGCAGGACTTCCTAAATACTATTATAGATCCTTTGCGAGATGTGCATGTGGACTAAAGAATCCTTGAGTCATGTGTAAGTACTATAAAAGACCACCTGAACTACAGAGGTGTGCGCGTGTTGAAGGACCAGGCATGCTGTAAAATCTTTAAGTGGTATATGTAAGCACTCTTTCTCCCTCTTGCTCTCGTGCTTTGGATGCTAGGAGTTTTATATTTTCTGTGGGAACCCTGGATGCTATAGGATCTGCCCTTTGCATATTGATTTCATGAATTATGTTCTGAAGTTTTCTACAAGGTTTTTTGGAAAGCTATATTGTGTAGGTAAATGTCATTCTCTTAAAGAGTTATACAAAATCCCTGGACGTGCCTTTGCATAAAAGGTTTCTGTCCATGTAGAGCCCTTGAGCTTTATATAAGACCCCAAATTAGGGTTGTCATGTGTCCTCTTTTTCCAGGATATGTCCTCTTTTGGGGGGGGGGGTAAAATGTGAGACGAATTTGCATTTATTTACTTTGAATGGCTGTCATAGCGTCCTCTTTTTTGATCTTCAAAATATGGCAACCCTACCAAACTAACAACCATTATATTCTCCAGTCTTTCTGGATGCTGTACACTTCCTGAGCCTCATATATAGTCCCTTGGCAAATATAAATGGTTTCTAAAGCACTATACATTCTAAAAGTCCATCAATTACCTTTAGATTAAAAGAAATCTGCATAGTTATAAGTATATAAAATGGTGACTGCTATGACATTATACGTCCCTGGGACTATCTAGGAACCTGTTGAGTTTTGGATTATGAGACTTCTCAAGATACATTTGGATTCATCAATGGGCTGTAGATTCCTTTTACTGGACCTGCAAAACTGCCTTATATATGCAAAGTCAGATCATCAGTCCATTTTGTCCTGGGTCATTTACTATTAGAGTGTCAGTATGGTGTAGTGGTTAGAGTATTGGATAAAGACCTGGGAAACGGGGGTCCAAATTCCCATTCAGCCATGAAGCTCACTGGGTGATGTTGAACCTGTCACTGCATCTCAACTAAACCCAACTCACAGGGTTCTTGTGTGAATTAAATGAGGGGGGGGGGACCAGATATGCCACCTTTAGCTCCTTGAAGGAAAAGATAGGATGTAGATGCAAT
>OFHU01000759.1:600000-996052 GCA_900245905.1 Lacerta viridis
TAGAAATGATATGCAGTGGGTGGGGGGAGAGGGACGTCACAGGATTCGGAGAATCCCATTTTATCAATTTGATATTGTTTTTGTGTATATTTTTCTTTGTTTGTGGTGGTTATTGTATTTTTTATTGTTTGTTTTTGTCATTTTTCTTGAAAATTTTATAAAAATGTTATACAGTAATAAAAAAGTCCCGCAGTGTCCACTCCCAAGCAGGTATGGTGTGTGGTATGCCTGCCCATGCTGTTCTTCAGAGGTAGACTGCCTCTGAACACATTCAGGCCTCACGCTCAAGACCTCCATTCTCTTGTGCAAGCACCCCATTCAGATCAGCAATAAGTTTGAGGTCAATGTGTTGAGACAATCGTTAATATGGTAGCTTTATTAGCAGTTTCAGCCAACACTCATTTCCTGCTCATGCACGAACCAAGCAATTTCACTGTGCAAAATTTCTCGCAAGCACTCCTTTCCTACCCCCCACCGCCCCAAAGAGTGAAACTCTTATCAGCACAATGCTTCTACCACCCCTTTGCAAAAATTTGACAGTTGTCTGAGTTGAGGGAGCAGCCCTATAATTGCTTCAGAGCCATTGCTGGTTGGCATCTCTCTGGCTTATATGTGAAACTTTCCCTGGCTGGCCTGGTGATAGAATAGGGGTGGGAAGGGAGGGAGAAGTGCTCCCTAAGGAAGATGCCACACCATTGGCAGGAAAGGGAGACTGCAGCCTCCTGAGAGTTGTGGTGTGGATGGGTTTGGGGGAGGTGGGAGTAGTCAATTCCTTCTGAGACCTTGGGTTACAACATTAGATGGGTAGAAGTCCTTGGCTTTTTCTCTCTGCTTGTGACAGCCAGGTATTCAGAAGAGTTTAAACAAATGCACTTGACTACACACCCATCCGAGGACATCCTTGCTGTGTCCAGGCAGCTGATGATTCCACTGTGTCAGCACATGGCAAGGGGAACGCAGCATGAAGTAACCCTCGGCTTGGCAGACCCACCCAGGGGCCAGGCAGGTGGCAGGCGCTGCATGGGGCTTGCTCAGTGCTGCACTCGGCGAATGGATTGCACCTGGGAGGTCTGAGCATGAGACCCCAGTTCCCGGACATGCTTGTATTCGCCCCCATGGCAATCGCTCTCCACAACGTACTGGAAGCCCCGGTACCCAGGGAACTGGAAGCATACCCATCTGAGGAGACAGAAAGGAGGGGGGAGACATCAGCTGAGATGTGGGGGGGACCCAAGTGCCCTGGTTAACACATCACCAATTACATGCCCTCTAAACAACCCAGTAATAAAATCAGCAGCAACTGGGCCCCTGACAACCTTCGAAAACCTCATCCTAACAACAAAGGGACACGGCAGAGGGATGGTATCCGCAATATACAAAATACTACTCCAAAATCCCACGAACTCCCTAGACACAATCAAAAAACAATGGGAGGATGACATAGGCTATGAGATTAACCCCACCCAATGGACCAGAATGTGGTCCATATCAATGAAAAGAAAAGAACTCACCCTGAAACTAACCTACAGGTGGTACCTAACACCAAGAAAATTAGCGCTAATACGCCCAGGAACCTCACCAAAATGCTGGAGAGGGTGCACTCCACAGGCACATACCTCCACATGTGGTGGGAGTGCCCCAAAATCCAACTATTCTGGACAACAACCATACAAGAAATATGTAAAATAACCAAGCAAGTATTAGAAATCACCCCAGAATTGGCCTTACTAAACATCTTCCAAGACAACAATGCCCACTTACACCACAAAGAACTCATAACCCACCTACTCTCAGCAGCCAGAAACATCATAACCAGACACTGGAGAGACCTGTCAGGAGTAAGCATGGACCAATGGTACCAAGTAGTATGGGAAACAGCCCTACTAGAAAAACTAACCAGTAAGCTGAAACTGAAGAAGACGCCTTCACCCCGGTATGGCTCCCCTTTATCACACACACAGCCCAACAAGACAATGACAAAAATCCACCAACAGCATACAAATCAATATGGCTAATCTGATCCAAAACACACATCCCCTCACATATGAAAACAAAGTATCTGAAGAAGTGTGCATGCACACGAAAGCTCATACCAAGAACAAACTTAGTTGGTCTCTAAGGTGCTACTGGAAGGAATTTTTTATTTTATTTTGTTTTGACATGAAAACAAAGACCACAGTCAACCACAACTGAACAGCCACACCCTAGGCCAGCCCCAACCTCTCTCACCACCAAAGGAACACAAGCGAACAGCAGAGAACCTGCACAAGCAACGCTGACATCAAACCCTACATATATTAAGTAAAATAGAAACATCGTCACCCGACCCCACCCACCCATCTCCCCCCTCCACCTCTTTCCCCCTTTTCTTCCTAATGTCTCAACAAATGAAACTGATTTGTAAAAATGTTACATGGAAAAAAATACAAGAGAGAGACATTGCACATACTTTTGTAAATCAAGAAATCTTTAATAAAATGATGGTGATGGTGATGGGAGAAGATCAAGCCAACAAAGAGCAGGGCAGCCAGGGGCTCAGAACTCCCTCAAAGTGCTCAGAGGGAAGGGGGTGTTTGGAGGCTGCAAGAGAACTCTGATTTTGCAAGGCCACACACTGTCCTCATCCACATAAAATTCCCTGCTGCTGTTTATTCTTAGGGAGCAAGGCCTCCACTCTGCTGGGTTCAGGAAGCTGTCTTCTTCAGACCAGAGGGCCCACAGAAACACCAGAAGGAAATGTCACAGGCCAGGTGACCAGGCCTTGTGCAAAGTCATCTTGGCTCCATCCTATTGCTATCAATCAATCCCTTGCAGGAAGGAGAAGGAAGCCATTTCTCTACCAAAGACAAGTCCAGGGACATGAAAACGTTGCAACATGCTAGCTCAGCTCTCCTTTGAAACTCACCCTGAGAAATGTGACCCTCAGTTCCAGCCCTGAGAAACAAATGGAAGAGGGGTGTTTGGCAGGGCCCCCCAAAAGTACTCACGCGCCAGAACTTGCATGGAGGGACCCCACTTCGTTGCTGCCCCAACCCATCGCCTTGAGAGATGGGTAGTCATCACTCAGCTCCCCTTTACGTCCCATAAAATTTTCCTGCTCAAATATGGTCATCTTGCTCTCCCGGTGATTCTGTACAAGGCAAAAACATCATCTTATGCACTGGCCTGGACTCCTCATTATTAATAAATGTAAATAACAACAATATCAATATCAATAATAATACCAGCCACCATGTCTGTCCTGCAGCTCTTGGACCTCTACAGCCAAGGAGCCAAATCTGTTAAGGCGCAGGTGAGCAACTTACAGTCCTTCAGATGCTGGATGCCAACAATTCCCGCCTGGCCAGTGTGGCCCTTAGTCAGGAATGATGATAGCCAGGTAGCCCACTGACACCCCAAGGGCTGTGTTCCTGTGCCAAGGAGATGCTGGCTGCTTCCTCCTACTGATGCTTCTCCTGGAGGGATGACAGGCTTCGCTGAGCTACCATCTGCCTCTCCCGATGTCAGTGGCGCAGGGCTTGCTTTCTAAAGCCACCAGACAGACTTGGTTGGTTTTGACTTTCCCTGTGACCTCTAAGGCAGCGTGGCTGTCAGCTGGGTTCCAGTGGGCTTGCTGGCACAAAGCTATGAAGTTCTTTGGCAGTAGACCCAGGGCTGACCATAGGAGGGACTTCAACCATTAGCTCCTGTCTGAGACATGGTGATGCCTGCTGGTCCAGAAGGCTTTCAAAGGGAATGAGGGAAATTCATGGAGAAGCAACAGTTAGTCATTCTTAGAAGCAGTCTATCTCTGAGTAACAGCTGCCGGGACTAAACAAGACGAGGAGGATGCTACCTTCAGGGCTGCTGGGTGGGCTCCTTGGCTCAGCCACTGCAGGATGAGGATGCTCAGCTAGATGGACCCACCTGAGTCTGATTCCACCTGGCTCATTTTAAGTTTGTTAGCAAAATAAAAAAGCTGAGCTCAGCAAGTCCTGCAAGCTCTGCTAATTATAGTAAGTCATGTATTGAATGAGGGAGGAGCAGGAGATGGAGACAATGCAAAGGGATTTATGAGGAAGAAGAGGAACCTGTGCTGAGCAATGTTGCACACAAATACAGAGAGAGAGAGCACCTTAATAGAGTATCCCACCAAATGTGGAGCTACTTCCTGCTCCAGAGAATAGGACTTGAACCCATGACTAAACACCAGGAATAACTTTTTGACTGTAAGAGCCCGTTTACAGTGGAACAGTCTCCCCGGGAAGGTGGTGGACTCTCCTTCCTTTGCGGTTTCTAAGCAAAGGATGTATGGCCACTTGTCATGGAGGCTTTAGCTGAGATTCCTGCATTGCAGGGGGTGGACTAGATGGCCCTTGGGGCCACTACCAACTCTACATTTCTATGATTTCTCAGCAGAGCAACCCTACTCTCACCGAGGAATATAATTAACCTTGGTCTGCCTGCTCAGTATTGCATGCACAGGCAGGCAGAGGCTATGCAGGGTTTCAGGCAGGGTCTTTCACTGGCCCTCCCTAGAGATTGAATCATAGAATCCTAGAGTTGGAAGAGACCACAAGGGCCATCCAGTCCAACCCCCTGCCAAGCAGGAAACACCATCAAAGCATTCCTGACAGATGGCTGTCAAGCCTCTGCTTAAAGACCTCCAAAGAAGGAGACTCCACCACACTCCTTGGCAGCAAATTCCACTGTCGAACAGCTCTTACTGTCAGGAAGTTCTTCCTAATGTTTAGGTGGAATCTTCTTTCTTGTAGTTTGAATCCATTGCCCCGTGTCCGCTTCTCTGGAGCAGCAGAAAACAACCTTTCTCCCTCCTCTATATGACATCCTTTTATATATTTGAACATGGCTATCATATCACCCCTTAACCTTCTCTTCTCCAGGCTAAACATACCCAGCTCCCTAAGCCGTTCCTCATAAGGCATCGTTTCCAGGCCTTTGACCATTTTGGTTGCCCTCCTCTGGACACGTTCCAGCTTGTCAGTATCCTTCTTGAACTGTGGTGCCCAGAACTGGACACAGTATTCCAGGTGAGGTCTGACCAGAGCGGAATACAGTGGTACTATTACTTCCCTTGATCTAGATGCTATACTCCTATTGATGCAGCCCAGAATTGCATTGGCTTTTTTAGCTGCTGCATCACACTGTTGACTCATGTCAAGTTTATGGTCTACCAAGACTCCTAGATCCTTTTCACATGTACTGCTCTCAAGCCAGGTGTCACCCATCCTGTATTTGTGCCTTTCATTTTTTTTTTTGCCCAAGTGTAGTACTTTACATTTCTCCCTGTTAAAATTCATCTTGTTTGCTTTGGCCCAGTTCTCTAATCTGTTAAGGTCATTTTGAAGTGTGATCCTGTCCTCTGGGGTATTAGCCACCCCTCCCAATTTGGTGTCATCTGCAAACTTGATCAGGATGCCCTCAAGCCCATCATCCAAGTCATTGATAAAGATGTTGAATAAGACTGGGCCCAAGACAGAACCCTGTGGCACCCCACTAGTCACTTCTCTCCAGGATGAAGAGGAGCCATTAATGAGTACCCTTTGGGTTCGGTCAGTCAGCCAGTTACAAATCCACTGAATGGTAGCATTGTCTAGCCCGCATTTTACCAGCTTCTTTACAAGAATATCATGGGGCACCTTGTCAAAGGCCTTGCTGAAATCAATATGCTGCCAGGGACTGAGCCTGGGACCTTCTGTATGCAAAGACGGCACCCTGCCACCCCGAGGCAGCCCGGGCTACAACTCCCTCCACGCAGCCTCCTGCTGGCCCACCCCAGTTGCTCACCGCACAGGAGACGGGCCGGAAGGAGCTCAGCCGGTGGGCATGGTAGGCGTTGCTTCCACTCCAGGCTTCCCAGCAGGGGTAGTCGCCTTGCTCCAGCACAAACTGCTGCCCCTGGAAACCGGGGTGCTCAAAGCCGACCCACCTGTGAGGAGAAAGGAGGCGGGCCTCTGTAGCCAGGAAGGTGCAGGGGGAAGGAACATTCTGCAAACAAAGCTCGGTGGCAGCAGGCTACAAAAGCATCCAGCTGTGCCCTGCATGGTGCCGGAGTGTTTGTATGCAGACATTGGTGTGAATGCACAAGACAGACCAGGCGCACCCTCTCCCCGCTGCACACAGCACAGTCCTGTGCACATTCACTCTCCAAGTCGGCTGGAGCTAGTTTATTGATTCATTACATTTATATCCCTCCTTTCCTTCAAAGCGTTCCCCATACCATCCTCACAACAACACTTGTGAGTGTTGAGAGAGACAGTGATGGACCCATGGTCACCCAGCGGAGCCTCGTGGCTGAGCAGAGACTTGAATCCTGGTCTCCCAAGATCCCAGCCCAGCACTAACCACTGTACCACACTCCCCATCTTAGCAGGTCTAGGGTTGCAAGCCTCAAGGATTTGCCTGCTAGGAACTCTGAGGAAAGGAGTCAGGCCCTGAAGCTCAGCAAGGTCCAACTCACGACATGTGAGCGAAGCATTCACCACCAGAGAGAAGGTGGGGACGAGGCAGGGACAGTGGGGTGAAGGGGTCCCAGGAAAAGCAAGAAAGTGGGCAAGAGTTCTGGGAAGCAGTAGGGAGCCAACTCACGTGCCGCTCTCAACACGGGCTGAGCAGACATTGTCAAAGCCACACGATGTGATGTCGTAGCACTCAGAGGTGAACTCATGCTTCCGACCCTGGAAGGTGGGCTCGTCCCAGGCCACAATCTGAGAAGAGACGAGGGTGGGGGCTCAGGGTCCTGGGGAGGAGGGAGCAGGGAGGAAAGCCCACCAGAGAACCTGCTCTCTGCTGTTGCTGCTTAGAGAGCTGCCCTCAGACTGGCAGGATTGAAGGGGCACCGGTGGATGAGGGTCTCTCATTCCTCACTGGAGGGTTGGAGGCTTGGTCGATAGAAGGGTCAGGAGCAGCCAGAAGCGACCCTGATCCCTCTTCCAGAGAGCAGGGGTGAATGGAAGAAGCCACACACTTAATGCCCACCACAGTCGTACATGAAGGCATGCGTCCACATTCAACCCCACAAGCAACACCTCTGGGGAGAAGCACCTGCCTGCGTGAGCAAACACAAAGAAGCACATGAATGCAAATGACCTCATCTTATCCCCAGAAGAGCCAGTAAAGTAGGAGGGAGGGGGAGTGAGATTTTGAGATTTGAACCCAGGCCTGAGCCAAGTGCTCCCAAATCACTACACCATATGATCCATCCTTAGTGCAGAAACATCTGAGCTCAAGTCCTTCCCTGTCATGGACTCCTTGTTTAGCCTGGAAGAAGTCACTCACTCTAAGCCTCAGCTCTCCATCTGCAAAATGGGACAGGTGCAAGCCTGACTTACAGGGCACAATGAACACAGTGAAGCACCTTGCAGATCAAAAGTGTAAGATAAATAACATGATTTGCTTCTATTAATTGGTTTCAAGCAACCTGCCCCAAATTTCTATTCTTTTCCTTCACAGTTTCTTGATACCGCCCCCCCACCCCCTGCAAAAAAAGTTTGTTCCCTGGGACTCCTCTACAACCCTGCTATACACATGGCTCATTGCTCCATACCTTCCAAAGTCCAGAGACTTTTCCGCTGTGATGGCTCATGGTAGACTCTGCTTCCCTGTAGGGGAGAAAAGCGCAGGGCCAAAGGTGTTACAGGACGTCTTGGGGAGCTAAGGTTAACGCTGGAAACCTCTTTCCAGGCCACACCACTCATCCTTCAAATATGGAAAAGCTGGGATAAAGGAGAGAGATGTGGAAAGGGCAAGACTAGTGATTACTCAAGGGACCTGCCTTCAGCCAAGACTAGGGCAGGGAAGACACTCAATTCAGGACGCATTTAAAGCCACATTTTATCACATTCACACTTTCATTAACAAGATGAGAACCAAACACAGACCTTCTCTTTGAAAATTGCACATATATGAATTTTTGCAATGCAGTTTTCCAATCAACCAAAGTTTTCAAACATTCATATATTAGGGTGAAATGTGCATTAAAAATGGATATATTTGTGAAAATAGCATACACAGTTGTATTGTATTAGAGAAAACTGCTTGCAAAATGTGTACGTTGATCAAAATTGTTCACATAAATATATTTAGCAGAAGAAAATTGCACTAAAATGCTTAAGAATACGCATGAAGATTTAAAAAAGGACAACCTGCAAATTGTTATAGAAATGTAAAGAACCAAATTTAAGGTTGGAAAAAATGAGGAACTAAGAGAACCGACATCAACAGATTCTTCCACCACTAGACAGCACTTACGGATGAGTTTGCCACAAAGCATGTGCAGAGTATGATTCCCCTTTCTTGCCACTATCAGGGCACATTGCCCTTGGAAAATGATATCCAATTCTTCCTTGAGTCAATAGTTCATACCCATTGCCTGGAGTTGCTAGTTCCAGGATTGTACCCAAGTCTGCCTGAACCTGTTCTAGGGTTGAAGTGAACGGAGCCATGCCTGCCTGCCCCCCGAGGGACTTCCAGCGGCACTTACCTGGTGAGCTCCAGCCAGACTCCCCCCATCAGCTCTTCTCCAGAGGGATTTTTATATCCGTTGTGCGTCCCCAAATGCCCTGACTCAGCATGGCCAGTAACAAAAGTCTGTCTCACGGAGGATCAAGCTGGCCTCATCCAGAGCCCGACCCCTCACAGTCAGTCACACTCTCTCCCTCTCAGCGCAGGAACTGGAGGCAGGGACAAAGTCACTGGGCACATGGTGGGGTTCAGAGTAGCCCGTGTGTGCAGAACTCATGTTTCCCTGATGCTAAGCTTGGCCCAGAAACAAGGGGATGAGGAGTGCCTCAGAGCATAAGCAGAATGCCTATAAAATGGTGTGCAAGGGGGAGGAAGAGGATAGAGAGAAAACCACTTATATCATGCTAGAAGCCAGCAGGGATGTCTGGTGAAGCTGAACATTGGAAGGTGCAAGGCAGAGTAGCACCTGGTCTCCTTCCCACAGGAAGTAGCAATGGCCACCAGCTCTTATGAAGGAGGCAAGACAAAATAATGGAGGAAATGGCTATCAATGGCTACCAGCCACGATGGCTTGCTCTGCCTCGGCTGTTGGCGGCAGGGCGCCTTTTCCAATGCCAGTTGCCATCAGGTCCCACCTTGTGGGTGTCTGACTGACCGTAGGCAGGAGAGGATTGTGGACCAGATGGGCCTTTGGCCCGATCCAGCAGGACTCTTCCTATGTCCTTCTGTGGATGCCTCCCTCATGGCACTGAAAAGCCACAGCAACCCTGTGGAGGGAGACCATGATGGGGATCTGCTCACAGCCACCCAGGGTGCCAATGAAGGTTTGAACCTGGGTCTCCCTCACTGTGTGGCTCTCTTGGGTGGTCCAGGAGGCCTACAGGTTGGGCTAGGTGCTCTTGGGGCTGCGTGCCCTGCTTGGGATGCTATTTATAGCCTGGCATCCAGACTGAGTTGCAAAATATTCCTCAGCCCAGCAAGGTCTTTTCACAAGCTCCACAATGGAAGCTGCTTCATCAGCAGCTGCTCTGCTTGGGATGGAGGACCAGTCTGGTGGCGGCGGCAGGGGGTATTATGGGGCAGAGGGCAGGGCTGGGGTGGATATCTGGTGGTTTTCCAGCTGAGTGCCCTCATTGCGAGATGTGATGACTGTGGCCTTTGAGGAGGACTCCGATGACCAAGCATCTCCATTGTGTCCTGCTGGGCTTTGCCCTGGCCAGGGCATAAAACGAGAGTGTATAAAATGCAGGGGAGTCACACCACCAGCCAAATCACTCCACCACGAAGCACCAGCAACCCAGGTAAGAGGTGGAGGGAAGGTGCCCTGCATCCTGGAGACATCAAGGGGCTTCTGGCTACTACTTGTGTGTGTGTGTGTGTGTGTGTGTGTGTGTCCCGCCCCATCAAGGCATGAGATCTGCCTTCATTTCCCTGGGAGAGCCCTTTTCTTGCTCACTTCCTTCACCATGGAAACCTTCTCACCAGTCCCTCAAGCAGCGGGAAAGAAGGGTCAGGATCTGAGCAGCAGGAAGATGGACCAGATCAAAGAAATGTTCTCAGGACAGGTAGCAGAAAGTCGTTCTTCCCGCAGAAGGCAGTGATGGCCACCAACCTCGATGGCTTTGAAAGAGTACAGGGCAGATTCATGGAGGTGGGGAAGGCTACGATGGCTGTGTCCCCAGCTGCAGACAGCTGTGCTTCTGAATGCCATTTGCTGGAAACCACAGGAGGGCAGAGGGCTCTGGGACTCCATTGCTTGTGGGCTTCCCAATGATGCCTCTGGCTGCGCGATGTGGTCCCCCAGTGCCCTTCCTAGGTTCTTTCCTCTGAACACTGATGAAAAGCACACACTGCCCTGAAGAAAGGGCAGAAAGGATCTGGCAGCAAAAGGCAGGGGTGGAAACAGAATAGTACCAAAAAGGCAAGATGAATTTTGGGAAGTGGCAAACTCTGCCCCACAAGTTAGATTTTGGAAGGAGACGTAACAGCATATTACACCAGAATGTTCCTGCAGTAAGTAGGTGTGTCCCAGGATGATGGCAGTTGTATTTTAATTTGCAGCTTATTATTAGTTGTGTGGGAAAATATGCAAAAAGTGCTTTTCTTTTGAGAAACCAGAGGGAGTCCGCAGGAAAGGGTGGCACGAGACTGCTCCAAATATGTAGGGTAGGCACCTGAAAAGGTGCTTTCTAACCGAACAGGTGTTACAATTTCAGGTCTTACCCAGACACGGCCATGTCCGAAAGCACAAGAACCACCCCTCCCAGCCATGACATGGACAGGAAGGAAAAAGACAGCCCCACCCCATCTACCAACTCATCCCCTGATTCCAGCAGCCAGGGTGAAGAGTCCTCTGTGGAACCTTTCCGGGTAAGCTGGGAGAAGGTGCCAGTTCAGAGCAGAGAGGCAGCACTGGGGAGGAGGCCCTGACCCCTCAGAGCGCATAGCTGTCCCTTTGATGCTGCATCCAGTCTGGGCCTGTCTTGGGAGGGGAAGGGAAGAGAGGCCTGTTGGAAGCCATGATCCCATCCTTTGGTTAGGTCAGTGGCTGGTAGCCCAGAACTGAAAAGAGTGGTGAGGAGATAATTGCAGCTTTCTTTCTCTCTGCTGCAATGGAATGGCCACCAGAGCTTCAGGAAGGTGATAACAACAACCACCATTTATTGGTACTCCCTCCCATCTGACTGGGTTGCCCTAGCCACTCTGGGCGGCTTCCAGCATATATCAAAACATAGTGAAACATGAAACCTTAAAAAGCTTCCCTATGCAGGGCTGCTCACTCTCCACCCAGACAAGCACACCTGACCTTCTGAAAGAAACAGCAGGCGGCCATGGGGAAGAACCCATGACATGCCCCACTCAGACTGGGGAGGCCACGGGGGACCCTGGTTCCACCCCTGCAGGCCCCTCTAGATATCCTTCCTATGGGGCCTGCAGGGTGATTTGTATTCACAATGCTCAGGGGGAGCCATGGACAATCCCATTTCCAATACTGTTTGCACCCTCACAAGATTTGGGCTGGTCACACTGCTTCCCTTTCAGTCAGACAGCAGTGGTGGGCTGGCATTACAGAACAAACCAGAGCGGAATCAACCCACCACTAAGGCTCTGCATCTGTGCCCAGAACGTCTTCCCCCTACCCAATGCCTGCCAGGAGGGGGTTTGGCTCTCAGCCTAGGCTGCCCCACTAGGTTCTTGTGAGGATCAAGGTGTATATGGGGGGAATGCAGGCTATCTTGAGGTCCCTGGAGAAAAAGTGGGATGTAAAGAAAAGCAAAAAATCATAAAGAGCTGCATCTTTCTCCAGGGTCTGCTGCCTTATCAGAGGGGTTGACGTTCACCTCCCCATATGCTCTGCTTGCTTTTTCTGTATAGAAACCTTACAAAATAGCCTCACCATACTAGTCTTTCCTCTGTAAGGCGAAGGCACCAACCCTGGCAGTGGCATCCTGAAACATCTTACCAGAATCTGAATTAAATGGGGAATTGAAAGGGGGCTCTGGCAACTGACAGTAATAAAAGAAGATAAGGCAGATGGGAGGCGGAAACACAGGAAGAACAGAGGGTGGCAGAGAAAGTTCACTACATGGCCATTTCCTCACCAAACACACCAGGGATATATGTGTTTGGGTGTGCATGCATGTGTGCAGACAAACACGCATGTGTTCTTGTATTAACCCAGCAGGGAGTTTGTGGACTACAAAGTACGGAAATCGGATTTATGCTGTTCCTTAATCCCTGCTGAGGAATTTGAATCTGAGACATGCAGCTCCAGAGCTCACCTCTGCCGCACCCCTGGACATTCAAGGCACCCTCCCTGAGCACTCATTCCTTAAGGCTGTCAATGGAGCAGTATGTAGCCCTCTGGCAGCTGGCCCCGTCCAATGTGGAACAGACGTCTCAGGGTTCATATTTTGATTTGGGGCAGCAAAATGAACTATTCTGGCTGGATCTTCTTGCAATCGTGCTGTTGATGCATTTTGTTCTGGCGCTACATTGCCAAACTGGGGCTTTAATCTATATGTGCTGCCTGCCCTGGGACCTTTCAGGGAATGAGAGACTATAAATGTCCATAGCAAATAAAGAAACAAATCCTGCAATAACTGCTGCTGCTGCTTCTCCCCCAACGCCCCCAGGAGATGTTTCATATTGCTTCTTTCAGATCATTGTGTTTGACCAAGAGAACTTCCAGGGCAAGCAGATGGCGTTCACCAGTGCATGCCTGAACCTGGGGGACCACGGATTTGACCGGGTGCGCAGTGTCCTGGCAACCTCTGGACCGTAAGTGATCTCAGCCAAACAGGGTTATTGAGAGGCAGGTGCTGGAGAAGATGGGGGTGTACTGGGCTCTATAGCCAATAGGAGTCCCAGGTGATTCGCTTTCTTCCTTCTTTTTTAAACAGTAAATCTCTACCCTCCTAGAAAGAAAACAAGGAAGCAACATAAGACCTCTCCCCTATTTTATGTGAGATGAGCCAGGCAGGCTGCTATGTTTTAGTTTTAGTGTAGTCAATGAATGAAATCAGAGTTGGGGTTGACAAGTGAGCTCTTTGGACACCAGGATCCCCCTCTTCCCTTTCTTGTTAGTGTCTCCTTGATATCTCTGAGATAAGGTACTCCATGTAAGCTATTTTCTGCAAATTCTACTACTCAGTAGACATGTTTGCTCAAAAGTAAGTCTCTTTGTGGTTTATAGGGCTTACTCCCAGGCAAATGGGTGCCAGATTTCAGCAACCTAGGCTTTATTTGTGAGGAAGAGGCAGAGAAGAGCTCAAAGTGAGAGGGTCCATTGTGCACACTAACCTTGAATGCAGTTAGGAATTATGCATCTAAATACACAGTAATCATGCAAAATTGGATGAAGCCTTGGAGGCATGCTAATCTACAGCTGGGAGTGAAAGGGAGAACAAAATGAATGCCTTTGGTTAAAGCAAGCAAAAATTGATGCCCCCAAAGCAAGCACTAAGTCTCCCTTTTACAGCCATTTTATACCTCCAAACGTAAGACCAGAAGAAGAGACTGCTGGATCAGGCCCATGGCCCAACTGGTCCAACATCCTGTTTTCACAGTGGCAAGCTGGATGCTTATTATAGGAAGCCCACAAGCAGAGCCCAAGTGCACGACCAGTCTCCTTCCGACAGTTTCCAGTGACTGGTGATATTCAGAAGTGTTACTGCCTCCATCGGACAGAGCCCTGGGGCCCAGAAGCCCTTGACAGCTCTCTCCTCCATTTCTCCAGTTTTCTCTCCAAGACATCAGAGCTGCTGGCCATCGCTTCCTCTGGTGGAAGTGAGGATGCTCCACTTTGCCATGCTTTAAAGGCATTATTATTATTATTATTATTATTATTATTATTATTATTATTTACTTATACCCTGCCCATCTGACTGGGTTGCCCCAGCCACACTGGGAAACTTCTAACATAATATAAGAACACATTCTCATTCTAATCTAGGCTTCTCCGCTTCCTTAGGCATATCACAGTTCAGGGAATGGGGGCTATGACCTGACAAGTAGTTCTGCTTGCAGTAAATCTAGTCACGTTTTGAGCTGAGCTGATTTGCAAAAATGCTTTGCTTTCAGCCAGCAGCCTTGACTTTCAACTGTTTACTAGCCATCCAGAGTGGCTGGGGAGGCCCGCCCAGATGGGTGGGGTACAAGTAATAAATTATTATTACTTTTGCCGGTAATGCTTAAGGAATCCCAGCAAAGCTAAAATGAGTCACAGCAAATGTAACATCAGGAAGCTGGACTACAGAGCAGAAGAAATGGACCTTTAAATCTGGAGAGGGTCAACTGAAATGGAAGTTAATTCTGCTAATAGAAGGGACAGACAGAGGTATTCTACCTGGTGTGTGGCACATGCCACAGAGTTGTCCCATGACCCACTTGTGGTCCCCAACAGCATCGAATCATAGAATCATAGAAATGTAGAGTTGGAAGGAACCCCAAGAGTCATCTAGTTCAACCCCCTGCAATGCTGGAATCTCAGCCCAAGCACCTAAGAGGAGCCCTGTAGCTGGATGAGGCAGCGGGGGGAGGGGGGAATCTAGCCCAGTACCCAGTCAGATCCCTCTTCTGGGAAACCCACAAGCAGGACACAAGGGCAATAGCAGCAGTACTCTCCCCCACAGGAATCAACTCCCACGAGCCAAGGGGTCCCCATAAAATATTTGAGGGGGCTAGGCCCACCCAAAGTTGACGACCTTTGCCATTCAAATGGTGTATGTGCACCCAATCATGTGATCTATTATCCAGGGCAGAGCTTACCACCCCCTTAAAATATATTTTGCTCAAGTTGGCACCCCTGCTCTCCCCACTTGAGTTCCCCAGTATACTGCCTTTGATGCCAGAGGTAATTTTCCTTGGCTGTGGCAAGAAGCTGTGACACAAGGGGTTCCATTGTTTTTGGGCGGGACTGGGAGGCATCCTGCTGCTGGCTGGGTGGGGCTGATACACAGCAGACACTGACATGTGGCTTCTTGCTGGCAGAAGCGAGAGTGCGCCCAGAGAAGCCTGAATCACAGCAAGGCAAAGTGGCAATGATATTCTTCTAATTACAGAGCAGGGAGGCTTCCCAGAGGGAAAATCCTGGGATGAAAGGGCAGCCGAGAGACACATAGATCAAAACAAATAAAATAAAAAATTCCTTCCAGTAGCACCTTAGAGACCAACTAAGGTTGTTCTTGGTATGAGCTTTCGTGTGCATGCAGTGTCAATTTCCCTTTAAAATAGCCATTTTTGCAATTTTGCAAAACAAAACAAAAACAAAAAAACCTCAACATCTTTAGTGTTTTCACTTTTTGAAAAATGGCAACCCTACCAAGCCAGGAAATTATGATAAGAAGATTCCTGCATGCACACAAAAGCTCATACCAAGAACAAACTCTAAAGTGCTACTGGAAGGAATTTTTTATTTTATTTGTTTTGACTATGGCAGACCAACATGGCTACCTACCTGTAACATAGATCAAAAGCAGTTTCCAGCAACCCAGGAGACTGAGAGGCTGGCAAAGGAAAGCGCTCAGGAGCAGGGAGAAAGAGGAAGCAGCAAAGCAGGGTGGGAAGGGGGGCTGGGGGGGCTGTCAAAAAGCTTCCAGGAATCGACTGACTACTGCAAAAGATCCAAGGACAGAGTCTGAGCCCAACTGCCCAAGGTTTGTAGCAATCCCACTGGCAGAAGCAGACCCAGAGACCTGCAGTTTACCCCTCGGAGTGACCATTCACAGCAGTTCGAGCCTGCAAAACAACCAGCCAACCACCTATTTGCCTGTATTTGAGGAAGGAAGTTGGGAAGGGTTGGTTTGCATAGCAGAGGTGTACTCAGGATCAAAACTAGGGGGGGGGGGGCAAGCCATGGTTGTTCAGGTTGCGAGGTAATGTTGTTGTTCAGTCGTTCAGTCGTGTCCGACTCTTCGTGACCCCATGGACCAGAGCACGCCAGGCACGCCTATCCTTCACTGCCTCTCGCAGTTTGGCCAAACTCATGTTAGTAGCTTCGAGAACACTGTCCAACCATCTCATCCTCTGTCGTCCCCTTCTCCTTGTGCCCTCCATCTTTCCCAACATCAGGGTCTTTTCTAGGGAGTCTTCTCTTCTCATGAGGTGGCCAAAGTACTTGGAGCCTCAACTTCAGGATCTGTCCTTCTAGTGAGCACTCAGGGCTGATTTCTTTGAGAATGGATAGGTTTGATCTTCTTGCAGTCCATGGGACTCTCAAGAGTCTCCTCCAGCACCATAATTCAAAAGCATCAATTCTTCAGCGATCAGCCTTCTTTATGGTCCAGCTCTCACTTCCGTACATTACTACTGGGAAAACCATAGCTTTAACTATACGGACCTTTGTCGGCAAGGTGATGTCTCTGCTTTTTAAGATGCTGTCTAGGTTTGTCATTGCTTTTCTCCCAAGAAGCAGGCGTCTTCTAATTTCGTGACTGCTGTCACCATCTGCAGTGATCATGGAACCCAAGAAAGTGAAATCTCTCACTGCCTCCATTTCTTCCCCTTCTATTTGCCAGGAGGTGATGGGACCAGTGGCCATGATCTTAGTTTTTTTGATGTTGAGCTTCAGACCATATTTTGCGCTCTCCTCTTTCACCCTCATTAAAAGGTTCTTTAATTCCTCCTCACTTTCTGCCATCAAGGTTGTATCATCAGCATATCTGAGGTTGTTGATATTTTTTCCGGCAATCTTAATTCCGGTTTGGGATTCATCCAGTCCAGCCTTTCGCATGATGAATTCTGCATATAAGTTAAATAAGCAGGGAGACAATATACAGCCTTGTCGTACTCCTTTCCCAATTTTGAACCAATCAGTTGTTCCATATCCAGTTCTAACTGTAGCTTCTTGTCCCACATAGAGATTTCTCAGGAGACAAATGAGGTGATCCGGCACTCCCATTTCTTTAAGAACTTGCCATAGTTTGCTGTGGTCGACACAGTCAAATGCTTTTGCGTAGTCAATGAAGCAGAAGTAGATGTTTTTCTGGAACTCTCTAGCTTTCTCCATAATCCAGTGCATGTTTGCAATTTGGTCTCTGGTTCCTCTGCCCCTTCGAAATCCAGCTTGCACTTCTGGGAGTTCTCGGTCCACATACTGCTTAAGCCTGCCTTGTAGAATTTTAAGCATAACCTTGCTAGCGTGTGAAATGAGTGCAATTGTGCGGTAGTTGGAGCATTCTTTGGCACTGCCCTTCTTTGGGATTGGGATGTAGACTGATCTTCTCCAATCCTCTGGCCACTGCTGAGTTTTCCAAACTTGCTGGCATATTGAGTGTAGCACCTTAACAGCATCATCTTTTAAAATTTTAAATAGTTCAGCTGGGGTAATAGCCCAGCTATTAAAGAACAATGTAGCATTCCAGCTACTGGCAAGGTAACTTCAGGGCAAATTTAGAACAATAAAGCTGTTGGCAAGGCAACTGAATAACAAAGAGGCCAGCAATTAAACTGCAGTGCAATTAAGCTGCAGGGTACTGTTTTTTTACACACCCCCCAAAAAATGGTGACCTCCAACTATCATGTGGTCCCCAAACCACTGCCCAACATGAATGCAAGCACAATATAGCCGCAAGCACTATAAACACCCAGAAGCTCATAACACAATTTAGACCCAGCAGCTCAAAATAAAAAGCCAAAACAAAAGTAGTGGAAAAGGGGGGGGGGGTTGACCCAGAGTAGCTTTCTCTATCAGCAGGGAAAAGGGGCCCTGGAAGACACAAACCCCAGAGCTAGTCTAGCTTGCGGCAGTAGAGCTAGGAATTTAGAAAAAACACCAACCCCAGAGCTAGTTTTCTTTTGCTCAAGGCAGGAGGGCAAGGAATTATAACAGCACAGGCAAGACCTCCAGAGATGTTAGAAAAACGAAATACAACGCAAAGCCAGCAGCTCAGCCCTAAGGGTGGGAGGGGCGGATTGCAAGAGCAGGTAATGAAGGCAAAATGGCAAAATATCACGAAACGCTCCCCCCCAGCCAAACAACAAGCACTGTATTAAAGGAACCTGCAGGGGGAAATCCAGAAGGGGAAATCCAACTCCCCAGAATACTTCTGCCCCACGAACAGCACAAAAACACACTAAAGCACACAGCATGCACAATGTAGATCCGATGCACGCAGGAGCCGCCGAATGAGGCTTGAATGCAGCTAGACCCCGCCCCACGGCCAGCCCTATTGGCCAGCAGAGGGGCTGAAGCAGGGGGCTGAACACGCCCCCCTGCAGGCGCGGGAAAACGGTTCCAGCCTGCCCTTCGCTGGGTACGCCCATGTTGCATAGAGATGTAAAATTCCCGGAAATTTTGAAGCTTGGAAAGAAACCCGTTTTTTTCCGTTTGTTTGTTTTTGAAAAAAAAAAATTTTCGGAAAAATTGAAAAAAAATGCTACATTAGCACTTCTTTTTTCTTTTCCAGATTGAAAGTCATTCTGTTACTTTAGAAACATAAAATATAACTATGGACAATTTTAATGGGCATAAAATTATCACAACTAGCATATTAAAAATATAGTGTATCCAAACAATTATTACAAACAGAATTTACTTTTAAAATAATATTTATTTGTATTTGTAACAAATGGAGCAACAATCTCCTGAACTGTTTACTAGTTTATGTGGAACAAAAAAAACCACAAAACAATTTTTTAAAATCCAGAAGTAACAATTATTCATTGGAGAGTTCAGTTTGTAACCTAGGACTTGCTTGTCCTCACAGAAATTAGAATAATCTGATACCATACATATTTTTTTAGAAATGATTTATAAAATATTTGAACCCCTTATCTTAAAATATTTTATTCATCATGTTAAAATAAAACATTCCATAATCTATTTTTTATTTTTTCAATTTTTCCAATTTTTGGAAAAAACAAAAAAGGCTTCAGGGAAAAAACGTGGGGGGGGGGGATTTCCCCGAATTTTTCCGGTTTTTTTCTGGGCCCTCACATCTCTAGGTTTGCAAGAAGGATGGAAGCAGGGCTGGAGAGGCCCCTCAGGTCGCAAATGGAGGGGGGGTTGATATAAAGCCTTGGAAGACAGAGCTGTGCTGCCCTCTGCCTCCCAAGCGGGGGCCCTTGCCCTCTGCAGTGCTGAAGGAAGATTTGGCTGCCACTCCAGCTGGGGTCTGCATGTGGGAGGGGAGGAGCCCCCCCCCCCGGACATTGCTGTCTTGGAATGCTGACTGCCAAGTCACAGGTGCTCTGCTGCATCCACTCACCATGCATCTTTCTGTCTTGCGGCTGCCAATTTCCTCTGTCCTCCGGACACACCTTCCTTTGCACGCTGCCCTCAGCTGGGTGGCCTTTGAGCAGTGCAACCTGCGTGGCGAAATGTTCATCCTGGAGAAGGGTGAGTACCCACGATGGGACACCTGGTCCAGCAGCTGCCGCAGCGACTGCTTCCGCTCCCTGCGCCCTGTGAGAATGGTGAGTCCAGGCCTGGCCAGGGATGTGGGGCTGGCATTTGGGCATCTGCTGAGGGCCCCCACTCCTTCCCAGACCTCTTCCCCCCTCGCAATCTCATTCTGCCACCTCTTGCTGTGGCCTAGGAACCTGTGGGGGTGAGGAAGAGGAGCAGTTGATGCCACCACACCCACTCATATTCATTTGGCACACCCCCCCCTCTCTCTCAGCACGAGGCCCAAGAGCAGAAGATCCTCCTCTTTGAAAGTGCCAACTTCAGGGGAAACAAGATGGAGATCCAGGAGGACGACATGCCAACTCTCTGGGCCCACGGTTTCTGTGGTCGTCTGGGCAGCGTGAAGGTGCCTAGTGGAATGTAAGTCAGAGCCTGGATCTGACAGCTTCCCTTGGAATCAATGGGTGCCTTTTCTCTTTGGGAAAGCCCCGTAGCCTGTGTAGAAGGAGGCCCCAGGTTCAATTCCTGGCAGCATCTCCAGGCAGGGCTGGGAGAGACTTCCTCTGTGGGGGGCCTCTGCCAGTCAGTGCAGGCCATACTGAGCTCGATGCACCAATGGTCATCTGACTTGGTCTAAAGCAGCTTTGTATATTCCTCTTGGAGAAGAAAGGGTTTGGGCTGCAGCCCTGGACATCACAGATCCTGTCAGGGAAGGGTGAGTAGTTCTGAATGCTAAGCACTCCACTTCTTAGTGGCAAGGAAAAAACAGATATAAAAAGAATTTCCTGGGTGCCAAGATCCAGGATTTGGGCAAGTACAGTACTCTTTGGTGAGAGAACTCCAGCAGAGATTTAAAATCACAATATATGCAGTCAGGGCCGTCTTAAAGGGATCGGCCGCCCTGGCGTGAGGATCCCTCGGCGCCCCCGGTAGGCTGCCTCTCCGTCCACCTCCCTCCCGTGCTGGCCGCCCCTCGGGAGGGGGGGTGGGCGAGCGGGGGATGAGGGGCGTGGCGCTGCAAGCCGCCCGCCCTCCGGAGCCCCAGCTGGAGCGCTGGGAAGGGCGCGCAAAGCCCCGCACCGCTCCAGCGCCACGCCCCTCATCCCCGAGGGGTGGCCAGCGCGGGAGGGAGGTGGGCGAGCGGGGGATGAGGGGCGTGGCGCTGGAGCGGCACGGGGCTTTGCGCGCCCTTCCCAGCGTTCCAGCTGCGGTTCTGGAGGGCAGCCGGCTTGCAGCTTGCCCGCCGGTGCGCGAGCGCCCGCCCGCCCACCCATGGGGGCGGGTTGGGGAGGGGGCGCCTGGTATGCCGGCGGGCTCGCGGGGGCGCCCCTGGGGGGCCTGGCGCCCTGGTGCACCGCGCCACCCAGCCCCTATGACGAGACGGCCCTGTATGCAGTGCAAATATAGTCTGTTAGACCTTTAAAAAAATACCCTCTTACCCCAACATGGACAAATACCACATGCTTGGTAAGTTTAAAACGGTTTGTAAGTAAAAATGGTTTACTTACCAACTCTCCAATGGTCAGATTTATGTGCTTTTCCATACATTATTCAGGAAAAGTTGCACAGGCAGTAAAACTTGGTTTAGTTACAATGGTGAAAGTTCCGAAATTATTGGTACAGTAGTACCCCGGGTTATGCACACCCCGTGTTGCGGATGTTCAAGTTGTGAACACCCACAACCCAGAAGTGTTTCCGGAGCGCACGAACCCCGCATGTACTGAAGTGTTCTGCACACTTCGCGCATGCGCAGAAGTGCTCAAATCGCGCTACTTCCGGGGGTTTGGTTTTTTTTTCATGCGTTCGTGATATGCACGCCCACGTTACGTACCGCGACCCGGAACAGATTGCGTGCGTAACCCGGGGTATCACTGTATAGGAATTGAAGAGTGGTTTGTAAGAGCCATGAGGTCTGAACTTAGAGCAAGCAGCTCAGATCTCTTTACATGCTGAGCTTCTCAAGTAGACTGAGGGTAAAAAATAGGCTTGATTACCTTTTTCCCAAGGTGATGGGGAGTGACCTAGCTAAGCCTGGCAAGACAGCTTACTCTATGGCATTAACCCCTTCATGCATTAATTAGGATTAAGCATGATGGTTATATGAAGCTGGTTATCCCACACTACTGGTGTTCAAATGAGCTTTGGGTGGCGTATTTCCCTAAGGAGGGGGATCTGCTTCTGTTGCTCCCACAAAGTAAAGAGGATTTTTCCTCCCTCTCTCATCATGCGAGGACTTTGGGATCATCCAGTGAAATTGATGAGCAGGAGATT
This sequence comes from Lacerta viridis, assembly GCA_900245905.1. Lineage (NCBI taxonomy): Eukaryota > Metazoa > Chordata > Lepidosauria > Squamata > Lacertidae > Lacerta > Lacerta viridis. Next base: position 621,584 of record OFHU01000759.1, read on the forward strand.
TGGGCGAGACCAAGGAAATCCTTCCCACACAACACAACATTAATTTTTGGAGCTGCAAGATAAGAGGGATTGTCAATAGTTGAAGTAGCTGCATAATGGGGACTAGACAAATGCATGGGAAAAGAGGCGGGGGGTCCCGTATGTCAGTGAATCTTAGTCATCATGATGATGAGACGGAGCCTCCATGTGCAGAGGCAGTTTACCCCTGAATATCAGCTCCTGGGTATGAGCAGGGAGAGCTTTGGCTTCTGGGCTTCCCAGAGTCATCTGGCTGGCAGTTGCAGGAAATAGGATATTGCCTTTTGGCCTGATTCTGTTGCAGGGCTTTCCTTGTGGGTAAAACAGCAGCACTAGCATCCCCACCACCACACAAACAGGCAGCACAAAACTAAGAAGTGGATCCTCCCAAATGCATGTTTGGGCTGAAGGTGGTTCTCTGTTTTGAAAAGTCTGAATCACAGAATCATAGAGTGGTAGAGCTGGAAGGGACCCCGAGGGTCCTCTAGTCCAACCCCTTGCAAGGTAGGAATCTCATCTAAAGCATCCATGATAGACGACCATCCAACCTCTGATTAGAAACTTCCAAGGAAGGTCCACAGCCTTCCAAAAATCTCTGTTCTGCAAACAGTTCTTATCCTCAGAAAGTTCTTCCTGAAGACCACAGCCTCCCCTAACTGCACTGGATCCCTATGATCGGTGTTGCTTTGGGATGAATTTTTAACCACTGGCTTTTATGAAACCAGGCCGCCCTACTTTGGCTTTGGGCAGCTGAGCCCAGGGCGAGAGATAGCTGGGCACCTTCTCCTCACTGTGTTTACTGATGCCAGCCTTCTCCTTGTCCCCCCCCCCACAGCTGGGTGGGCTACCAGTACCCTGGCTATCGGGGCTACCAGTATCTCTTTGAGAGAGGAGACTTTGCGCACTGGAACGAGTGGGCCGCCTCCCAGCCACAGATCCAGTCCATCCGGCGCATCCGTGACATGCTGTGGGCCCCCCAAGGCTTCTTCCTTCCAGCCAGCAGCCCCTCAAACTGAGCGAGCCCCTCGGGCAGCCGGCAGAGAACTTGAGAAGCTTGGTGGAGCAGGTGGAGGAGAAGACACTGCCTTCCCCCGAGGGACCTGCTACAAGCAAGAGCAGCGCTCCCCTTTTGTGTTCACCAAACCTTCCCCTTGTACATTGCACTTCGGTGGACAAAATTTGTGTAGTTATCCATACTAAAATATAGTCAAGAAGAGGATTAAAAATTGTGTGTGTGTGTTTCTACCATGTCCCATTGGGATTTAGGTCTGGAATTGTGAAGGTTCTCCACAGGGGCGAATCTACTATGAATTGAATGAAGCTTCAGCTTCAGAGCCCCTCATCCTGGAGGGGACCCAGAAGACTTGAGTTCACTTTGCTTTAAAAATTGCTTTTAATATTATGATGGATGACTGGGAGAGATTGTGGCAGAAAGGTATCAAATTTACGGCTTGTAATAGTTTAAGAGAAAACATAATGAAAATGATGTATAGATGGTATTTGACGCCAGTTAAGATAGCTAAAATGAATAGCCAAAATGTCAGATGTATGCTGGAAATGTAAACATGCGAAAGGTACCTTTTTTCATATGTGGTGGTTGTGCCCAGTGGTGAATGCCTTCTGGGATAAGATTTATAATGAACTTAAGAAGGTAATGAAAGTTACCTTTTGTAAGAAACCAGAGGCATTCCTTCTGAGCATAACCAATGAAGAGATACCCAGTCAGGACAGAGTGTTTTTTATGTATGCCACGACAGCAGCTAGAATTTTATTGGCAAGAACATGGAAAGGAGAAGAGAATACCAACGGTGGAAGAATGGCAGATGAAGATGATGGAATATATGGAACTTGCAGACCTGACCGCCAGAATCCGGGACCAGAGGGAGGAGAGGGTGTCACAGGATTGGAAAAAATTTAAAGATTATTTAGTTAAATCAGTGAAATTGAATATTTGAGCAGAATCAAATAGAATAGCGGCTTTAGTAGTTCTATGTTAGATAATTGTTAAAAAGATATTTCTTTTTCTGGTAATAATGATTTATTGGTTAAAGAATAGGTTAAGATTTTGGATTTAAATTTGGATTTATATCCGATAAAGTATTAAGCAAGTTAAGTCAAGATTATGAAGAAATAAGATATATGATAATGGAATAAGAGATAAAGCTACCCATAATATATGTATGATTGTGTAGACAGTGGAAGGAGCAGGGGAAGTCTTTTAAATAAGAAGATAAGATTAAGATAAGTACAAAGTTAGGTGTATTCAAGGTTTGTATGTGTTTCTTTTTTTATGTTTTTATATTGTCATTGTTTGTATTTTGTGTTTCTTATAATGTGTATATGTATGTTTTCTTTCTTGTATTACTGGAAAATAATAAATTCTTATAAAAAAAAAAAAATAAAAATTGCTTTTAAAAGTTTATCACGCATGTATATAACATTTCCCTAATTTTCACACACAAACCAATATTAAAAACAAAATAATAATTAAAAAATCCTTCCAGTAGCACCTTAGAGACCAACTAAGTTTGTTCTTGGTATGAGCTTTCGTGTGCATGCACACTTCTTCAGATACACGAAAGCTCATACCAAGAACAAACTTAGTTGGTCTCTAAGGTGCTACTGGAAGGTTTGTTTTTTTTTTTAATTATTTTGTTTTGAATATGGCAGACCAACACGGCTACCTACCTGTAACACCAATATTATTTCTTTCTTCAATTTATATACCATACAATTTTAATCAAAATCTGTAATGTAGTAGTAGAGTGTGTGGTGTGTGGGCGAGTGTGTGTGTAATGTCAAGAGCCCAGGCTGCCGTCTTGATAACACAGCACGTAAGTCATAATTAGCTTGAATATTTATTGCAAAACAAATAATCAGCTTCAGATGCTCTGTCGGAGCTTCTGTACCTTACAATTCAGTTGACCCTTCTGAGGAGTTCCACCTGCTTCTGCAGAATATCCTGAACCTATGACCCTTATGTTTCTGGGTTTGTTTCCTGTCAAATACCTTTTCCATATGTCTACTCCTTGGGCTCATAGGATTAATTGCCTCCTCTTCCAGTGAGGAAATGCTCCCCCACCTTTCTGAGCCTGCCTGTGCTTCTTGAGCGAGTTGGCTTCTCTCCATCCCGCCTTCTGCTAGTGTCTTATCTGCATTCCTTTCAGTGTCAGCAGGGGCGTTTCTAGCCCCTTGGCTGCCCGGGGCGGCAAGCCAAGAGGCACCCCTGGGGGCGGGGCATTGCGGCATGTGCATGCGTCATGACGCACATGCACAGCGTGATGCCACGCCCCTGGGGATGCTCCGCAGCCCAGCCAGCGCCGAAAGGGGTGGCCGAAATGGGAGGCGGAGAAGCAAACAGGCGCGTTTAAGCGGCCGAAAGGGGAGAAAAGCGCCCATTTGCTTTCCCCCCTTTTTCCCTTTCGGACGCTTCTTTCAGCGCTGGCTGGGCTGCGGCTCCGCAGCCTGCCAGCACCGAAAGAAGTGGCCGAAAGGGGGGGGGAGCAGGGGCGTCGCTGGGGAGGGGCGGTGGGGGCGGTACGCCCCCAGTGACAGGGTGAGCAGCGGCGGGTGGGGGTGACAAGCGGCGGCCCCTCCCGCCACTCCCACGCGCCGCTGCGCCCTCCGTCACCCCGGGAGCAGCAGCACACGGATGGGGTGCTGCCGCCGCTTTTTTTCGGCGGGGGGGGTCGACCAGCGAGGGGGGGTGTCACGCTTGTCACCCCCTCATCGCTGGTCACCACCCCCCGCCGAAAAAACCGCGGGGGGGGGCGGGAAAGGAAGCAGAGCAGGCGCGTTTAAGCGCCGCTCTGCTTCTTTTTCCCCTTTCCGCCGCTTTTTTTCGGCGGGGGGGGCCGACCAGCGAGGGGGGGTGTCACGCTTGTCACCCCCTCCTCGCTGGTCACCACCCCCCGCCGAAAAAACCGCGGGGGGGGGGCGGGAAAGGAAGCAGAGCAGGCGCGTTTAAGCGCCGCTCTGCTTCTTTTTCCCCTTTCCGCCGCTTTTTTCGGCGGGGGGGGGCCGACCAGCGAGGGGGGGTGTCACGCTTGTCACCCCCTCCTCGCTGGTCACCACCCCCCGCCGAAAAAAACCGCGGGGGGGCGGGGAAAGCCTGGAAAGGAAGCAGAGCAGGCGCGTTTAAGCGCCGCTCTGCTTCTTTTCCAGGCTTTCCGCCCGCTTTTTTCGGCGGGGGGGGCCGACCAGCGAGGGGGGGTCACGCTTGTCACCCCCTCCTCGCTGGTCACCACCCCCCGCCGAAAAAAAGCCTCGGAAAGGGGGAAATCCCCCCTTTCTGCATACACGTGTGTCGTGACGTCATGATGACGTCACGACGCACGCGCCGTGCCCCTCCCCCAGGGGGGTGCCTCTGCGCTGCTGCCGCCCCCAGCAGCGCAGAGGCTAGTGACGCCACTGGGGGGGAGGGCCCATTTGCTGCACGGACGGGCTGCTTGCTCAGCCGTGCGCTGTTGCTCCTGGGGTGACGGAGGGAGCGGCAGCGCTTGGGAATGGCGGGAGGGGCTGCCGCTTGTCACCCCCACGCGCCGCCGCTCGCTCCGTCGCCCCGGGAGCAACAGCGCATGGCCGAGGGAGCACCCCATCCGTGCAGCGCTGCTGCTCCCAGGGTGACCGGCGTTGCGTGGGGAGTGGCGGGAGGGGCTGCCGCTTGTCACCCCCACCCGCCGCTTGTCACCCCTGTCACCCGGGGCGTGCCGCCCCCACCGCCCCCCTAGCGACGCCCCTGAGTGTCAGGGAGAGGAGGAGTAGACAGTTGACTGCTCCCAGCTGTCTGAGAGAAATGCAAGCTTTCCTGCTGCTGCTGGCTGCTTCCTAACTCATGCTGTGCCTCTCTGCTTGGGGCAGATGTGTTCATGACAATATATATTTTTAAATTGTTGATCTGTTGTGGAATAACCCCTTTGAAGATGATGACAGGGGTTACCCAGACCATTGCTGGTTGCGAATGAGCTCCCATGACAGTTCAAGCTTCAGGGCCCCCAACGTGTAGGTCCACCACTGGTTCCATAAGATTCCTGTGGGTGGGTGTTTTTTGGGGGGTGTGGAGACGGGTAGGTTTTTTTGATGGAGAAATAACTTTATCTGTGCATTTACTTTGTATGTGTGTGGCTTGCAATAAAAATACAATAGCAATTAAAATTGCAAACAAATTCAATAACCAATACCTAACAAATGAGTTAAAATAAGATAAAAAGACAACTGTATATCACAAATGAAACCAATTAGTCTACAGAATAAAAATTTAAAATCAAAGTGTCGTGAGCCTAGGAGCACATAAGCTCTTAAGAGCCGTGTCTGTCTCCTCGTGAATCGCCAGTGGGAGGAGGGCATCCCAGAGGGTGTGTGTGCTGTCTTGGAGAAGGCCTGCTTTCATGACAATTTTGGAAGGCCCAGCTGGGTCTTCTGGGTCTCTTTGGAAGATCTTCCTGACTGGTGGGGTCTCTGCACCAGCGGAGGTGGTCTGCTGGGCATTGCCCTGCTCTCACCTGCTGGCACTGGAGTCCAAGCAAAGGGCCAGGTGAGAGGCAGGATTAGAGGAGTCCCTGGTCAGGCATGGCCGAGACAGGTCATCCAGGGCAGGCAGAGTGCAGAGCTGCATCAGAGAGCTTGTTCCAGCAGCTTTTCCAGGCCAGAACTGCAGGTGTCTGAGCTGGAGTCCAAGAAGACCTTGATTCCTGAGTCCTTGTCTGAGGAGTCAAGCATTTCTCCATGTGGGTCAGGTTCCCATCAGGTGTTTAAGGTGCTGCCTGTCCAACCTCAGTGTCAGAAACCCTGGGAGCTTTTAGCAGGGGAGTGCAGTGATCATAAAGCCTCGACTAAAGACTCTCCTTCTGTCTGGAATGGTTGTCCTCTTCCACCAAACAACACAAAGCTTCAGGAGGGATGCTGCACATGGAGCAGGGAGGGAGGGAGGGGACACCCGCCTAGTCAACCTGCCCAGCCCAATCAACCCTGGCAATCTGTGGGGTGACAGATGTCACAGCCAGATTGCCCTCACCTCCCAATTCACCCTGGGTGCAAGACGGCTCCTCATTGGGTTCATCGCAAGGCGCTGGCTCCTCACCCCCAGAAGGATGAGCCTCTGATGAGGATTCCACGGCTGAGCCATGGCAGGGATCTGGGTCTCCAGTTGCTTAGGGATTTAAATGTCCACAAACAAAGCTTGAATTTGGCTCGGGAGCTAAAAGGAAGTTTATTTCTTCTTCTTCTTCTTCTTCTTCTTCTTCTTCTTCTTCTTCTTCTTCTTCTTCTGCAATTTCTCAATTTAAAACAATACAGAAGAGCACAGAGTGGAAAGATGCCTACAGCTTGTTTGCTTTATCCCTGCCCCTTTGTTTGTGTGCAAAGGAAAGCAAGAGGGAGCACAGGAAAACATGCAAAACAGAGTGAAACCCTGGCAAACCTCACTGTTTCAAAAAGCCCTGGGAAAACAAGGAGAACAGGCTCTGACATGTTTTGGAGTGAAAAAGCCTCCATCTCTAGGAGCTTGAAAGATTAGTAGTATGCCCTCAGTTATTTTTTGAAGACGTTCCACATAGATGTGGAGAAATATTTCTTTGTTGTTGTTGTTGCTCTGCTGCTTTTTCAAGCTGTTTCTTTACTTGGAATGAGGCCTTTTTGACTTTTAAGTATTCTCAAGAGTTCTTGCATCTGTGGGTGCTGCCAGCACCTGCTCTCCTCTGGCTCTTGTTCATTGCAGGGGCATCTTGAAAAGCCTGGGAACCAGAACTGACAGGGCTCTGAACTGCCCATAGGAGTCAACTCCTGGGGCTGAGGGGTCTTTGGCCCCCATAAAAAAATTGAGGGCTCCCTCCCCCCCGGTTAATGGGCATTTCCATTCAAGTGCAGTGTGTGCACCACATCATGTGGTCGATTATGCAGGGCGGGGCTTACCTGAAACCTCCTCTCATCTCCACCCCCTGGAAAGATAGGGTCACACTCAGGGCCGTCTTAAGCATATCTGGTGCCGTGGTGCAAAGATCCCTCCGGCGTGCCCCCCCCCCCCGTTTCCCAGAGTTGTCAACCTTTTTAAAGGAGGGGACCCCAAAGTTTTTATTTTATTTTATTTTTAAAATTTATTTACTGTTATTTTGTATTACAAGGTAAGATTTGTACATTTATGCAATTCCTCATAATATATCACATTTACACAATTTTCCATATATATTATATACATAACCTTATACATATACTTAGTCATGTACAGATACATTGTATATTCTTCACTTCCCAATTTTATTTTCCGTATATACCACCCTCCCCCTTCCTCCCCCTTAACCCCGTGACTTCCCTCCACCCGACTGTGACTTCCTTATTGATTTCATATTACCTTCATATTGAGATTATTTTTCTATGTCATAATTTTATATTTACCTATTGTATTTTGATTGATTTTAACTTTGTGAACTCAGTCTATACATATCAATAAATTTTTATTAATGCCTCTTTTATTCATATATTCGTCAACACATCTCCATTCTTACTTGAGATTTTGATTGGATTGCATTCTGATTGATGCCGTCATTCTAGCTAATTCTATCATTTCGAAAAATTTATTTTGCCATTCTTCTAAAGTTGGGACCAGTTCTGATTTCCAATTTTATTTTATTTTTTTGCAATTAATAGCCTTGTGGCAACTGTTGCATATAAAAATACTTTTTCGTATCTCTGGGTATATCCTTGGTTGTTACAATTCCTAAAAGAAACACTTCTGTTTCTTATTGATTGTTTTCTTCAACATTCCTTTTAATTCTTCATGTATAATTTTTCCCCAAAATTTAATTTTATTACAAACCCACCAGACATTATAAAGAGTCCCTTCAGCTATTTTGAATCTCCAGCACAAATTTGATGTTGACTTGTATATTTTTGCCAGTTTTACAGGTGTTAAATACCACCTGTAGAACATTTTCATAATATTTTATTTGATGGTAATGCACGCAGTGAAATTAATATCTGTCCTCCAGAATTTTTCCCATTGATCTAATGTAATTGCGTATCCAAAATCTTGTCCCCATGTGATCATTACCTCTTTAACCTGTTCGTCCTTGAGTTCCCATTCAAGTAAAAAAAATATACATTATTGATATATTCTTAATTGAATTATTCAGAAATTCTGACTGGAATTTAGATTCTTCTTTTTGGAAACCTATTTTATTATCTTGGTTAAATTTGTTAATTAATTGATGGTACTGTAGCCAGGTCTTGCAAAACTGTGCCAATTCATTATATGGTTTCAGCTGTAATTTACCGGTACCTTGTTCTTCCCTTAAAAGTTGTTTAGATGTTACTCCAGTTTTTCCGGACTTTTTCTTTATAACTGAGATCATTTCTAACAGTGCTGCCCACCAGGGTATTTTTTGTTCTAGTAACCTATGATATTTTCTCCATATTTTAATTAAGGATTTTCTTATTATATGGTTTGTAAATCCTTGGTGGATGCTGACCTTTTTTTACACATTATCTCTGCTTGGGAAAAGTTGCTCGTTTATTAACATTGCACTTATTATTAAGTATACAACACCACCACATTTGTTCTGGGTATGTTTTTGTGAGCATGCACACTTCTTCAGACATCTGAAGAAGTGTGCATGCACACGAAATCTTTATTTTTTTTAACTGTTCTGTGTTCCCATATTATTTTTTTCCAAGTTGCTTTATAATGGGATGTTATGTATATGATCTTGCTGCAAACTTGCCATACAGCTTGCATACGGGGAGGGGAGCAACAGCAACAGAGAGAAACGAAACAGGACTCCAGGAAGGACACCCACGGAAACATTTTAGGAAGGACACCCACGGAAACATCCAGGAAGGACACCCACGGAAACATTTAAGGTGTCCTTTTATTAAAATGTGCGTCACTGTTCTGTATGGCTTGCTTTGCTGTTGTCCGGCTCTCAGTGTGTTTCCTGGGACAGCCGCTGTGGCCTCGGCACTCGAGCCCGACCCAGGGGAGCCTTCAGGTGCTTCGTGGCCTGTGGCTCCCACCCATGGCAACGTAGACGTCAATGGGGACGTTGGGCAGGATCAGGCAGTGGCACCCTGGACATCTTCGCAGCTGCCTGCCCAAAAGACAGAGAGAGTTGATCCCTGCATTTGCTAGGAGCTCCATATTCATATTCATATGCACTATGCAAAATGGAATGTGTCCCAGAATGTCATTCTATTTAAAATAAAATAAAATCCAAGTTCCAATTTCAAACTGAGCTTAGGTGCTCCACTTTGCTGCTCCAGCCAGAGCTGGGAGGCAGAGTTGGGGCTGCGCGCGCCGCGCTCTCCTCTTGCCCGGTGGCGGCACGGGCGACGGCTGCTTCTCCGCCTCCTCGGGCTGCTGCTTCCATCGGCCACGGCGCAGCCAAAGGAGGCGGGGAGGCGGCACGCCCGCCAGCCAGCCAAGCGCCCACCCCCCAAACGAGCCAGCCGGCTTGGCTCGGAAGACCGCCTTCCCTTCCCTCCGCGCGCCAGCTTTACGCCCACCCTGTGCTGCGGATGGCAGAGAGGAGGCGAAGCGCCTGCGCAGCTCGTCCGCTGCCGCTCCGACACGGCAAACCACGCCCTCCGCCAGCCGGATTGGCTGGTGGGGTGGCATGACGCACCGGGCGCCTGGAGCCGGCAGCCTCAGACGCTCCGCCTCGCTTGCCGCCCCGAACCTGAGCAGCGCGCGGCGCAGGCGCAGCTGTTCTTGGACTCCGCTGCTGGGCGCCCCTGCTGGGCGCGCGCGGTGTCGCAGCGCAGGGCGCCCTAAACCAAATGGAAAAGACGCCTCTCTGGAGCCAGCCAAGCCCAGCGCCGGGGTGAGGGGTGACCCTGCCGTTGCAGAGCGGAGCAGGGTCCTAGCGCCTCCGGACGGGAGCTGGAGGCGCGAAGGCACCAAGCCCCCGCTCTCCCCTCCCCGGACTCTTCTCATGGCGCCCTGGTTACCCCAAAGGGTAAAGGCGCCCCTGGTCAGACTTCGTTTCTTCTTTGTCCAGCATCGAGGTCAACGGCCTTTCACACTCCCTCAAGAAAAAACAGCTACCTGATCATTTAAATGGATCAGCCTGAGATGCAAACCGTTTGTTTAAAAAGCCTTGAGGTCTGATTGTGATGCTACAACTCAGGGCTCATCTACACTGACTTTTTGTCCTGCTCTTTCCAGGCACAAGCCTGTGCCTTAAAGCTCCATTTCCAAGCACCCTGCTCTCTCTTTTTTTCTTTTTCTTTTGCTCCAGAGCTTTCCCTGTGAAAACCTGCTTTTAAAAGCTCTTGGTTTTCTGCAGATTGCTATTTCATAGAATCATAGAATCAGAGTTGGAAGAGACCACAAGGTCCATCCAGTCCAACCCCCTGCCAGTTCAGAGCTAAACAGTAGGTTTTTGCTGAGAAAGGTGTGGGGCAAGGGGGAAACTGCTCTGATTCATGCCTAGGAAGCACCAGGCAAGTCAAAAACCACTCAGACAGCTGCTTTCCAGGCCCAGCAGAAGCAGAAGTGTTTCCAGGCCCTTAATCCTCGAACTTGTGTCTCATTGAACAACCCAGTGAGTCTCTTTTCTCTCTCACATACAGAATCATGGCCTCCAGGTTCAAGGGTATGCCCCCAGCTAGACTTTTAGCCTCATGTGTCCTTTTGAAAAGAGAAATTAATCTCTGTTGGGCACAGCATACTTTCTGCTAACTCTGCGTAGCTGAAGAAGGCTCGGGACAGGAAGGGATATGGCTGCAAGGCTGTGGGTGCCAGTGGGTCCTCTGTAGCAGCCTGAAGGCAATTCAGATGGGGCGGGGCTGGGCTGGGCTGCAGCCTCCCACAGAAGCTCCCGGGTTACACACACACACCCCTATGGTCCTTCCTCATCCAAGCAGGTCACAGCTCTGGGAAAGAAAAGAGGGCTTCTGAAGCATGAACTCCCAGGCAGGTGCTTCCATGCAAGGAGGACCATACACACCACCTTGAGCTCCTTGGAGAAAAAAATATGGGATATAAATGCAAGCAATCAATCAATCAATCAATCAAGTCCTAACTTTTGTGCTACCAAGGCAACACTGAGAGGGAAGGCAGAGGGAGCTGGCAGGGTTGTTGTGGGGATAAAACAAGGCCCAAGAGAACTTCCACGGACACCCTGCTTAGGGATAGGCAATAAATTCAGTATTGAAATAACATTTGATAAGTGTTTCCACAAGGCAATATACCAGTGAACAAAAGGAGATAGAGAATTAATAGCTTCCCAGGGGGTAGCTCAGCTGAACAATGCTTTACAGATACTTTGCAGGCAGTGTCTTGGCAAAGTAAACAAAGAATTGGAAAGCTCTTCTTTCTTTCACACTCACACACACACCTGAAAAAAGAGGGGGTAAAGATTTTATATTCATTTTTTGGTGGTGTTTATGTTGTTGGTTCCCCTAAGTGGCTTTCCTTCATATTAATAAGGAAGGTTTTTATTTATTTATAAAAGAAGCCTAAGTCTTTGCTTGCTTGCCCTCCCTCCCACCCATTGATAAAAAGGGAGAGATTGGTGGAATGCAGTCTTGGGGGGGGGAATGGAGGGGAGAAGATTTGGCCGGCAGCCTTATGCTTAACTGGGAGGTTGGGTACCTTGTGAGAATGATGGGGAGGGTGTTTTTCAGTGAGTAGCGCAAGCAAATGTGTGTCTACTCACAAGCAAGCCCTACTGAATTCAATGAAGCTTACTTAGAAGTAAGTTTAGTAGAACTCAGTGGGACTTATGCACAGATTCCACTTAGACCTCTGAGTGGGGAAGCGGATGCAACTTGACTAGTAAATCACTTAAACTACTCTTAAATAAGTTGAAAATATATTAAATATATTAAATATATTATATGGAAGTTTATTTAATATTTTTAATTAAATTTACTACTTCCTTACATTTTAAGGCCCTCCACAACTGCGGGGAAGTATGGTGAGACTCTCTGCCGCCATAGGGAGGCGTGGCAAGGCCCCCCCGCCACTGCAGATATATATCGGGATATTTAGCGGTCTATATCGCAATGTTGAAAACCAGGTATCGCCCAGCCCTAATCTCGCTGAGCTCCTTTCGAAGAGCCAAAAAGAGGAGCCCTTTGCCAACTTCTCCTTTCGAGACGACCCTCCCCGGGAAGAAGAGGCCCGAGCGGCGGCGGGCGTGTTCGTGGTCCCGGTTGCGCGTGACGTGGGTCTCGGGGCGGGCAGCGGGAGGAGCGAAGGAGGCGCCGCCGAAGCCGCCCGCTGCCGCCCGCTCTCCTCGCCCGCGCCCCATCCTTCCAGGCGGTGAGTGCTCGGGGGTCCGCAGCCGCGCTGCTCCTCTCGCCGCCCCTCGCCCCCCACCCGCTCGCAGAAGGCCCCCCAGCCCGGCCCGTCTCGCGGCTTCGGGCCCCGCAGGATCAGAACATGGCGGGGGGCCGGAATCCCCCTGTCCCGCGAGCTCTGTCTGTTTCGCGAGGCACATGGCGGCCCTGATGGGGGAACTGTCCAGCAGCGGGGGGGGAGGGGGAGAGACGCGGGAGGGGGCGCTTTGTGCGCGGAGAGATGCGCTGCCCTTCGGGGAAAGCTGCGGGAGAAGTTCAGTCGGGAGAAGTTCAGTCGAGAGCAGAGGCCTTTTGCCTGGTCAGGCCGGCCAAAGCGCCCCCCCCCCCAATCCTGAGGCCGTTTGGCATCTCCGACCTGGGCCGGGGAGGGGGGGCAGACACGACTGCTGCGCTTGAGCTGCTCCTACCCTCGAGGCTGTTGGTTTCTGCACCGGTGGGGATGCGATGCGGGGGGAGAACCCTGGTACCCAGTTGCTCAGCCACCCACGGGTGTGGCTCTAGGCCCCCCTCCCCCACCCCACGGGTGTCCCCAACCTGGACACCTTCCCTCTCTCCTGTCTGGCCTTTGGCTTCCTCCTAAGCCCACCAGCATTGAGGAGAGTGACTTGTGGGGCCATGGGGATGGCTTGGACCCTAGGGGTCTGGTGTGTACAGCTTTCAGGCCCTGCTCTCATCCTGGGGAGTCTTTTATGGGCTTTGGCAATAAAGGATTGTCCAGCTTGAAGAAGAGCGTTTTTCTCTGGCTACACAAGTTAGGGCTCTTTGTGGGCTAGGAACTTGTGTAGGCAACTTCCTCTCTCTCTTCCCCTGCAGTTGGGCAGGAACAGGGTGTGCTGCTGTGCAGCCTGAATGGGACATCCGACTTCCTGTGTGAGAGCAAGAGGCTCAAGTCCCTTGTGGTGTGACAGCTGAAGGTGGTCACCATGTGCCGAGGGAACGAAGGTTGCTTGTGCACATGACCCCGAGGCCATTGCATGCGCCTGGCTCCCCGCTAACTGATCAGCAGAGGGTCACAGGACAATGGCCTGGGGCTAAAGGAGCAAAGGTTTCTGTAACCCACCATGGCCAGCCAGGTGCCCCAGGGAGAAGCCCACCAACAGGGCTGCCCTCACCTGCTGGTCCCCCAGCACCTGCTCTTCCCAGGTAGGCTGCTTCTGACCCCAGAGGTTCCATGCCGTCATTGTGGGTGGCAGGTGTGGATAGACCTCTCCTTTTCAGAAGCCACCCAAGGCACAGCCACCAACACATCAAGTGACAGGGAGGCTCTGTTAGGTAATTCTGTGTAGGGGCACATGTTTCAAGGGCTAGGATACAGTTTTAAGCAGCTCTGGCTTCCCCCCAATGATTTCTGGGAGCTGTGGATGGTGAAGGGTGCTGAGAGTTGTGAGGAGACCCCCACCCCCCTCCCAGAGCTACAATTTGCAGAGTGGTTTAACAGCCTATCCCTCTTAATAGGGAATTTTAGATGGCAACATAGTGCCTTAAGTAGCATTTTTGTAGTGGTATCCTAGTGCTTTCAATGTATGGCATGAAAGTGCCTCTCCTCTGTCTTGAATTTCCCATCCGTTTCTTAGGATGACTCCATAGTGTTGTGAGAGGGAGATAAACACACACACACTCACTCACTCACTCACTCCCCCCCCCTCTCTCTCATCTCTCCCCCTCTCTCCCCCCTTCTCTCTCCATAGCTGCACTACAGGCAACACCATCTTTTTCTTTGCTAAGAAGCCCCAAATTCTTTCGCTTTCCCTTGAAGGCAAGGAACTCTTTCAATGTTTCTCCCACCTTTGCAACATCCTGTTTTGTTCTCTGGGATTCTCTCTCTCTTTCTCTATGCCTCCCCTCTCTCTGTTTCTCTCTGTTTCTTAAAACTATTTTCCATAACATACTGTATATGGCAGGATCTGACTTCATAGCTCACGATTAGCAATGTGCACTATGAGAATTTGAAGGAGAAAAACATTTTCCTTTCTATTCTGTATCTCCAAATGATTTTCATTGTTTGGGACAATCCCATTAAACAAGAGCAGGTTGAATCTTACTTCCCTCCAATGATTATTATTTTTTCAACTTAAGAGTCGTCATGGGTTCAGGGCTACCCAGGTGGCTGTGGTGGTGAAAATAAGTGCCTGACAGGCTGCTGTTGGTGAGGTGAGGGTGCTGGTGGGAGGAAATGGGGTACAGTATAGATCAGTGGAGAGGAAGCAAACCCTGTGCCAGGATTGTACTTTCCTGATGAAAGATGCCTGGGACCTTCTCCTCTCCTCCTGTCTTCACATCATGTGTTCCCCTTCCCCCTTTGCTGTGATGCTGTTCCCCGATTCTGTGGCTGCCTTGTTCCAGGCCATGCTCTTGGCCCAGCCAGACAATACAGCTTACAGGGTCTTGGGTATCAGCCGTTTCTGATTTAATCACTGTTTGCCCTGGGAGCTCCCAAAGCCTTCTGCTCCTTTTGTCTTTCAAAGAAGGCGAGACTGTGACCTCAGCCCTACAGGGTGCAGGACACCCATCACTTTCGTTTTAGTTGCTGCTCTGAAACTTGCATCCTTTGGGAAACAGCCCTGTGCAACCCAGAAGCTTGCCCCCAGGATTTTGACTGCCTGCCGTGCAAAAAGGGGCAGTGATGGGGGAGGAGCTGATGCTTTAGCTCTAGGATGCTGCACTTCCTCTGCCTTGCGGATATGCTGTTTGGGCTTGGCTGGCCTCCAGAGGAAGCCTCTCTGAAGCTCTTCTGAGTGTGCAGTGCCTGCCTTGCCGCTCTTGTATAGGAGGCCAGAAAGCAAAAGCGGTGTCTTGGATGGAGTGAGCTCCATGAAGCCAGGGGGCTTGTGGAGAGTGAGTGAGCAGTTGGCTGCCAGGGGGCTGCGGTGGGGCAAGCCACTTGCACAGCAGACATGCCCGTGGCCTCCCTGGCATCATCACAAGCTGTTCCACGTTGTCACTTGTGTGCCCAGGTGAGCAGGCTGGTGATGCGTTGCTGGGCTGGCACACTTGATAACAGCAGTTCAGCTTGCAACATTTCTATTGCTCTTTTGTGAGGCCAGGCGTCATGGAAATTCCAATAGCAAACTCTACACAACCATTTCCAATTGATGTAGAGTTATATTGCCCCAACTCTCTTGATAATGGTGGATTTAAATGCAATTGAGCCTTCATTTGCATTTCTGCAATTTGCTCTAGTGATTTCAAAGCCTGATTTTTGTTTGTTTGCCCCCGTCGTAGATGGATATCGGCCTGAGGAGGTGGGGTGTCTTTGTATGCTGTGCTGCATTTTCCTAAACCTTCATAATCAGCAGTTGCACCAAATCCAAACTGTACCATCAATGAAACACCCTGAGTTTTGGAAAGCAACTCTGAGTTCACAAGGGATTTGGAATAACCGCTGTACTGTGGGTGGATTAAGTGCTGCTGCATCAGCAGGTTATCTCCTGAGCTTGTGTGATCTTTGGTCATTTTGCAGTGAAAGAGACATGGGTTCCAGCGGAGACTCTTGGCTGCTGGACAGGAAGACTGCTTTGCCAAACAATAAGAAAGCAGGGAATGATCTGCACACAGCAAGCAGGACTTTCAGCTTGTGTATTTATTTTTTAAATAATGTAGTTTATTTGGAGGTGGATATTTTGAAACATGGGCACACACTCATGACCACTTTCTCTCTGGTGTCTTTTGGGAAGTCACTGATAGTCATGTGCCAGTGTTTTAGTTGCCTGGGATAGTAATGGCCAATCTTGTTGGGGGTTGGGATGCCTCCATAATGAAATCAGAGCATTCCATCAGTGAATGCTTCATAAATATGGAGCATGTGCATTTGCAGATGAGCATCAACTTATGGCAAACCCAGTCGAAGAGAGAGCTGCAACACTTGCACCAAGTGTGGACTCTCTCACACAGACTTACAAACAAAACCTGAAAATATTTTTGAGGAGGCCAGCAGGTGCCACATAAAATTGCTCTGGGGGCCAAAGCCATCCCCTTTCCTGGTCCTGGTCTCCTATTTCTATGTCAGATTGGGTTCATGCCCATCCTCTGGCCAACTCCATCACTAGCAAAGTGCCACGATAGCTGGTTGCCCCAGTTTCACTGCAGCTGTGTTGTCATCCCTTCACCCTCATGCTTCCTCCTGGTGTTCCCTAATTTAGAGTCAAGGAGGGAAACAGCAGGTATTGCTGCACTCTCAGTCTCTGTCTGGCAGTAGCAGTGATGGAGGCATCAAAGAAAGGGCTGCTCAACAGGTCACGGCGTGGCCTGCCCCATCCAAGGGTTGCAGCCCTGAAAATTAGCAGATACTGAGGGCTTCTCCACACTTACCTTTCCTCCGCACTTTCCAGGCACAGCCCACACTTTGAGGCACCAGGTCTGAATGTTCTTTTTTTGCCCCAGAGCTTTCCATGTGAAAAACACAGAAATGGAGCAAATGACAATCTTTGGAAAACCTGAATTGCTCTTTGTTGTGCTTCAGCTTCAGACAGTGGGTTTTTGAGGTGAAGGCTCCAAGGCAAAAGCGAGAGAGTGCTGGGACACAAAACTTCAAAGCGCGGACCATGCAGGAAATAGAGAACTGAATGAGGAGCTCTCCAGGTAACCCAGAGATGGAGAAGACTTTTAACTCCCATCAGCCCCAGTCCACAGGGCCAGGGTAGAGGATGATGGGCATTGTAGCCCATCAAGATCTGGAGAGCCACAATTGCTCAGCCCATCTGTAGGCCAATTCCCATGGGGGTGTCCACAATGGGGGTTCATTGCCACCTATTTTTTTCCTACCCTCTTTCTGTGAGTGGGAGGTAACTCTCACTGTGTTTGGTTTCTGCTCTGTGAAGAAGGACACTTGGAATATGCTGAGGAGGGGGCTCTGGTGGGCTTGGATTAGACTCTTTAACTGTCCTCTCACTTCGTAAGCCAAGAGGCCTTAACTTGGGCTTTGCGTGGCAAACACCTTACCTGCATCATGGATGGTTCTCCTGTGGGCAGAGAGCAATTCCTCATCATCAGATGAACTGGTTTGCTGCCCACCTTCTACTGGTGTCAGTAGTTTGGATTGCCTTGTGTGGGAATGTTTAGGAGTGTGGATGAGTATATATTATTTATATATCTCAATCCCAGCTTGTGTGAGCAAGCTCCAAACTTAGCAGAGTTTACATTCCCTTTTAAAACACAGCAGAAAACGTTTGCATAGGCTTGCTTAAGCCAGCTATATTCCTGGTATATTCCCCTTGTTCCCTCTTAAAAGTAAAGATACAAGACAGCACTGATTATTAGATTTAAAAGGAGTTTACTTACAGACATCCAAGAGTTACAGTACATGCTTCAAGGAGGCAGACAAACTTAGATAAATGTATTTACATGCAGTGAAGCTGCTTCCATGAGGGAACAGGCTTCACCTCTGCTTCTCTCAGCTGCAGGCTGAGAGAGAGCATGCTGCTTCTTCAAAGGATGAGGCAAAATGGAGAGTGATCTTTGGGATGTTGTTCCCAGGTAAGACCACACCTACTTCTGGTTCCTGTAACTCAGTCCAGGTAAGCAGGAAGTTAAGCCTGGAGGACTGAGTTACCTTCATGTCCTCTCTAGGAGTGTTGTGTTTGGCTGCTCTGTGTTTACATCCCACACCTTGCATGTTGTTGGATGGAGGGTGCTGCCTTGAAGCAGAGGGTTACAAAGGCAGGGCAGCCTGGAGCTCAGAGGGAAAGCTGTGCCCACAAAAAGTTCCAATCTTGATCTCCAGGCAAGGCTGGGAACATTCCCCCTCTGAAACGCTGGAGCCCCGGCCTCTGTCCTTGTAGACAATATGGAGCTAGCAACTCCAGGGCATAATTGGTTATAAGGCAGTGGGAGCCTTTGGCCCTTTCCTGCTTGTGAGATCTCTGCCTTCCCTCAGCAATCCTAGAGTGCCTGGCCTCATCTCATGGGTGGCAGAGCAAGTGGCATATTCCACCTTCCAGGTTTACAATGCAGGCCCCGCTGACCAGCTGATGGAGGGGGCAGGCTTGGTGGTGTGCAGAACACCTGCAATCGAAGGCAAGCTTCCTGTTGTCGTTACCCTCCCCACTATCTCACTCACTCCTGCTGGAAGAGGAGACTTTTTATTAAAGGGGAAAAGTCTTGCACCAATTTATTACTTCCAAAATGCCCTGGAGTTTAAGCCGGATAATGAAATGCCCTTCTGATCACAAACACTCCCCAAGGCAGTCCACAACTGAGTGCATTTGCATGCAGCAGCATCTGTTGAATCATTGCTGGTTTTATTTAAATCTTGCTGAAGAAGAAGCTGGCTTTTGTTCTGCTATCCCTGGTGAGGTGGGTGGAGAATGTCCAAGGGGTCCTCTCCTAGGAATTTCCTGTGCACAGCTCATAATTTCCTTAGCAACAAGCACATGTGATGGTTCTAGAGTAGCTCCATCCATTTGAACTACGTTTTGAAAAGTCTCTAAGGCCACAAGAACACGTGGCCACAAAAACATAACCCTTCACTACCTTGTTTGCAAGTAGGTCACCAGGGTTTAAGCAGATGGATTTGGAGACTTGCTGGACTGCACAGTCAGCCCTTCTGCTCCTCCAGCTCTTGGTAAAGGAATCTTGTGTTAATGTTCTCTCGGGGGGGGGGGAATTGCAGGAGAGAGTCAGCAAAAGCGAGCTTATGCTTTTCTGCTTTCCCTAGTCTGCATCTTCTCCCAGTAGAGTAGGGGATAGAGGAGGACACAACAGAAGGCGGCTGTGCGAAGATGTTTTATGAAACCTTGGGGCAACTTCCCCACCCCCCGGATCTTCCGGGTGGCTCCCACCACTTTCCACCTGTGCCCTTTGTGCTTTTCAATGCGTTGTGGTTCTTGCCATCTCTGTGGAGCCTGTGCAGGTACCTTGTGAGCGAGGCTGTTAGCCAAGGCTTCCCTCTTTCTGAGCTGAACACATGCTTGGTTGCTGTCACATCGGAATGACCTCCAGTGCTTCAGAGCGAGTTTGTTATCATCAAGATGCTGGTGCTGCCTTGGTGATTGTCATCAGGGTGCGAGTCTGGCCTTCGCCAAAATGGTGCCCTCTAGACACTTATTAGTTGGTTCAATCAAAATAAAAATTTCTTTCCAGTAGCACCTTAGAGACCAACTAAGTTTGTTCTTGGTATGAGCTTTCGTGTGCATGCACACGAAAGCTCATACCAAGAACAAACTTAGTTGGTCTCTAAGGTGCTACTGGAAAGAATTTTTATTTTGTTTTGACTATGGCAGACCAACACGGCTACCCACCTGTAGTTGGTTCAGTGTACCTTTAGGAAATTAATAATAAACCTTTGTTGAGCATTTCACTTTTGATTATTTTATTTTTATTTATTAAATTTGTGTACCCCCATACCCTTAGATCTCAGGGTGATTCACAACATAAAATGACAATAAAAAACCCACTTTTGATGATATTCCGCATGTATTCCCAACATTTAGCGAAACAAACAAATTAAAAATAATATTAATTATTAATTAAATTTGTGTACCCCCATACCCTTAGATCTCAGGGTGATTCACAACATAAAATGACAATAAAAAACCCACTTTTGATGATATTCCGCATGTATTCCCAACATTTAGCGAAACAAACAACACCGGATGTAGCTGCTTTGTGCTATTCTAAACACAATGGCTAAGTGGATGAGAGCAGGTTTCTCAGAGCTTGCAAAGAGGAACCTTCTTCTTTCAACTGCTGACAGGCCTTTCCCCCCTTAAGTCATATTATACATATTTGTGTGTGTGCGAATCTATAAATAAGAGGAGGGAAGGCTGCTCACGGCTGAAGCCCTTTAAGGGATGTTTATGTCCCTCGCTTTGCTTCACTTTGTACAATATGGCTGCCCCAGGTTGCCATGGTGACAGGCTTATTCTGTGGGCTGCACATTTGAAGGGTCCCTTCTTTAAGATGGGGACAAGTCAGGGCCTGCCAACACCACACTTTAACCTGGGGTAGCTTCCACCAAAAACATTTTGATTGCCTTGGGTCATTTGGAGTGAATCTGTAGTTGTAAAGAAGCCCCAATAATGAGCCATTTAGACAATACAGTAGTTATTTGCCTCCCGTTCTAACTCAAGTGGAAATTTGATGTGTGTTTTTAAAAATTGCCTCTTGTAGGATAAAGACACTTTTTGCCACACTTTGCCACACATTGCTACTCCTTCGCCGGCCACCTAGCATGTGGTAATATCCCCCTGGTCACTTGCCAAGCGACCGAGGGCATCATGGTGGAATCTGGCCTTCAGAATGACCTCTAGCAAGATGAGGGGCTCTTATCTTGTGTCCTTCTTCCAGCTTGGGAGAGAAATGATCACATAAACAGCAGCAGGGTATTTATGTCTGTTCGACTGGATGCGTAATTTTGTGGAACTGGGATGTGGAACCTCTGTAGCTCTCAGGATGTTGGGAGCTGCAGTCCTGCAACCTTTGACGTCCTCCATCCCTGAACTACAGTGTTAAGCCGTGTATAAATGGTTCAACAACACGGCTGCTTGTGAGCTTGTGTCATAATTGCGTGTCTTGGGGTGGGTGGAGGAGGAGCCCAGCTGACCGCTGCTGAGAAACGGCACCCATGCTGCCAAGAAGGGGAATCTCTTGCTACTTGTGGCTCCAAGGCCCCCCTGCCTCCCTGCTCAGTATCTGACTGACCTTGTCCTTCTTCTCTTCCTCTCCCCCCCCCCGCAAGCACAGAGAATCTCTCCCACCTGGGTGTTTTTGGAGAGCAAGGAGCAGCTAGCAAGCCAGCCAGCCGCAAAATGAACTTCCCAGACCGAGGTGAGCACCTGGCCGCCGTAATGGATGTGCTGCCATGTGCTGGCAGTGAGTGCATGAATCTTTGATAGTTCTGCTGGTGTGTTCCCCCTGTTCTCCCCCCCTCCCCGCCCTTTTGTGATATTAATATTTGATCACTCTCAAAAGCTACCAGAATCCATTTGGAGCTGGCTTGGTTATTGGCACGGAGGCCCAGTGGAGCAGAGAGGAAGGCTGCTGTGTGGGGGAGGGGGGCATTGGCTGTGAGCCAGAGGGCCTGGCTGGGCAGAGGTATTTGAGTGGGGGTCCCACTTTCTCAAGCAGAATGCTCTAGTCTTGGCTCAGATGGGGGCTCCAGGAGTGGTTCCCTCCAAGTGAACAGAGTTCAAGGGGTCTATCAACAGTCTGCCTTGGGGGAGTGTAAGAACTGGATGAGGAGAAGGTCCAGAACATTCAAAGTGGTTGAGCACCTGCTTTGCATGGAAAATGTCCCAGGTTCATTTCTGGCACCTTCTGGTAGTACTGGGGGGAAATGCTCTTCTGAAAATTTGGATGGCCACTGCCAGTCAGTGGTAAAGGTAAAGGTACCCCTGACAGTTAAGTCCAGTCATGGATGACTCTGGGGTTGCGGCGTTTTTTCGCTCTATAAGTCGAGGGAGCTGGTGTTTGTCCACAGACAGCTTCTGGGTCATGTGGCCAGTCAGTGTGTTGTTGTTGTTCAGTCGTTCAGTCATGTCCGACTCTTTGTGACCCCATGGACCAGAGCACGCCAGGCACTCCTGTCTTCCACTGCCTCCCACAGTTTGGCCAAACTCATGCTAGTCGCTTTGAGAACACTGTCCAACCATCTCATCCTCTGTCGTCCCCTTCTCCTTGTGCCCTCCATCTTTCCCAACATCAGGGTCCTTTCCAGTCAGTGTAGACAAAACTAAATTAGATGGACCGCTACTAAGCAGTTTGGCTCTCCTGTTCTCCCCATGAAGTAATGCAATGGAATGAAAATATTGAGCTAAATGTCCAATGAACAAGTATCCATCCCCGTCTTGAATGGTTGGCTTTTGTCCTTTCCAGGGAGTCTGTGGCTTGGCCTTCCATCCTCCGAATGCTGAAAGTAGGGAGAGCACCTCCGGATCCTGCGCCCATGTGGATGGGGAGAGGATGCGGGTGACCATGAGGCGGGTGCTTATGGGGGTGGGCTTTGCCATTGCCCTGATGGTCTCTGCCCACCTGGGCCAACAGATGCTGCAATGCCAGCACATACTGGGCCAAGGCGCCAACCGGGGACTGATGCGCCCGGAGAACGAGGAGCTGGTGATGTTGGACTCCAACCGGGTGGAATACCGTTACAGCAAGGAGATGCCTCTGATCTTCATTGGTGGCGTCCCCCGGAGCGGGACTACACTGATGCGTGCCATGCTGGACGCTCACCCGGAAGTACGCTGTGGGGAGGAGACGCGCATCATCCCGCGTGTGCTAGCCATGCGCCAAGCCTGGTCCAAATCTGGCCGGGAGAAGATGCGCTTGGACGAGGCTGGGGTGACTGACCAAGTCTTGGATGCCGCCATGCAGGCCTTCATCCTGGAGGTGATTGCGAAGCATGGAGAGCCAGCCAGGTACCTCTGCAACAAAGACCCCTTCACGCTCAAGTCCTCCCTGTACCTCTCCCGCATCTTCCCAAACTCCAAGTTCCTCCTGATGGTGCGTGATGGCCGGGCCTCCGTCCACTCCATGATCACCAGGAAAGTCACCATTGCTGGCTTTGACCTCCGCAGCTACCGGGACTGCTTGATCAAGTGGAACAAAGCCATTGAGGTGATGCACTCGCAGTGCTTGGAGATTGGGCTCTCGCGGTGCCTCCCCATCTACTATGAGCAGCTTGTCCTGCACCCCCAAAAAACGATGCAGGCCATCATGGAATTCCTGGACATCGCCTGGAGCGATGCTGTCCTGCACCACGAGGAGCTGATTGGGAAGCCGGGCGGAGTCTCCCTTTCCAAGTGAGTGTCTGTGCTGCAGCCTCGCTGCAGTGCTTGAGATGTGGGGAGGAGGAGATGTGTGCATTTCTGCCACACTGGCTGTCATCTCTGGAATTGTCACGCCTTAGTTCACACACAATATGGGATAGGGTGCAGCTGAGTCTTAAGAGTCCTTGTGTGCAGAAGATCCTAGGTTCCGTCTCTGCTGATGAGAGGGAAGAGAAAGTCCCCCCTGCAGAACCCTGGAGAGCTTCCGTCAGCCAGAAGAGACAGCACTGAGCTAGATTTTGCAACAGATCATTTAAACACGATTTGAACGCGATTGAAGGGCTCTCCTGCCCAGTGGCGGAGGAAGCCACCTGGCCACCCAGGGTGCCCTGCCCAGGGCCAAAAAAAGTCCTTAAAAAGCAAAAGGAAAGGAAAGGAAAGCAGCCACTTGCTCGCTTGGCCAGCAGCTGCTTCTCTTCCCTTTTGGTTTTTTTAAGGGCTTTTTTCGGCCCTGAGCGGAGCCACAAAGGTGAGGGGTGGGCCAGCTCCTCCCGGGGCTGAAAAAAGCCCTTAAAGAAAAACAAAAGGAAAAGGGAAGCAGGCGGTGGCCGGCCAAGCTAGCAAGCCAGCCAGCCGCTGTCGTGCACCGAGCGATGTTTTTGGCTCGGCTATGGAGGCGCCGATCGCAGGGGTGGGGCCCCGCCCCGGGGTGAACCACCCCCTACGCCCCCCCTCGCTATGCCCCTGCTCCTGCCCATTGAGAACCTGGCAGGGGATGGACGGAGAGCTCCATCTGTCTTCCAGGTGGGGCCCAAGGAAGCTGCTCTGCTACAACTGCAGGAGGGGGCTACAAATTTAGCTCTGGTGACTAGCAAGGAAAGTCATAGGGGAAACTCATTTTTTAAAACTCGCACACCAGGAGCTGTGGGTGGCAAAGTCCCTCTCAAAGCATCTCTGTATTGACTTACTTAATTTATATCCTACTTTTCCTCCAGCCCTGCTACTTTTCTAGCTTCATAGCTGTTTCCCCTCCCTCCAGGGCTCAGTGTGGAGTTTCTGATCTGACCTCCTGGTCTGTTGCTAAACTCACAAGTGCTTAATTCACCTGGCCTTTTTTTAGTGTTTTCCTGGGTGCTTCCCTGCCTGGGACAGCCTCTTGCTTTGTAGAGCTGGGCTTCCTTGCAGACCAACTTTAAACTTATATAGCCATGGGGATTAAGCGGGCCTTGTCCCGTGGCTCAGCTGTGGACCAGAGACAGTGGTGATGACAGGAGGGATCGGATAGTTAAGCACCTCCTATGAATGCAAGCTTGTTAAAATTAGCTCTTGCCTAAACCTATGCTAAAAAACTTCTAAATTGAAGCGATGAACTGCCTTTAAAGCTTAAACTGAGCACTAGGCTTAAACTTCCGTTTGTACACTGAATTTTGTCCTGGCTCAATTGCTGTGGCCTTCTACGGTCATTTAGCAATGGCTGCAGTAAAGAGAAACAGATCAAGGGCCTCACAGCGAAAACTAGGGACTTTGGAAGGTTGAAGAAATCAAGAGAGAATGTGAGCAGGTGCCATCCCTTGCCTCTCTGCTCTAGCCGGTTCTTACTGTTTTCTTGCCATTGTGCAGGATTGAGCGATCCACGGACCAGGTGATCAAGCCAGTGAACACAGAGGCCTTGACAAAGTGGCTGGGGCACATCCCGGCAGATGTGCTGCAGGACATGGCTCAGATTGCCCCCATGCTGGCCAGGCTAGGCTACGACCCCTATGCAAACCCACCCAACTATGGGAATCCAGACCCCCTGGTGATCAACAACACACACAGGGTGAGTGCCACTAAGCCTGTCATCCTACAGGTGACGGGAGCTGGGTTGTGTGGTTTCCACCAGATCTATGCCATGCGATAAAAGATCTTGTAGCAGATCAACTTGTCTCGCTTTTAGCATCACTAAAGTTTGCCTTTATGGTGCAGCAGTTCAGTGACATCGCATTCTGCTCGAGAACGTGATTTTTTTTTAAAAAAAGAGCACGAAGCCTTCATTGTTCAAGGAAAGGGAAACAACTAGTACAATATCAAGAAAGGCAGCAAAAGTTCTTACTCTTCTTAGAGCTGTAAGATAATGTACTGGTGAAGATTTGTGATCAGAACTCCTATTTAAATAAATAAATAAATAAATAAATAAATAATAATAATAATAATAATAATAATAATAATAATAATAATTATTATTTGTACCCCACCCATCTGGCTGGGTCTCCCCAGCCACTCTGGGCGGCTTCCATCAAATATTAAAATACATTTAAAATATCACAGTTTAAAAACTTCCCTAAACAGGGCTGCCTTCAGGTATTTTCTGAATGTCAGGTAGTTGTTTATTCCCTTGACCTCTAATGGGAGGGCGTTCCACAGGGCGTGCGTGCGACGAACCTCCACCTCAGACTCTCCCCTTGTTACTAAGTTACGTTTTTACTCAGGTGTTCTGGGTTAAATTAACATTCACCCCACCTGTCCCTTTGAGGTCCGTCTGTTATTGTCTTTCCCTTTATTTAATAAACTGGGAATTTCTTAGTAACAGGGGTTTTCCTGTCCAGCGGCCGTGGCCGGTTATTTCCACTGCTCTGGGCTTTGGGGTTTAACCTCTCCTTTGCCTATAGTTCGGGGCCTCTCTTTGTTAGATCCCCTCACTATACCAGTTGACTAAGCCCTCTTAGCAACTCTGTGGCAATCCCAGGTTTTTCGCCCACTAGCCCCTCCTGAGGGAACTCTAAGACACAAACTATCGCCTTTCAGAATAGTTTTGCCCTTTACCTGAATTCCCCTCCTCAAGAGCTTATATAACCTGCTGGACCAAAAGAACGACGACTTGGCTCAAAAACAAGAGATCTTTATTTAGTACAGAGCATAACGGTTTCAGTATAGGTTCATAAGCTTAGTTTGTTAACAGTGTATATTCTTCTTTTCATCAACATAAACACATCTTTAACGTTCCTAGCCTAACCTAAACCTAACCTCGCCCCACTCCCTCCTTCTTCAGTCACCCCTCTCCAACCCCCAAATCAACCAACCTCCCTCACTCTCAATCAACCCCTCTAACGGCTGCTCCCTCCTTTTAAATCGCGGAATGTCCCGCCTCCCAAGGGTGTCTGTCACTCTAACTGGGGATGCCATTAACCCTTAAAACTCCCTGGGTCTCTAAACAGCCCCTAACTATAACTATGACCTATGACACTACCGAGAAGGCCCTCTGCCTGGTTCCCTGTAGTTTTGCTTTTCGCAGTGAGGGAACCGACAGAAAGCCCTCGGTGCTGGACCTCAGTGTCCGGGCTGAATGATTAATAAGTAATTAAGCAGCTGCTGTGGCAGGGAAAGGTTTCCTGAATGTGATCAGAGCAGCTACACTGATCCGATTCATATCCCAGAAGGATCCAAAGAGCCCCTGCAGTGGTAAAAGTGCATGCCAGTAGTTTCAGAGACAGTCTAGATCAGGGAACAGGTTAATCCCCTAGGCTACCAAGAATGGAGCACACACACACACAGACGCCCCATTAAAGTACATTAAAGATTTGTGGTGTGTGTGGTTTAAGCTCCCTGCAACACAAACTGATCTGGTAGCCTTGAGTAGAGATGTAAAATTTCCGGAAATTTTGAAGCTTGGAAAGAAACCTGTTTTTTCCCGGGATTTTAAAAAAAAAAAAAACCAGAAATTTTGGGGAAAATTGAAAAAAATGCTACATTAGCACTTCTTTTTTCTTTTCCAGATTGAAAGTCATTCTGTTACTTTAGAAACATAAAATATAACTATGGACAATTTTAATGGGCATAAAATTATCACAACTAGCATATTAAAAATATAGTGTATCCAAACAATTATTACAAACAGAATTTACTTTTAAAATAATATTTATTTGTATTTGTAACAAATGGAGCAACAATCTCCTGAACTGTTTACTAGTTTATGTGGAACAAAAAAAAACCACAAAACAATTTTTAAAAATCCAGAAGTAACAATTATTCATTGGAGAGTTCAGTTTGTAACCTAGGACTTGCTTGTCCTCACAGAAATTAGAATAATCTGATACCATACATATTTTTTAGAAATGATTTATAAAATATTTGAACCCCTTATCTTAAAATATTTTATTCATCATGTTAAAATAAAACATTCCATAATCTATTTTTTATTTTTCAATTTTTCAGAAAAAAACAAAAAAGGCTTCAGGAAAAAAACGGGGGGAAACTGGTTTTCCCCCTGAATTTTTCCGGTTTTTTCCCGGGCCTTCACAATTCTAGCTTGAGTTGATATTTTAAACATTCCAGTTGTGTTAATTTGGGCAGAATTGGGAAGTGCTTGTCTCTCATTCCCAGCATCCCAGTGGCTGAAGATAGAAGATGTGCGTATTGTTCTCTATCTGAGCTCTTCTGTGTTCCTTTGAGCAGCCAAAGGTATCTTCCTAGAGGTCAAGAAGAGCCTCTTCCCACTTTCCCCATTTCTCCAGTTCACTTTCTTTCCATTCTGTGATTTGCAGCATTTATTGTCCTAATTGCAGTCAGTCATTGCATTGCATAATATTGACTAGAGTCCAGAATGGGGCAGCATTATTGAGGATAGCCAGCTTCCGAACTGCACAGAGACCTTCTGCAGGAGTAATCACTCATGCCTTGGCCAAAGAGTAGCATTCAGAGCGGAGGTGGACTGTGCAGACAGGGGCCTCACCTGACCTTTTGCTCTTTGCACAGGTTCTTAATGGGGATTTTAAAACGCCTGCCAATCTGAAAGGACACCTCCAGGTGAGTTCCCCTTTCCCAGTCACCTTTCTTCATCTGTTCTGCTCTATTCTCTGTTGCCTCTATGCTCATCCCCCCAAAGACCCAGGAATGTTTTGGGCCCTCCCTCCCAGGCCAGCTACTGAAGGAAAACTGCAAATGTCTTCTTTCCCCATGCCTTGATCTCAGGGTTCTGCACTTTGGAACTGAATTGCAGCCATGTTTAGGAGATCTTCTGGGACTCTTCCCATGGAAATTCCTCTTCCCTTCATTCTCTTCTAATTACACATATTTGGAAAAAGAAAAAGAAAAAGCTCCATCATGGTCAAATGTATAATTCTTCACATTTTCAGGCAGCTTTGACTTTTTCTAATTGAGATATAAATTCTGCAGCACATGATATACAGAGGGTTGATTTAATATTTTGGCAGACTAACTTTGCTCCTCCTTGGCCAAGTTTAGAAAAGCAGAGTTCCCAGTGTAAAAAGAGCACAAATAATATGCTATTTTTTCCTGCCTTGTGTCTTTTTGCAGGGTGCACAAAATACTACTGCTTTTCACTGACAAAGCTAGTAATTTCCAGGTATGTATTTGAGAAGGTGAGCAGATCTTCTTGCCAGGGTAGTAGAACTTATTTCTCTTAATTCTCAGCTTCCCTAAGTTTATAAAAATTAGGAGGGGGGTATGTCTGAAAGCTTTGCCTTGTAATCCCAAACTTATATATTTTGGGTGGCGGTAGTGGCATCAATATAATAAATATCAATACTTTGGTATTGAGTTCCAGGAGTAACTTTTTTCTGCCTTCTTCTTTGCCTCCTTTAGATGCAAATTGCTTCCCGTTGCTCTGAGGAGAAGAAAATTTGCAACCAGCAACAGTGGAGCTCTGTTATCCAAGCATATTGCTTGCTACTGTTATTGCCAAATCAAGTGCTCTCTGTGAAACACTTTTTGTGTGTATGTGTGTGTGTGTGTGTGTGTGTGTGTGTGTGTGCATTTATTTGCCAGGTTTGGACAATCCTGACTCCCTTGTTTGAACACTCCCTGTGGTAAAAGGGTGAAATCTGTGGAAATAACAGAGAACCACAAAGTATATTGGAGAAGATTTTATAGTGGTCTACTGGGGACCTTTTAAAAGTGTCTTGTAATTTTTGTTTTCTAATTTGCAGACCTCAGATAGCTCCATTAATATAACCTCGTTAGAGCGCTTTTGTCTTATAGGCAACAATCCCGAATTTGCAGCCTTTTAATTATCTCATTTGTAATTTACAAAAATAAAATAGATTTATTTATTAATTCTTAAATAAATATATGAGGCTGTCTCCTTCACATCTTGACTTCCTTTATTTCACCTGAGCTAAGAATGGTTCAGATACAGTATTAAAGTGCTGTAACCACAAAGCCACTCTTTATATAGAAGATTGTTCCTATTGTCATCATATCAAAATTAACCCCCCACCCAAATGTTTGAAGAAGAGAGAAAATGTGTGAATGTCTCTGTAGGCATAAGTGCCGGTACAGAACTGGGAATGATAGGCAGGGACATTTCTATAAAGCTATAGCAGGACTTGGTGACTTTCCTGGTTACTTTGAACTCCCCTTCTTACTTGCAGACACAGGGAGAGTGGGGCAGAGAGAGAGAGAGAGAGGGCTCCAGAGAGAGGGGGGGCTCCAGACTAGGGTGGTCAGGAGAGCCATTTGTTAGGGGCCCAAAGCAGCCGAGGGCCCCTTGCCCTGAGAGTGCTGCCCTTTCTACTTTGCACAGGGTACTAAGAAGCTCAGGTGCTGCCAAAGATAATGATCCATTTGTATGTCCTGCCTCTTCCAGGTTAGGAGGCCCACTCAAGGTGCTCTGGATCCAACATTGCCCAAGAATGTATGTACACATGGGGAGCACAGCCCTATTAAAAAGGGCAAAATAGTGCCACTACGGGGGCCACCACCACCAAAGGCTGGGCCAGCATGAAAGATACTCCAATACCAGAGCTGTCAACCCTCCCTTTTTTTGCCTTCCCTCCTGGGGAGGCTGTCAACCTTCCCCCTATGGCTGGAATAAGGGAATTTCCCACAAAAAAGGGAAAGGTTGACAGCTATGCAATACACTAATGCCATCCTCTCCCTGCACAGTTCTGCTTCTTTGCCACTGAACTAGCCGGGGTGTGTGTGTGTGTGTGTGTGTGTGTGTGTGTATTCCCTCTGCAACGAGGGACAAACCCTACCAAGACCCCAAACAAGCTTCTGCTTGCACACTTTTCACGGCCTCTCCATCCCTTCCCATCAAGCAATCCCTCCTCACCCCTTGCCTTCTGCTATCTACCAGCCCACCTTGCTAAGCATCTCAGAAGTCTCTTTGTGTCCCCTGTGTGATGCACCAAAGCAAGGGCTGCAGCTGTTTCATCCTTTAAGGGCTTGCTATGTCAATGCCAATATTTTTATGGCCTGCAGAGTGATGCCAGATTGAGCAGGAAATGTAGCACCAAGGCAGGGAGATAATAATAATAATGCAGGAACTGATAGCCATGTTCCACAAGCTTCAACTTTTGGGCATGAATTACACACCTAAGCAGAAGGTGTATACGCTTCTGAGTTCACTGGACAGTTCCTATAGGCCTTTGTGCTTGTCACTGGAAGCTATTAGGCCTGCAGATTTGTCTATGGAACTGGTAGCTGAAGGACTTGGATGAACAAAATCGCAGGATGAAGGAGCAGGGCCTATCTGCTGAGGCAGAATGTCTTTTCCCCAGGAGTGGGGGGGGGCAGTTAGGAGCCGACAGTCAACAGAGGAATCTTCCACTGTCCAGGCCTATGGAGCTGTGAGGCGTTGTTATCTCTGCAATTGTGCTTCCCACCTATGTCACCAGTGTCCCAAGGCCGTTGCCCAGGGCAACCAGATAAGGGCTTCTGCCAAGTGTGGGCCTTCAAGGAGAGTAAGCAGGGGTGGGGGCAGAGGTGGAACTGGTTCACGTCATCTTGCAGCTGCCTTGGCAACAGTGTGGGACTTGCCGGTTGCTAAGCAACGCTGGTTGATTGACAGTGGAGCCACGCACCATCTTGTTGCCCCCGGTGGACAAGTTCGGAACTGCAGTCCCATTTCTGAGTCCAAAATGGTGAATCTTGTGGATGGAACAAGGAGAAGACTGGAAACGCAAGCGACAGTCTTCCTTGACTCTTTACAAACTGATTTACAAGTGTTTGTTTTATCAGGCATTAAATGTAATTTATTGTCTGTTTCTTCTCTCCTGAGGGATGGTTTTAGGGTTCATTTTGAAGATGACCAGTGCACCATCGGAAAGAAGTGGGGTGAGCTGTTGGTTAGTGTCACGTGTGATGAGAATGGGTTCTTTATCCTTGAAACAGGTAACAGCATCTCAGGCACAGTGTGCAAACGTACCCCCACATAACAAATGTGTGCATCTGTGACACAGGAGAATGTCACACTGCAATTGGCAGTATACCAAGAAGGCACCAGGTAATACTGAAGGGTGCAAAATGTTGCCATGCTCGACGTTTCTGGATTGTAGAGCATGTAAACAAGCCAAAGTGACCTCATGCCATTATCCCAGGTCCGACAGGGTTACCACTAAGGCTTTTGCTTTGGTCCATGTGGACCTCTGTGGGCCGATGTCTGTGGCCATTCTGGGCGGAGCCAGATTCATTCTGACTGACTGATGATCACACAAGGATGAATTGGTGCCTGCCTCTCAAACACAAGGGGGAGGTGGCTAATTTGATCAAAGAGTAGGTTTTAGCAGTCGAGCTGGAATTTTCCTGCAGGGTGCACTGTTTTCAGTCTGACCGAGGCTTGGAATTTACATGTGCCCCACTGCAGAACTTCTTCTGTCAGAAAGGGATCAAACACAGATTGACAGCCCTGAATTCTCCTCAGGGTAACGGGATTGCCGAGAGGAAGAACTGGACATTGCAGGAGGCAGTTTCTGCAATGCTTTTTGATGCCAATCTTCTGCGGAAGTATTGGGCTGAGGCTTGGCGTTGTGCCAGTTTCTGTCAGAACAGGGTTTTCAATTCCATGGTAGGGGACACACCCTATTTTCTGCTACACGGCAAGAAGCCCAAGGTCCACTTCTTGCATACGTTTGGATGTGAAGCCCATGTGCTACTCCCCAAAGTGAAACACAGGAAGCGTGGTCCAAGGTCCCAGAGGATGTTCTTTGTGGGATACGAACCAGGGTCCAAAACTTGGCGGTTCGTGTACCCAGAAGGCAGTCAGACACAGGTGATCATCAGCAACAGTACTGAGTTCAGTGAGCAACAGGGATAGAAATGCATCCATGGCAATCCTGAGGTTCTTTCAGACATCCTGGAAGGTCCTGAGGATGACAGGCAGGTGCACCACCCGCTGGTGGTGGTGGTCTGGGTGGACCAGCCCCAGGTGGTGGTGCTGTGGCACCAGGCCCTGCTGGTGGCTCGGGCCAAGTTCCCGGCCATGACCAGGGTGCAGCACGTCAAGGGGCTATTCCTAAGCGAGAGCCTAAGACTGCACCCACGTCTCCAGTGTTTAGGGCTGGGAGACTGGTCAAGCGCAGCAGGTCTACTCCTGACGGTGATCCCAGAGCCTGGAGCAAGCGCAGCAGATCACGCAATGGGTCTCCTGAGGCTAGTGACACAGCCAATTACAAGCACGTCAGGGTCAGAGGGGGTTTCCGCGTCAGTGCTTCGGCGGTCCGAGGACCATGAAAGGGATACTACCTGACAGATACACAGCCACTAGTGTGTGGGCTTGTATGGCTCAGTGTGAGCCAGAGAGCTTCGAGGAAGTTCAACAATTGCCTGAGGCTGAGGCCAACAAATGGTTCAGAGCAATGGAGAAAGAGTTAAGACTCCATGAAGGCACTGAAGGTGTTCTCCACAGTGTTCTCTGCCTGAGGGCGAGCGTGCAGTGGGCAGTCGCTGGGTGTTTAGGCTTAAACCCACAGCAACTGGAGAACCTCAGTACAAGGCTAGGTTAGTAGCCAGAGGTTTCACACAGAGGAAAGGCTTGCATTACACCGAGGTATATGCGCCAACCTCTAGGAGTGAATCTCTACGCTTACTGTTAAGCTGTTGCAGCCCAGAGGGGCTTTGTAGTCCATCATTTCGATGTTGATGTTGCTTATCTGAACTCGCCTTTGGGGGAGGTTTTGTACATGCTATCTCCACCAGGGTTCGAGAGCGATGAGCTAAGTGTTGTTTGAAGGTTACACAACTCTATGGTCTGAAACAGTCAGCCCGGAACTGGAATTCATGTTTAAATGAAGCTCTGGAAACCATGGGGTTCCAGAGGAGTCTTGCTGACAGTTATCTTTATCTGGCGGGATCCGGCCAGGAGCAGACTCTTGTGCTTTGTTACGTCGTTGATATCATTTGTGTTGTGAGGACAGAGAAGCACGTGCAAAGGTTTGCACAGGAGCTTAGTAAGCGTTTTAAGCTCAAGGAACTAGGGCCAGTACAGGTTTACCTAGGTGTCAAGATTGACAGGACAGAAGATGGGAGTTTCTTGCTGAGTCAGGAGGGTAAAATTGAGCAGTTGCTTGAAAAGTTCAGGATGTCTGACTGTGCGAGTGTCAGAACACCCATGGAGACTTGTTTCGTTAAGGACAGTCAGTCAGGGGAACGCTCTGAGTTTCAGAGCCCCGAGGTGTTCCAGTCAGCTCTGGGGAGTCTGTTGTATCTTTCCCAGTGGAGCAGACCAGATATAGCCTTTGCTGTAAATCTGCTCAGCAGGGAAGCTGCACAGCCCAGTGTGCATGCCTGGAATGGCATCAAGAGAGTGCTTAAGTACTTACAGGGTACCAGACAATTGTGCCTCAAATTGTCAGCAGCAGGTGAAGCACAGCTTACTTCCTGGTCTGATTCTGATTGGGCCAATTTGGAGGACAGAAAGTCAGTGTCTGGGTTAGTTGTGAAGTATGGAAATGCTCTGGTTGGATGGAGATCCAAGAAGCAAAGTCTTATTGCTCTTTCTTCTACAGAGGCCGAATACAGTGCGCTGTTGCAGGTCTGTAGGGAATTGCAGTTTTACAAATGTTTAGTCCAAGAGATCAACGGGGAGTGTTGCTTGCCCATCACAGTTTGGAGAGACAACCAACCCTGCTTGAAGTTGGCAGAGACAGGACAGTTCAAAGCCCGCACCAAACATTTGGACATTCTGTTCCAGAATGTATTCGAGAGCGTCCAGACAGGATTGGTAAAACTGAGTTATTGTCCAAGCCAGGAAAATCTGGCAGATGGGTTCACCAAACCCTTAAATTTCCATTGTCATGGGGAATTTATTAATGGTTTGTTTCTGGTGTAAGGGATTCCTTACGCTGACCCTGTGATGCAGGATGAGAGGGGGTGTAAGAGTGTGTGAGCTTTCAGGGTTAAAATAAAAGCTCAGCAGTGCGTCCTGCATCACAGATGACTGCATACATCCGGGTTTTTTGTACCGGACTTCTCTGTGTAATGTGATATTTGTATCAGTCTGCTACACAGTCTGTCTTCCGGCTCTCAGCCAGGATGGGAGGAACTTCTCCAGGCTGCGACCCCTTAAAAGCAACAAATCTTACTTTAATGAGACAATATCCTTTGATTTATTGCCAGAGCTAAACACAAATGCTAATTGCTGTATTCGCTTTTCTGCTGCAAATGCTGCTCTGAAGACGAGATGAAAAAGGGACTTTTGAAACGCAGCTTGAAGTGTGCTAGACATTTTGGAAGTGTGACGCAGTTTGAAGCCAGTGGCCATGCAGGAACTTTGAAACTTTGCATGGCTCTGAGGTACTGCGTCATTAACCTGAAAGTTAACATTGAACAGTCTCTTCGTGTCCCCTGTGTGATGCACCAAAGCAAGGGCTGCAGTATTTCATCCTTTAAGGGCCTGCTGTGTCAATGCCAATATTTTTATGGCCAGCAAAGTGATGCCAGATTGAGCAGGAAATGTAGCACCAAGGCAGGGAGATGATGATGATGATAATGATAATGATAATAATGATAATGATAATAATAATAATAATAAATAATAATAATAATAATAATAATAATAATAATAATAATAATAATATAATCTAAAACATTAAAAGCTTCCCTAAACAGGGCTGCCTTCAGATGTCTTCTAAAAGTCTGGTAGTTGTTTTTCTCTTTGACATCTGGTGGGAGGGCGTTCCACAGGGCGGGTGCCACTACCGAGAAGGCCCTCTGCCTGGTTCCCTGTAACTTGGCTTCTCGTAGTGAGGGAACCACCAGAAGGCTCTCGGCACTGGACCTCAGTGTCCGGGCAGAATGGTGGGGGTGGAAATGCTCATTCAGGTATACTGGACTGAGGCCGTTCAGGGCTTTAAAGGTCAGCAGTACACTTTGAACTGTGCTCGGAAACGTACTGGGAGCCAATGTAGGTATTTCAAGACTGGTGTTATGTGGTCTCGGCGGCCGCTCCCAGTCACCAGTCTAGCTGCCGCATTCTGGATTAGTTGTAGTTTCCGGGTCACCTTCAAAGGTAGCCCCACATAGAGCGCATTGCAGTAATCCAAGCGAGAGATAACTAGAGCATGCACCACTCTGGCGAGACAGTCCGCGGGCAGGTAGGGTCTCAGCCTGCATACCAGATGGAGCTGGTAGACAGCTGCCCTGGAACCTGCGCCTCCATGGACAGCTGTGAGTCCAAAATGACTCCCAGGCTGCGCACCTGGTCCTTCAGGGGCACAGTTACCCCATTCAGGACCAGGGAGTCCTCCACACCTGCCCGCCTCCTGTCCCCCAAAACAGTACTTCTGTCTTGTCAGGATTCAACCTCAATCTGTTAGCCATCCATCCTCCAACCGCCTCCAGACACTCACACAGGACCTTCACCGCCTTCACTGGTTCTGATTTAAAAGAGAGGTAGAGCTGGGTATCATCCACATATTGATGAACACCCAGCCCAAACCCCCTGATGATCTCTCCCAGCGGCTGCATGTAGATGTTGAAAAGCATGGGGGAGAGGACAGAACCCTGAGGTACCCCACAAGTGAGAGCCCAGGGGTCTGAACACTCATCCCCACCACCACTTTCTGAACACGGCCCAGGAGGAAGGAGCGGAACCACTGTATAACAGTGCCCCCAGCTCCCAACCCCTCTAGACGGTCCAGAAGGATGTTATGGTCGATGGTGTCAAAAGCCGCTGAGAGATCCAGCAGAACTAGGAAACAGCTCTCACCTTTGTCCCTAGTCCGCCGGAGATAATCAACCAGTGCGACCGAAGCAGTTTCAGTCCCATG
The DNA here is from genome assembly GCA_900245905.1 of Lacerta viridis. NCBI lineage: Eukaryota > Metazoa > Chordata > Lepidosauria > Squamata > Lacertidae > Lacerta > Lacerta viridis. The sequence goes on from OFHU01000759.1 coordinate 657,588, forward strand.
ATGAGGTCTGAATACCAACTGGAAGGGATCCAACAACTCTGTATCGCATAAGCGGAGCTCTTATCTTCCCTTCCCCTAAAGGTCTGCAGCTTTTCTCACCTTCTGGGCAACAACCAAGTTATCAAAACTGGCAGGGGGAAGGATGAGAAAAATAAAACTGCAGCAGCAGCAGCAGCAGCAGCAGCAAAAAAAAAAAAAAAAAAAGCTAATGTAATTCTAGGCTGCAGTAACAGAAGTCTGGTGTCCAGATCAAGGGAAATAATGTTGACACGAATTCTGCCTTGGTCAGATCACACCTGGAGTCCTGTGCTCGGTTCTGTGTAACTCAGCTAAACAAAGGCTTATGGCAAGCTGGAAGGTGTGCAGAGGAGGGTAGCCAGGAAGATCAAGGCTCTGAAAGCCAAGCCTTAGGAGGAATGGTTCAGGGAGTTGGGGATGCTTAGTCTGGAGGAGAGAAGGGCGAGAGGGGAGAGGAAAGCCACCTTCAAATATCTGATGGGCTGCCACTTGTTTTCCATTGCTCTGGAGGATAGGATCCAAACCAATGCATCCAAGGTACAATTAAGGACAGTCTAGCATTAGGAAGAACTTTCTGACGGGGTTGGACTACAGGTAGATGACCCTCTGGGCCCTTCCGATCCTACATTTCTATAAACTTGTCCCATTTTGTTTTGTTGCTAAACCAACAGTTGCTGCATTTGCTTTAAATCACTCTCATTTGTGTGGGAATGTTAAGGAATGTGGGATAGGATATATGGTTTAAGATATCCTATTCCAACTTGTGTTTTCTTTTCTTTTCTTTTCTTTTTTTAAAGATTTTATTATTTTCCAATAAAACAGAACAAAAGCAAAAGACATAACATTATAACAACATAAAAACATTAAAGACATAATACATAAAAAACAAAATACATAATAAACAATACACAACATAAGAAAAAATACAAACCTTGATAAACATCTATCTGTTTTCTTCTTGTTTTTTAACTTCATCAGGGACTTCCCCCGTTCCCTCCACTGCCTTTCAAATCTCATATAATGTTCAGGTAGCTATATTTCTTTTTCCATTAACTTTTACCAAATTCCTAAAAATATAAAGTTTCTTAGTCTATAAATCATATCTTATATACTATATCTTAAACCCTTCTATATCCTAAAATATAACACATCAAAGATTACTACTGAATCAAAATTTCTAACATTAACCTGCTAAAGCCAATACATCTATATAACTCTGCACAAATATTCAAACATTCAGTTTAACACATTTCAATAAGTAGTCCTTAAATTTCTTCCAGTCTTGCGACACCTTCTCCTCCCTCTGGTCTCGGATTCTAGCGGTCAGTTCTGCGAGTTCCATATATTCCATTAACTTCATTTGCCATTCTTCCACTGTTGGTAACTCTTCACCCTTCCAGTTCCTTGCCAATAAGATTCTCGCTGCTGTGGTGGCATACATAAAAAATACTCTGTCCTGACTGGGTATCTCTTCGTTGGTCATGCTCAAGAGAAATGCCTCTGGTTTCTTACTCCAACTTGTGTTTTCAAGTCCCAGAAATTAGCAGAGCTAACATTCTCTTTTTAAAGTCACACACAGTGAAAACTTTGCTTAGATTTGTTTGAATCTCCTTAAAATAATATCCTGGTATTTTCCCCTTTTCTCCTTTCAAAATAAGACGCTACACAATCTTTTATAAAATATATAAAAAGAGTTTACTTACAATCATCAACTGATCACAATAAGATCCCAGTAGAAGGCAGACTTAAGCTTAATAGAAGTTACATGTGGAGACTATCCCCATAGGGGAGGATAGCTCCTTTGTTCTCTTGGCTGGAAGCCAACAGACCCTCATACCGACGTGGTCCCTTTGAGGATGTTGTCAGAGAGAGATGGCGTCTGGTCCCAAGAGTTTTGTACACAGGTGAAACCACACCCACCTCTAGTTACCCACAGGTAGTTGTCTCAGTCCAGGTAAACAGGAAGTTCTGGCTGGAGGACTGAGACACCCTTCATGTCCACTCTAGCAATGTTATGTTTGACAGCTCTGTGTTTACATCCCACAATTTCATAGAATCATAGAATCCTAGAGATGGAAGAGACCACAAGGGCCATCCAGTCCAACCCCCTGCCAAGCAGGAAACACCATCAAAGCATTCCTGACAGATGGCTGTCAAGCCTCCGCTTAAAGACCTCCAAAGAAGGAGACTCCACCACACTCCTTGGCAGCAAATTCCACTGTCGAACAGCTCTTACTGTCAGGAAGTTCTTCCTAATGTTTAGGTGGAATCTTCTTTCTTGTAGTTTGAATCCATTGCCCCGTGTCCGCTTCTCTGGAGCAGCAGAAAACAACCTTTCACCCTCCTCTATATGACATCCTTTGATATATTTGAACATGGCTATCATATCACCCCTTAACCAGTGTTTTTCAACCTTTTTTGGGCAAAGGCACACTTGTTTCATGAAAAAAATCACGAGGCACACCACCATTAGAAAATGTTAAAAAAATTAACTCTGTGCCTATATTGACTATATATAAAGTAATTCTCTTGAATTTTTCAATTTTTCCCACGGCACACCAGGCAACATCTCGCGGCACACTAGTGTGCCGCGGAACAGTGGTTGAAAAACACTGCCTTAACCTTCTCTTCTCCAGGCTAAACATACCCAGCTCCCTAAGCCGTTCCTCATAAGGCATCGTTTCCAGGCCTTTGACCATTTTGGTTGCCCTCCTCTGGACACGTTCCAGCTTGTCAGTATCCTTCTTGAACTGTGGTGCCCAGAACTGGACACAGTATTCCAGGTGAGGTCTGACCAGAGCGGAATACAGTGGTACTATTACTTCCCTTGATCTAGATGCTATACTCCTATTGATGCAGCCCAGAATTGCATTGGCTTTTTTAGCTGCTGCATCACACTGTTGACTCATGTCAAGTTTATGGTCTACCAAGACTCCTAGATCCTTTTCACATGTACTGCTCTCAAGCCAGGTGTCACCCATCCTGTATTTGTGCCTTTCATTTTTTTTGCCCAAGTGTAGTACTTTACATTTCTCCCTGTTAAAATTCATCTTGTTTGCTTTGGCCCAGTTCTCTAATCTGTTAAGGTCATTTTGAATTGTGATCCTGTCCTCAGGGGTATTAGCCACCCCTCCCAATTTGGTGTCATCTGCAAACTTAATCAGGATGCTCTCAAGCCCATCATCCAAGTCATTGATAAAGATGTTGAATAAGACTGGGCCCAAGACAGAACCCTGTGGCACCCCACTAGTCACTTCTCTCCAGGATGAAGAGGAGCCGTTAATGAGTACCCTTTGTGTTCGGTCAGTCAGCCAGTTACAAATCCACTGAATGGTAGCCTTGTCCAGCCCACATTTTACCAGCTTCTTTACAAGAACATCATGGGGCACCTTGTCAAAGGCCTTGCTGAAATCAAGATAGGCTACATCCACAGCGTTCCCTTCATCTACCAGGCTTGTAATTCTGTCAAAAAATGAGAATCAGATTGGTCTGACATGACTTATTTTTCAGAAATTTGAAGACATTTATCTAATCCAGGGAAGGTAATCTGTGACCCACCAGATAGGACAACTTCATTGAATCATAGAAATACAGAGTTGGAAGAGACCACAAGGGCCATCCAGTCCAACCCCCTGCCAAGCAGGAAACACCATCAAAGCATTCCTGACAGATGGCTGTCAAGCCTCTGCTTAAAGACCTCCAAAGAAGGAGACTCCACCACACTCCTTGGCAGCAAATTCCACTGTCGAACAGCTCTTACTGTCAGGAAGTTCTTCCTAATGTTTAGGTGGAATCTTCTTTCTTGTAGTTTGAATCCATTGCTCCTTCTCTGGAGCAGCAGAAAACAACCTTTCACCCTCCTCTATATGACATCCTTTGATATATTTGAACATGGCTATCATATCACCCCTTAACCTTCTCTTCTCCAGGCTAAACATACCCAGCTCCCTAAGCCGTTCCTCATAAGGCATCGTTTCCAGGCCTTGGACCATTTTGGTTGCCCTCCTCTGGACACGTTCCAGCTTGTCAGTATCCTTCTTGAACTGTGGTGCCCAGAACTGGACACAGTATTCCAGGTGAGGTCTGACCAGAGCGGAATACAGTGGTACTATTACTTCCCTTGATCTAGATGCTATACTCCTATTGATGCAGCCCAGAATTGCATTGGCTTTTTTAGCTGCTGCATCACACTGTTGACTCATGTCAAGTTTATGGTCTACCAAGACTCCTAGATCCTTTTCACATGTACTGCTCTCAAGCCAGGTGTCACCCATCCTGTATTTGTGCCTTTCATTTTTTTTGCCCAAGTGTAGTACTTTACATTTCTCCCTGTTAAAATTCATCTTGTTTGCTTTGGCCCAGTTCTCTAATCTGTTAAGGTCATTTTGAAGTGTGATCCTGTCCTCTGGGGTATTAGCCACCCCTCCCAATTTGGTGTCATCTGCAAACTTGATCAGGATGCCCTCAAGCCCATCATCCAAGTCATTGATAAAGATGTTGAATAAGACTGGGCCCAAGACAGAACCCTGTGGCACCCCACTAGTCACTTCTCTCCAGGATGAAGAGGAGCCATTGATGAGCACCCTTTGGGTTCGGTCAGTCAGCCAGTTACAAATCCACTGAATGGTAGCCTTGTCCAGCCCACATTTTACCAGCTTCTTTACAAGAACATCATGGGGCACCTTGTCAAAGGCCTTGCTGAAATCAAGATAGGCTACATCCACAGCGTTCCCTTCATCTACCAGGCTTGTAATTCTGTCAAAAAATGAGATCAGATTGGTCTGACATGACTTATTTTTCAGAAACCCATGCTGACTTTTAGTGATCACAGCGTTCCTTTCTAGGTGCTCACAGACCGTTTGCTTAATGATCTGCTCTAGAATCTTTCCTGGTATTGATGTCAGGCTGACTGGGCGGTAATTGTTTGGGTCTTCTCTTTCCCCCTTTTTGAAAATAGGGACAACATTTGCCCTCCTCCAGTCTGCTGGGACTTCGCCTGTTCTCCAGGAATTCTCAAAGATTACTGCCAGTGGTTCTGAAATCACCTCTGCCAGTTCTTTTAATACTCTTGGATGTAGTTCATCTGGCCCTGGAGACTTGAATACATCTAAACTAGCCAAGTATTCTGTACTCTTGTTGCTTCTCCCACTTTCTGGACAATGAAATTGTCTGCAAGGCCAGTGAGGAATCTGTTCGACCTTATGCTCTTGGCTGAGTTTGACATCCAACAAATATCAGGATAGTTGAAATCCCCCATTACTACTATCTCACTTCCTTTTGAATGCTTGGTCATCTGTTCCAGGAAGGCATCATCTGTGTCCTCAGTTTGGCTTGGGGATCTGTAGTAAACTCCCACAATGAGATCACTGTTATTTTTCTCTCCCTTAATTTTGACCCAGATACTCTCAGTTTGGCTTTGAAGTTTTAAATCCTGGATCTCTTCACAGGTATACACATCCCTGACATATAACGCCACTCCTCCTCCTTTCCTGTTTGGTCTATTTCTCTGAAATAGATTGTATCCCTCTATTACTACATTCCAATCATGAGACTCATCCCACCAGGTTTCAGTGATGCCTATTATGTCATATTTAGTTTGGTGTACTTCCATTACCCCTGAGCAACAGCCACCCGGGGGGTGGGGGTGGGGTGGAGAGTGAGAGCTGCAGTCCTGCAACCTTTGGCGTCCTCCATCCCTGAACTACAGTGTTAAGCCGTGTATAAATGGTTCAACAACACGGCTGCTTGTTTGCACACCCAGTGCTCAGTTTGTTGTTGCAGATGCAACCTGCTTTTGTGTGAGCTTGTGTCATAATTGCGTGTCTTGGGGTGGGTAGAGGAGGAGCCCAGCTGACCGCTGCTGAGAAACGGCACCCATGCTGCCAAGAAGGGGAATCTCTTGCTACTTGTGGCTCCAAGGCCCCCCTGCCTCCCTGCTCAGTATCTGACTGACCTTGTCCTTCTTCTCTTCCTCCCCCCCCCCGCAAGCACAGAGAATCTCTCCCACCTGGGTGTTTTTGGAGAGCAAGGAGCAGCTAGCAAGCCAGCCAGCTGCAAAATGAACTTCCCAGACCGAGGTGAGCACCTGGCCGCCGTAATGGATGTGCTGCCATGTGCTGGCAGTGGGTGCATGAATCTTTGATAGTTCTGCCGGTGTGTTCCCCCTGTTCTCCCCCCCTCCCCGCCATTTTGTGATATTAATATTTGATCACGCTCAAAAGCTACCAGAATCCATTTGGAGCTGGCTTGGTTATTGGCACGGAGGCCCAGTGGAGCAGAGAGGAAGGCTGCTGTGTGGGGGAGGGGGGCATTGGCTGTGAGCCAGAGGGCCTGGCTGGGCAGAGGTATTTGAGTGGGGGTCCCACTTTCTCAAGAAGAAGGCTCTAGTGTTGGCTCAGACAGGGGCTCCAGAAGTGGTTCCCTCCAAGGGGGCCATCAGCAGCTCCTCATTTTGGGCAGGGCTGGGGAAATGTTCTCCCTCTTGTTATAAGAAAATTTCTGCTCCTTTATCCTTTATGGGGTATCCAAGAGCCCATATAGAGCCAACTAGGTCAAGTATCTGGGAGTGAATTTGACTCCTAAGAACCTGAACCTGTTCAAGGACAATTATGAGAAATTGTGGAATGAGATAAAAAGAGATTTGGATATATGGACTAGACTGAAATTGTCTTTGATGGGCAGAATAGCAGTTATCAAGATTAATGTACTACCAAAGATGCTGTTTTTATTTCAAGTGCTCCCGATTATTAACAAGTTGGACTGTTTTAGAAAGTGGCAAAAGGATTTATCTAAATTTATCTGGCAGGGGAAGAAACCCAGGATAAAATATAAGATTTTGACAGACTCTAAGGAAAGAGGGGGATTCTCACTGCCAGATCTCAGAATTTATTTTGAAGCTGCAGCCTTTTGCTGGCTAAAGGATTGGTGTAAGTTAGAAAATGCTGATGTTTTGGACTTGGAAGGACACGACAATGTATTTGGCTGGCATGCTTATCCTTGGTATTATAAAGTTAAGGCCCACAAAGCTTTTAAATCTCATATTATTAGGAATGCACTGTATCAGGTTTGGATCCGGAATAAAGACTTGTTAGAGAGGAAAACTCCCAGATGGATATCACCAGTTGAGGCTAAGGCCTATAAGAGACCTAATATGCCTGCAAATTGGCCGAAATATGCTGATATATTAGAACAAGAAGGTCAGAATTTTAAATTGAAAAGCTATGAACAATTGAAAGAGAAAGTATCTGACTGGTTGCAATACTACCAGATAAATGAAGTTTTTAAGTTGGATAAGAAACAAGGCTTTCAGTCAGAGAAATCCAAGTTGGAAACAGGAGCTAATAGAACCAAGTACTAAAAATCTTTCCAGAATGTACAATTTGTTGCTAGAGTGGCATACGAAGGATGAAATGGTTAAATCAGTTATGATTGACTGGGCTAAAGATGTTGGACATAACATAATGTTGGAAGATTGGGAGAGGTTGTGGAAGGAGGGTACTAAGTTTACTGCATGTAATATGTTAAGGGAAAACATTATGAAAATGATTTACAGATGGTATTTAACACCAGTTAAGTTAGCTAAGATGTATCATGGTTTGTGTAATAAATGTTGGAAGTGTAAGCAAGTAGAAGGTACCTTCTTTCATATGTGGTGGACGTGCCCAAAGGTAAAGGACTTCTGGGAGAAGATTTATAATGAGCTTAAAAAGGTGTTGAAAAACACATTTCAGTAAGAAACCAGAGGCCTTTCTGCTGGGCATGACCAACTATGAAATCTCCAACAAAGATAGAACATTCTTTATGTATGCCACAACAGCTGCTAGGATTTTAATAGCTAAAAACTGGAAAACTGAAGAACTACCAACAGTGGAAGATTGGCAGATGAAGTTGATTGAATACATGGAACTCGCAGAACTGACCGCGAAACTCCGAGACCAGAGGGAAGAAACGGTGCAGGAGGATTGGAAGAAATTCAAAGACTATTTGAAACGACGTGAAAAGATAGACATTTGAAATTAAAATCAGAGGATATATAAGGCTACAGTAATGCCAGAAGTTAGATTAAGATAGGATATAAGAAGTAGTTAGAAATATGTTATGTTTATTTTTATTAGGATTAAGATTAGAGGTAAATGTTGAATGCAGTGGAGGGAGCGGGGGAAGTCCTGTCTTGTGTAGAGAAGATAGAAACTAGAATGGTATAAAGATAAGTGTTTGTTCAGGTATGTATATGTTTTCTTTCTTATGTTTATTGTGATTGTTGTTGGATTTGTTTATGCTTTATTGTGTTTTTGTATTGTGTATTTGTATATGTGTAGTGTTTTCTTTTTTGTTCTTTATACGGAAAATAATAAAATACTATTTAAAAAAAAAGATTAGAGGTAAATGATGATTATTGTTTATAAAGATTAAGAATAAATGAGAAGGAGGATTTTATAATGTTATAAAGTTACTAAAGAAGATTAGAAATGAACGCAGAAGAGAGGATGTGAGGAGGTCCCAAAACAATGTTAGGAATAAGATAAGGATAGTTAAATAAGTGTTTGTTAAGATTTTTGTATTTTTTGTAGTTTTGTAGTTTTTTGTAGTGTTTTTGTATTTTGTGTGTGTGTTATTGCTAAAATTTAATAAATTCTTATAAAAAATAAAAATAAAAACTTCCCTAAACAGGGCTGCCTTCAGGTATTTTCTAAATGACAGGTAGTTGTTTATCTCTCTGACCCCTGATGGGAGGGCGTTCCACAGGGCGGGCGCCACTACCGAGAAGGCCCTCTGCCTGGTTCCCTGTAGCTTTGCTTCTCGCAGTGAGGGAACCGCCAGAAGGCCCTCGGTGCTGGATCTCAGTGTCCGGGCTGAATGATGGGGGTGGAGACGCTCCTTCAGGTATACAGGACCAAGGCAGTGTATCTGAAGAAGAGTGCATGCACACGAAAGCTCATACCAAGAACAAACTCAGTTGGTCTCTAAGGTGCTACTGGAAAGAATTTTCGATTTTGTTTGACTATGGCAGACCAACACGGCTACCCACCTGTAACAGGACCAAGGCTGTTTAGGGCTTTAAAGGTCAACACCAACACTTTGAATTGTGCTCAGAAACGTACTGGGAGCCAATGCAGATCTCTCAGGACCGGTGTTATATGGTCCCGGCGGCCACTCCCAGTCACCAGTCTAGCTGCTGCATTCTGGATTAATTGCAGTTTCTGGGTCACCTTCAAGGGTAGCCCCACGTAGATAACTAGAGCATGTACCAATCTGGCGAGACAGTTCACAGGCAGGTAGGGTCTCACTCAGCCTGCGTACCAGATGGAGCTGGTGGACAGCCGCCCTGGACACAGAATTAACCTGCGCTTCCATGGACAGCTGTGTGGCAATCAAAATTCTAGCAGCTGTTGTGGCATACATAAAAAACACTCTATCTTGCCTGGGTATCTCATGATTGGTCATGCCCAAAAGGAAGGCCTCTGGTTTCTTACTGAAAGTAATTTTCATTACTTTTTTAAGTTCATTATATATTTTCTCCCAGAAAGCCTTTACCTTTGGACATGTCCACCACATATGATAAAAGGTACCTTCCACGTTTTTACATTTCCAACATACATTACTTAGGCCATGATAAATCTTAGCTAACTTCACTGGTGTCAAATACCATCTGTATATCATTTTCATAATGTTCTCTCTTAATACATTACAAGCTGTAAATTTTATACCTTCCTTCCATAACTTTTCCCAGGCATCCATCATAATGTTATGCCCAACATCTTTCGCCCAATCTATCATCACGGATTTAACCATTTCATCTTTCGTATGCCACTCTAGCAACAAATTATACATCCTGGAAAGATTTCTAGAGTTCGGTTCAATTAATTCTGTTTCCAGCTTTGTTTTTTCTGTTTGAAAGCCAACTTTCTTATCCAACCTAAAAATTTCATTTATCTGGTGATACTGCAACCAGTCGGTAACCTCCTCCTTCATTTGTTCATAACTTTTCAACCTAAAAGTCTGACCTTCTTGTTGCAGTATATCAACATATTTCGGCCAACTTGCAGACATATTTGGTCTTTTATAGGCCCTCGCCTCTACTGGGGAAATCCACCTAGGAGTCTTTTTCTCCAACAGGTCTTTATTCCGCATCCAAACCTGGAACAAGGCTTTTCTAATAATGTGATTCTTAAATGCTTTGTGGGCTTTTACCTTATCGTACCAAAGATAGGCATGCCACCCAAACACATTATCATGTCCCTCCAAGTCTAAAATTGGAAGCAATTTGCATCGGGGTGTGGAAAGAAGAAGCCAACGTTACTCCTGGAATACAACGTTGAAGTACTGATTTAATTGAGTCACTGATTAATGTCCTCCTTCTGTTTAGTTCAAGGTTGCAAAACAGGAGGCTCCTTCCCGACACCCTCTTTTTAATAAATTTGAAATAGATTTCTGGTAAAGGTAAAGGGACCCCTGACCGTCAGGTCCGGTCTCGGACGACTCTGGGGTTGCGGCGCTCATCTCGCTTTATTGGCCGAGGGAGCTGGCGTACAGCTTCTGGGTCCACCAACAAAGCACAATGAGGGAAAGCCCCACACCCTAGCAGAACACCCACCGCTCTCTAGTGGGACAAAGGAAAAACTAAAGGAAATCTCGGCTCCCAAGCATGTGGTGGACATGCCCAAAATTAAAAGACTTCTGGGAGAAAATTTATAACGAACTTAAAAAAGTGATGAAAATCACCTTTACTAAGAAACCAGAGGCCTTCCTATATTGAGATACCCAGGAAAGATAGAGTGTTTTTTATGTATGCCACAACAGCTGCTAGGATTTTGATTGCAAAAAACTGGAAAGGTGAAGAGCTCCCGACAGTAGAAGAATGGCAGATGAAGTTAATGGACTTTATGGAACTCGCTGAACTGACCGCGAAACTCCGAGACCAGAGGGAGGAGAAGGTGCAAGAAGACTGGAAGAAATTTAAAGAGTATTTAAAAAATCGTGAAAAATTAGATATTTGAAGCAGAATCAGTGTATATAAGTGGCTTTAGTTATAAGATGTTAGGTTAAAATAGTATATTAGAAGTAATGTTTATGAAAGATTTATGTTATTAAATGTAGCAATAAGATATATGAGACAAGTTAGTTATTTGAAATTGTTATAAGAGTAATGAGGAATGATGTGAAAATAGTTACAAAGTTACTAAAGTAAATTAGTACTGAACGCAGTTGAGAGAACGGGGGAAGTCCCCATATAAGATTTGAAATTAGATTGAAACATTAAGCATATATTGTTCCAGTGTTCGTGTTTTAGGTATGTATAAGTTTTCTTTCTTTTAATGTTTATTTTTATTTTAGTTTTTTATTGTATTTGTAGTGTTTTTATTGTGTTTATGTGATTTATTGTGATTGTTGTTTAATGTGGAAAATTAATAAATTCTTTAATAATAAAAAAAGCAAATTGCTTTCAATTCCTTTCAAGAAAATTTGCAAACCACGGAAGTGGAAATCATCGAGACAATTTGTCAAATCAGTGCCCTGCCTGGCTGCCTATCTCTCCACTCCCCCCCCCCCCCCCCGTTCCATAGTTTGGATTCCCAAAGACAATATCCCTGTATGAAGATAGCATAACAGAAGGGAAATGTGTGTGCAACCTAGAACAAAAAAAGGGTTCCGTGGAGGGTTCGGGGGCCGCTTGCCTGCTCCTCCAGCTGGAGCCTTGGCTGCTTTGGCAAAGACTTCCCTCCCGGACCCGCGTCTGGGACCCGCGTGCTGCCGGCGCCACGTGTGAATGCGGGTCTGCAAAGGTCTCGTCGCCAAGAGCCAAACAAAAGCGGGCTCCAAATTGGGGAGCGGGCGAGGCACGCACAGCCTGCCTTGGTCAGGGACTCCTCTCCCCCCACTTTCCTTCCGAGAGGACTCCGTCCTCCGCCGGGACCACCGAGTCCGAGGGAAGGAAAGGCCTTTTCCTGCCGGCGCCCTTCCTTCCGCCTCTATGGCTCCTGGTTCCGGCGGAAGCGGCCGGTTGCGCTTTCGCGTCCCGTTTCCCTAGGGCGACAGGCGGGCGAGCCGGTGAGTGAGGCTGGGGTGGCCCGGAGCGGGAGGGGCCCACCAGGCGCAGCGCCTCCTTTGGATCCCCGGGTAGACTGCCGCTGGGCCTGGAGGCTCCGCGAGGGTCCGAGGAGCGCCCCACCCCGTGGTGCTGTGGAGGGAGGCCGACTGCCCTTGGGCGTGGAGGTTCAGCTGTGGCCCCGGGCTCCTGGAGGCCCCAGGGGCCCCACATGCTATCCTTCTGGGGACCAGCCAGGCGCTCTTCCGGGTCTCCAAACTCTTTTATTGATTTTTATTGATTTTCAGTTTTAAACACTTCAATAATTTTACAATCATTTTAACATTTCAAAACTCGACTTCCTTCCCCCTCTTTCTGCGGTTCCTTAAATTTATTTTTTAAAAAATATTTTTAATATTTTCTGCATATTCCAAATTAATTTACTAATTTATTCATCTACTTTAAATACATACCAGTAATAGTCTTTTAAAACTGCAGGTTATTATAGTAATCCTGCTAATATTCTTACCTGTTTAGCTTGTTTGTAAATATTCTATAAATATTCAATAAACCATTTCTATTATTTTATAAAAAGTTTGTTATTTTGAGTTCATATTTCTCTGGTAAGTTTCTCCATTTCTACACATTCCATAAGTTTTTGTATCCATTCTTCCTTTGCTGGGACTTTTTCTTTCCATTTTTGGGCAAGTAACATTCTTGCTGTAGTTGCATACATGAATAAATTTGTATACAGTTTGGGTTTGGGTAGTTCTGTTCCTATAATTTCCCAAAGGAAGGCTTCTGGATTTTTTTTTACAAGTTTGTTTTTTTAAACATCTTTTTCAATTCATTATATATCGTTTCCCAGTAAGTTGAACCTTACTACAAGACCAACGCATATGATAAAAAGAACCTGCCTGGTCGTCATCGCTAGCTTTACCGCCCTCTGTGAGTTTGCCCAGTCCTCTCCGGAGGCCATGCAAGTTAATGGCCACTGCTGCCTCCTGCGGGAGGGAGTTCCGTCCCTTAACGATGCGCTTCCTTGGGTCTGTCCCGAATCTTCCAACGCTCACTTCACTTGTCATCATTATTATATTTCTTTATTGCATTTAGGCACCACCTTTCCTCTCAAGAGCTGAAGCTGATTCTCCCCCTCCTGGGTCGCCACAACAGCCCTGTGAGGTAAGCTTAGGCTGAGGCAGTGACTCCCCCAAGGTCACCCAGTAAGCTTTATGGCTACTTGGGGGATTCAAACCCTGATCTCCCAGGCCCTCATCTGACACTCTTAACCCCAACATCATGTGCTATGAGAGGGAGAAGAGCCTCTGTTCACTTACTCCTATCTTATCATACCTCTTGCTCACCTTTCTCTTAATTAAAAAGTCCCCAAATCGGGGAGGCACATTAATCATTTTATATTCGGATAATTGTAGGAATAACCAGGAGGGAGAGTGGGCAGCAGCAAAGGTCAAGATTGTAGAGGAAGCTGGGGCCAGGTTTAGGAGTAGAGGCAAGGTGGTTTGTGTGTGTGCCAGAAGACAGTATTTTGGGAGATGAGGGGCAGGCAGGGGATCACATATAGACACGGGGTGTGGAAAGGAATGGTTAGAGGGAGAGAGCTGGGTCAGGGAGCAGGTTGGGGAGTGTGCACTGGGAGCTTCCTTGGCTATTTCTTCATCTTCTGCTTCCTCTCCCCATAACTATGCCAGTTTCCTACTCCAACGAGGCATCATGTCGCTGTCCCATTTGTATGGCAAAAATGACGCTGCTGCTGATGACGATGTGGAGATGGAGAAATTTGAGATCACCGACTGGGACCTTCAGAATGAGTTCAACCCCAACCGGCAGCGCCACTGGCAGACCAAGGAGGAGGCCACCTATGGCATGTGGGCTGAGCACGATTCTGATGATGAGAGGCCCAGCTTTGGGGGCAAACGGTACTGGCCCCCCCAAGGAAGTGATTGGGAATGTTGTGATTTGTGAGGCTCTTCTCAAAAGTTCTGCAGCCCTGTTTCCAAACCCTTGATTAACACCTCCCTTGATTGTATATGTCAGCTTCTGATTTTGCGATATTAACTTGACAAGTAGCATAGATGTCCATCAGCAGTGAATTTAATTAGGAAAGAGCTATCTCATGCCTTAATGCATATCTGTAGACTACAGAAACATCTTTGGTTAAATGTCTTTTTTCTTAACCCAGGTCTAAAGATTACTCGGCACCTGTTAACTTTATCAGCGCTGGGCTGAAGAAGCCAGCAGCTGATGAGATAACAGATGAAGATTCTGATGAGGATGAGAAGCCTCTGAAGCAGGAAGAAATCCCCAAAGAGTTTGTGCCAAAGAAGTTAAAGACAGTGAGTTCTTAGTTAATTGGGCCATAAATCACTGAATTTTAATTGTAGTTCTGGAATGTCTTAAAGAACCTCAGGAAGCACTAACCACAACAGGAAGAACCACACAATCTGCATTTTGTTGGTGTGGAATGTGCACAGTCTCAACTATAAACACCCCAAATAAATGTCTGGACTGAGACACACCAATGCTTTATTAATAGAGCTGTCAGTAGAGCCAGGCACTGGATGAACTAGCAAAATCAAAAGCAACACGATGGCCAGAAACTGCTACCGTGTTTTTCGTTCCATAAGACGCACCTAGGTTTTTTAGGGGGAAAGCCCCCCTTTATGAGGATCAGTTCAAAGTTGTGCATCATTTGCAAAAGGGGCATCTCAAAGTTGTTGTGCTGCTGCTTTTGCAAAGCAAAAAAGACCCATTTGCAAAAGGATCAGCTCAAAGTTGTTGTGCTGCTGCTTTTGCAAAGGAGAAAAGACCCATTTGCAAAAGGAGCAGCTCAAAGCCCTTTCTACAGTTTCCAGACAGATAATCTAATCAGCCAGTCACATGTCGCTGGGGAAACCAACAGCCTCCTCTGCAGAAAGGGAGCCAGCGACCTTATCTCTCTCCCCGATCTCTTGCTGATCAGCTGTAAAGCGGCAGCCTTTCAACACCCCCTTCTCTCTTTGTAAAAGAAAAAGCTCGATCTTCTTTTGGTCCCTGGGCAATTCAGCTCCAGGGACCATGCATTCGCTCCATAAGACGCACAGACATTTCCCCTTACTTTTTAGGAGGAAAAAAGTGCGTCTTATGGAGCAAAAAATACAGTACAGTATAGAAAACTTTATGGAATAATGCAAAACATCAAAACCATCAAACTGAAGTCTCTGAAAGATGTGTACCATATTTTTCGCTCCATAGGGCGCACCGGACCATAGGGCGCACCTCGTTTTTAGAGGAGGAAACAAGAAAATTTTTTTCTGGTTTTCCTCCTCTAAAAGCCCTGTTTTTTTGAGGATCAGCTAAAAGTTTTGCAGCTTTTTTGCAAAGGGAAAAGCCCTGGTTTTTTTGAGGATCAGCTAAATGTTTTGCAGCTTTTTTTGCAAAGACAGAAAAGCAAAGCTCCTTTTGCAAAGGGGGAAAATCAAAGAGTTCTGCAGCTTCTAAAGGAAAGGGAGCCTTTTCTATAGTTTCCAGACAGATAATCTAACTTTTTTTTCTGGTTTTCCTCCTCTAAAAGCCTTGTTTTTTTGAGGATCAGCTAAAAGTTTTGCAGCTTTTTTGCAAAGGGAAAAGCCCTGGTTTTTTTGAGGATCAGCTAAAAGTTTTGCAGCTTTTTTGCAAAGGGAAAAGCCCTGGTTTTTTGAGGATCAGCTAAAAGTTTTGCAGCTTTTTTGCAAAGGGAAAAGCCCTGGTTTTTTGAGGATCAGCTAAAAGTTTTGCAGCTTTTTTGCAAAGGGAAAAACCCTGTGTTTTTTTTAGGATCAGCTAAATGTTTTGCAGCTTTTTTTGCAAAGACAGAAAAGCAAAGCTCCTTTTGCAAAGGGGGAAAATCAAAGAGTTCAACTCACATTTCTGCAGCTTCTAAAGGAAAGGGAGCCTTTTCTACAGTTTCCAGACAGATAATCTAATCAGCCAGTCACATGTTGCTGGGGAAACAAACAACCTCCCTCTGCAGCACATTCAACAATGGAGGCCTGGGCAAGAGGGCGGGGCTGAAAGGGAGCCGGGACTCTTATCTCTCTCCCGATCTCTTGCTGATCAGCTGCTGAGCGGGGTCCTTTCAACACCCCCTTTTCTCTTTGTAAAATAAAAAGCATGATCCTCTTTTGGCCCCTGGGCAATTCAGCTCCAGGGACCACCATTCGCTCCATAAGATGCACAGATATTTCCCCTTACTTTTTAGAGCGAAAAATACGGTAATTTCTTCAGTAACCAATCTTCCTTCGAATTGATACAATATACATGAGAATGAAAAATACTCTGGAACAGTACTCATGCAATTATGTAGTCACAGTGATACATCTTTCTACTTATGAGTTTTTGTTGAACTAATTGGCTGATGAAAAACTGAACAAAATGGTAGTTGCTATCTGGAAACACTGTTCAGCAGAGTTCAGAGTTGGACATCAGAATTGGACATTCGCCGATTATACAAAGCTTTACAAGCTTGATCTCCAGGTAAAGTCTGGCAGCGTGACTTATTCAAGGACTTTCAGAGACTTCAAATAACCCAGAGATGCATTTTAAATAAAAGCACACATTCTACTCATGTAAAAACACTAGACAGGCCCCACAAATAACCCAGAGATGTGTTTTAAATAAAAGGACACATTCTTCTCATGTAAAAACACGCTGATTCTTGGACCCGTCTGTGGGCCAGATTTAGAAAGCAATTGGACCAGATCTGGCCCCTGAGCCTTAGTTTGCCTACCCATGAACTATGATATTTAATTCATATTTATGTGTGTGTTTTAACAGGGTGGCAATTTCAAACCGAGCCAGAAGGGCTTCATAGGAGGAACCAAATCTTTTATGGACTTTGGTAGCTGGGAAAGACATACAAAAGGAATTGGGCAGAAACTTCTTCAAAAAATGGGCTATGTGCCTGGAAGGGGCCTTGGAAAGAATGCTCAAGGTATGGCCCAGCACCCCACTTGATTTGTTGTACAGGCTTTTAAGAAGACCCCAGGAAAACAAAAACCAAGTTGGTATCTGCCTTTCTTTCTCCTTCTCCCTCCTATCAGTTAATTTTGATCTGTCTGTAAAACTGGCACAGAAGTTGTAAACCAGCCTTGCCCAACCTGACCATCGGCTGTGCTGGCAGAGACTGATAGGACTTGTAGTTAAAACACATCCGGAAGCCACCAGGTTGGGGAAAGCGTTAAACAGTGGCTACTTGCAAAGATTCCGGTTAACATGAAACGGCCAGATAGGAAAATTGCACTTCACCCAGGATGAACAGTAGTGAAGCAGCAGCACTCCTTTCCCAGTGCCACAGGGCTAGTTAACTGCCTGGCCCTTTAAGACCAAGAGCAACCAGGGCTCAAGCGCAGGGAAGAGTAGAGCTGCTGCTGGGCTATTTTGCCTCCCACTCCAGGCAGCTCTGATCGTTCTGTGTTCTTATATTCACTTCACTGTGCATTTTCCTAGGTATCATCAACCCTATTGAAGCTAAGCAGAGGAAAGGCAAGGCAGCCATAGGGGCGTATGGCTCTGAGCGAACCACACAGTCCTTGCAGGACTTCCCTGTTGTTGACTCAGATGAAGAGGCAGAGGAGGTATTCCCCCCCCGTCCCTCTCCTTATCTCTCCCCCCCCAACAACTCTCCTCATTGCCACATTGGGGGACCTGTGTGGAAGAAATGTAGTGATTTCTTACAACGGTGTTTACATCCTAACAAAAACTGCCTTCTGCATTTGACTGTTGTATCTGGCTCGTGTGTCCAAGAGCAGCTGTGATCCCTGCATTGGAGAGGGTTGGACTAGATGATGCTTTGGGTCCCTTCCAACTCTACAATTCTGTGATTCTTTTTTCCCTTGGCATATGTTTAAATGGGGTACAAAGGAGTTCTTGGAATCTGGGTTGGCAGTTCATTTCTGTACACATAACCACTTACAGTGGTGCCTCGCAAGACGAAATTAATTCGTTCTGCGAGTGCTGTTGTATAGCGAAAATTTCGTCTTGCGAAGCACCAACGGGGGAAGAGCAGTTTGAGGAATTTTTTTTTTAAAAATCGGCAATTTTTTCGTCTTGCGAGGCAAGCCCATAGGAAAATTTGTCTTGCGAGGCAGCCTTCTGCTAGCGAATGCCTTTCGTCTAGCAAGGCATTCGTCTAGCGGGGCACCACTGTATGTTGGCAACAGGTAGGACCGAGAGAGTTAAAGCCTTGCTTTCTGCTTTCAGGCATGTCCTGTAGAAGACCATATTGTGGACCAGGGCTAGGGTTGGTTGGTGCCTTTTGGCACAGACCTTTAAAAGAGTGAACCCTCCCCTCCCTCCCCCCTGGACATAGTCCACTGGCAATATTCCCTGTTCAGCCACAGGCCAAGGAAAGGGTTTGGTGCTCTGCAGTCCTCAGTGGAATGTTTCCTCCATCTTGCACCTCTCCCATCTCTTCTTTCATCCCAGGAGTTCCAGAAGGAGCTCAGCCAGTGGCGGAAGGACCCTGGTGGGGGCAAGAAGAAGCCAAAGTACACCTACAAGACTGTGGAGGAACTGAAAGCCAAAGGCCGGGCCGGGAAGCAACTGTCAGCACCTCAGAAGGAGCTGGCACAAGTGAAGGTGAGGCTGAAAGATGGAGCAGGTTTCAGGCTTAAGATTAGAACAATTTAGGAAGAGCCTGCTGGATAAGGCCAAGGGGGCTCCATGTAGTTCATCTTCTCACAGTGGCCAACCAGCTGCAGGTGGGAAACCCACAAGCAGGGTCCAAGCATGAGAGCCCTCGCTCCTCCTGCAGTTTCCAGAAACCGGTCTTTGGGAGCATTGCTGCCTCCCAACAGTGGAGACAGAGCAGACCAGTCCTGGCTAGTAACTACCCAGAGCGCTCTCCTCCTGGCTCATTCTCTGACCTTTGTCCTCAGTGAGGGGGAGTTTTGACTGGCTTGTAACAGGTCCCTCTGCTGAGGGAAATACAGAAGATGATGACTACCTCCAGGATGAGCCAGGGAAGCTCAGGTTCAAGAGTTAGCTGGCTTTCTTTTTCCTTAATATTCCTCCATGACTGAGGTTGTAAGCAGATGACTGGCATAACTTATTCTGGCCTGTTAGCTCTTGTGCCCTTATGCTGGCAAGTCCAAGCCTGCTTCTGTATGTAGTGCTTGAAAGGCAACAGAGAGCTCTGCTGCATTCTGGAACAATTGCCTGGCTTGATTTAAACTGGAAAGAGAAGTCAAGAGCCCACGTGCTCCCTAGAAACCCAAATCCTTGATATACAGAAATACAGCTCTTAAAAATGGCCGCTTGGCATTGGGTGTCTGAGGTTAACTTCATTGTTGGCTCATGAGCCCTAGGGCTAAGTCCTCCTCTGTCCTCTGTCCTCTGAAAGAAATGGTGGTCAGCCCTTGGGTTTCCCAGGAGAAGAGGGCAGTGGTGGAGACAAGGTTGCACTGGGGTAATTGGGGGTGGGGGTGGGGATACATGCCCTGACCCTTGTGAACCTGCAGACAGTCCCATCACTGCAAATGGCAAAAAGTCTTGAGCTGTGCTGGGCTCATTAGAAGATGCAAAGTAATTTGGGTGGAGTATAAATAATAAATTATTATTATTATTATTGTTATTATTATTAATTTTGCAGTGGACCAAATTTAGGTTTGCATCTGGAATATGCAAGCTTTGGAATTTGAAGTGACTGGACTTTGAAAGGTCACCTACTGCTCCAGCAGCCCAAATTGGCCCTCTGAAAAGTATTGTTTTACCCTCTTTGTATAGATTCTGCCCACCAGGACACCACAAAGCAGTACCTGCTGTTGGTTGAAAGTGGCCTTGTAACTTGTTGGGGGTTTTCTGTTTGTCTGCTTGTTTGGAAGGTGATTGACATGACCGGCCGGGAACAGAAAGTCTATTACAGCTACAGCCAGATCAGCCAGAAGCACAACATCCCTGACGACAACCCCCAGCTGCCTCCGCCGCTGGGCAAGGACTCCAAGGCGCAGGCCTTCAGTCTGCCCGAACTGGAGCACAACCTGCAGCTCCTCATTGACCTGACGGAGCAGGAGATCATCCAGAATGACCGGCAGCTGCAGTACGAGAGGGACATGGTGGTAAACCTGACCCATGAGATCGACAAGATGGCGGAGGTCCTGGAGCGGGAGGAGGCAGACACACGCAACCTCAGTGAGGTCCTGGAGCTGGTGGAGGAGTGTGAGAGGCGGATGCAGCCCAACTGCAAGGACCCCCTGACCCTGCCTGAGTGTGCCAGGATCTTTGAGACCCTCCAGGACAAATACTATGAAGAGTACCGGATGTCTGACCGCGTGGACCTGGCTGTGGCCATTGTCTTTCCTCTCGTCAAGGACTACTTCAAAAACTGGGACCCTCTGAAGGTGGGCGAGGGGCAGCGAGAGCAGCTCTCAGAGGCCAGGAGCAGCAAAAGAGCCATGCCAATTGGGTGGCCAAACACCCACATTTGCTGGCCAAGTTCAGCTTCCCAAACCCCAATTGTCCTTCTGCCTATAAAGGGTTTCTTAATTACTTTTTTCTTGCTCTTCCTCCAAGGAGTTTAGCAGGGGAGTGTAAACAATTTATTCTTTTTATCCTCACAACCAGTGGCAGAGGAAAGGGAGTGTGGTGGGTGGGGGCCACCCCGGGTGTCATCACTGAGGTGTGTGTGACAAAATGACAAAAATACGAGTTTTTAAAATTAAATAAATAAATAAAATTGGGCTCACTAAACCTTTTAGTTCAGTCAACCAACGTAAAGAAATGCGGCTGGCACTGGGAGCCACACCACAGGGACCGGCACTTACCACGGGGCGTGCAGTGTGCCTGAGCCACGCATCTTTCCTGGGAGTGACGTGGCTTGAGCGCCTGCAGGCTTGGTGCTGCCTGAAACGGCAGTGTGGGGCTTGGATGTGCTCACTGCCTCTCCCTCAGCCGCCCTACAGCTGAGGGGGAGGCTGCGGGGAGGCTCCATGCAGTGTGCCCTGATCCCATGGGCGGCTCACCCTGCCCCTAGCTGAAGATCGCGCGCACCGCACCAGGCACCTGAGCGGCTACCTAGGCTGCTGCTCACAACAACCCTGGGCTGAGAGAGAGTGACTGGTGCATGGTCACCCTGTGAACTTTGTAGGTGCATCTCCCTAGCCAAGAGTCCTACACTCTGGCCATCACACCCCAAAAGCATCTAGGGTGAGGAAGAACGCCTTCCAAATAGAAAGCATTCCAAATAAACCCAATAAGCCATGCCAGCCTTGGGGAAAGAGCTGTCCCCCTGCTCCAAATAGGACCTCCCCTTTTTTAGTTTGTCTCACAATTGCCTTGTACACCTAACACACTGCCTCTCCTCTCCTCTCCTCTCCTCTTCAGGATCACATGTATGGCACTGATATCCTAGCCAAGTGGAAGAGCTTGCTGGAAAATGACCAGTTGCTGTCCCACGGTGGGCAGGACCTCGCCTCAGATGCTTTTCACAGGTGAATGCAGCGTCTGTGCATGTTTGGCAGGGAAGTTTTCCTCCAAGGGAGGAGGAGCCCTGTGCTGGTCAAACAAAAACAAAAAATAGCTAATCCCATTTCTTCCTTAATGTTGCGGGGATGATTTTGCTTATTATTATTATTATTATTATTATTATTATTATTATTATTATTATATATTGCACTTGTTAGTTGCTTTTTTATAGATACAAAAAGTAACTCAAAGTGGCTTACAAAAAAAGGGAGCACATAAATTAAAGCCAAAGAAGCAAAGCGGGTGGTTTGGATCTGCCCCTGGCACCGCTCAATTTGAGATTTTTAATCCTTCAGGTTGATGTGGGAGACTTGGATGCCATATGTGCGGAACGTGGTAGCACAGTGGCAGCCCCGGAACTGCATCCCAATGGTGGACTTCCTTGACAGCTGGGGACACATCATTCCTGTTTGGATCCTAGACAACATTCTGGACCAGCTGATCTGCCCCAAGTTGCAGAAAGAGGTAGACAAAGGGCTCTTGGGGCTGCACTCAGGTGCAGTGGGCATTGAAGCTTCAGCAGGGCTTGTTGCGTGGGGCAGGAGGCTTAACCAGAAAGCCATTGTTGGGAAGGCAGTGTGGTGTAGAGGTTAGAGCAGGGGGTCAGCAACCTTTTTCAGCCGTGGGCCGGTCCACTGTCCCTCAGACCATGTGGTGGGCCAGACTATATTTTGGGGGGGAAAAGAAAAAGAATGAATTCCTATGCCTCACAAATAACCCAGGGATGCATTTTAAATAAAAGCACACATTCTACTCATGTTAAAACACGCTGATTCCTGGACCATCTGTGGTCCAGATTGAGAAGGCGATTGGGCCGGATTTGGCCCCCGGGCCTTAGGTTGCCTACCCCTGGGTTAGAGGAACAGACTAGAACCTGGGAGACCTGGGTTCCAATCCCTATATGGCTGCAAAACTCACTGGGTGACCTTGGACCAATCACTGCCTCTCAGTCTGCCTACCTCACAGGATTGTTGTGAGGGATTAAATGAGGGAGGGAAGAACTACATATGCCACCATGAGCTCCTTGGAGAAAAAGGTGGGATAGAAAAGCAGTAAGTTAATGCCTCTGGGCATCCCATGAGGCTTAACGCTGCTCTTGCTTCAAGGTGGAAAGCTGGAACCCCCTGACGGACACAGTCCCCATCCACTCGTGGATCCACCCCTGGCTGCCCTTAATGCACGCGCGGCTCGAACCGCTCTACTCGCCCATCCGCAACAAGCTGTCCAACGCCCTCCAGAAATGGCACCCCAGTGACTCCTCGGCCAAGCTGATCCTGCAGCCCTGGAAGGAGGTCTTCACTCCGGGGTCCTGGGAGGCCTTCATGATCAAGAACATTGTGCCCAAGCTGGGTGAGTCGGTCCCCCCAGGGCTGCCTTTGCAGCAGAGCAGGCGGGCGGCTGGGGTTGGAGGCCTTGCGGGAAGCAGCCTTCTTCTAAAACAGACTATGGGTCCATTTAGCTCCGCATACACACACAGTGACTGGCTCTCCAGGATTTCAGGCAAGGCACATTCCCTGTCCTGCCTGGAGACGGTGACGGGTTGAACCTGGACCTTCTTGCATGCAGAATGGGTGCCCTGCCTCTCAATAAACCCTTCTGGGGTTAAGGAAGCAGGACTGTCCCACAGAAGCACATGCAAGAGGGGCAGAGACCAAAGCGTGGGCATGCAGAATTTGCATGTGGCTTAAACTTACATTAATTCTTGCTGATCCAATGATTTGGGTTTGTTTGTTTGTTTGGCAGGGTGTCGGTTTGAGGCAGTGTAGGCAGTGGGGTCAGGCAGGTAGCAGCCTCTGGAGCTGATTTTGGCTCTGGAAAACCTTTCCTATTGGCTTGCTGTCTTGCTGAGTTACGTGAAACTGATATGGGGTAGAAAGTGCAGGGTAGATGCTTTGCTGCTGCCAGCTATACTCCATCCCATTCTCCCTATTTGGGCTGCTCTTGGGGGCAGAAAAGGTTTGTGGTTGGAGGCAGCATAACATAGATCAGCACAATGTTTTCTCCACTGTAGGAATCTAGGCCAGCCACCTCTGACCTGGCACTTCCCATTGTCCTCAGTCACCACGATTGTACAATACAGTAGTGGGGCAGATGGAAAGTGCTTGGCTGGGGAAGGCTGGTCCAGCTGATGACCCGTGGCAGAGCTCAGGGGGAAGTGTATCCAAGTGAGGAAGGAACAGGGAGTTCACCAGTTGCTCTCTTGCAGCTTGAAAGAGCTTTTGGGATCCTCACTAGAGAAAGTTGTTTCAAAGTTTATCTTGGCTGCAGCTTTGCTGGTTTCCCTGAGGGGAGAACATCAACAATTTGGGGGTGGGTGTGTGCACACGAAGAAGCCCCACTGCTCTCTAGGCTGAGCTGGTTTAAGGTTGCTGTCGTCTCCACTTTCCTCCACAGGCTTGTGTCTGAACGAGCTGATGATCAACCCCCACCAGCAGCACATGGACTCCTTCTTCTGGGTGATGGACTGGGAAGGGATGATTTCGGTCTCTAGCCTGGTGGGGATCCTGGAGAAGCACTTCTTCCCCAAGTGGCTGCAGGTGTGTGACTCCAGCAGTGTCTGGCCGGATTCAGCCACATTTTTCCTTAGGGACATCTGAGTTGCCACAAACAGCAGTGTTGGGTTTTGCCTCTCACACAGAGTCTTTCACCAACCAGCCATCACCTTCATGTACATACAGTCCTGAGTAGAGGACCAGAGAGATGTGATAACCAAGATTTACAGCTCAGTTATCATTAATCACCACATAATTATCTCAGTCGAGGGACAGTTGACAAGAAACGTCTTGTGTGCCATCTTTCCTCCCTTTCCCTTCCTGCTCACCTGATCTCTCTGGACCTGCTTGGTTTGCTGGCTCCTCTGCTCTCTGCTAGCAGGGGTGGATTGGTGGTGTTGGAACTTGTTTTTTTCCTTTTGACCAGTGGCCCCCTTTACAGTTCCACGTGAGCTGCCAGACTTCAGCAGGGGCTTGGCTGTGCTGGCCCTCTCCTTTGGAAGTTGGGTTGCTTCTGCTTTTCCCTTGAAATACTTGTCCCCAGATCAGAAATGGATCAGACGCTGCTTCCTCGTGAGCCTGTCCCACCCGCAGCCCAAGTGAAGCCTTGAGCCCCTGGTCTGTGAGCTCTGCCTTGGGGGGTGGGGTGGGGTGCTTGTGGTCTCCCTGCTGCTGACCCTCCTCCTCCTGCAGGTGTTGTGCTCCTGGCTCAGCAACAACCCCAATTACGAAGAGATCACAAAGTGGTACCTGGGCTGGAAGTCGATGTTCTCCGACCAGGTGCTGGCCCATCCCTCCATCAAGGAAAAATTCAACGAGGCTCTGGACATCATGAACAGAGCAGTCTCTTCCAGTGTCGGTGCGTGAGTGATGGTTGCCAACACAAATGTCGCATTGGCTGGGCAGTGAAATAATTCAAGGGTCATCATTGGAAATATTCACTCAAATCAGTAGTGTCCCTTTTCATAGAGGAGGCAAGTAGAAGGGCCATGGTTTTCACCAGCCTAAAGCGGCTATTGGGGAGGGTGGTTGTCTACATTTGGAGATCACCATTTGGGCTACCCTTGCAACCTTCATACTTACTCATGAGTAAATCCTGCTGAACCCAAGGGATCGTCCTTCTGAAGACACACACACACACACACACACACACACACACACACAGAGAGAGAGAGAATTGTGCTATGAGCTCACCATGTTTCTTAGTCCTTTCCAGCTCTCCAGAGCAGTTGCTTCTCCTCTTGCTCCTTGCCCCCATTTCAGAAGGTCTGCTATTCCTTACCTCATCAAAATCAGCACACAGTGGGAGAAGAAAGGGGGATTGCACTGATAGTGTATAGTTCATTCAACTATGGAACTTGCTCCCTCAGGAGGCCCTGATGGCTTTCAAGGAGGACTAGGCAGGTTCACGGAGGAAAGGGCTATCAAAGGCTACCAGCCAGGATGTCTATGCTCAGTTTCCCCTGCCAGAGTCAGTGATGCTTTTGAATGCCAGTTGCTAGAAGCCACAGGAGGGAGAGGGCACTTGCGCACGGGTTCTGCTTGGGGGTTTCCCGATGGGGCATCTGGTTGGCCACTGAGAACACAGGATGCTGGACCAGATGGGCCCACTTGGGCCTGATCCAGCTGAGAGCTCCTCTACTGCTTTTTGTTCCCTCACTCCACCTTTCCAGCTGGAAGAGCTCATTGTGGCAGCCTTGCAGGCTGTGTGACCCCCAGCACCCTCTTCACTTGGCTCTGGCTGCGTGCTAGGAGGGCCTGTGCAGAGCACAGGCTGCAAAAATTTGCCAGCTGCCATCTCACCTCTCCCTTTGCTCCTCCGCCAGGTGGCTACATGCAGCCTGGGGCCCGCGAGAATATTGCCTACCTCACACACACAGAGCGCCGGAAGGACTTCCAGTATGAGGCGATGCAGGAGCGCCGGGAGGCTGAGAACATGGCGCAGCGCGGGATCGGCATGGCCGCAGGTTCCGTGCCCATGAACTTCAAGGACCTCATCCAGACCAAGGCGGAGGAGCACAACATCGTCTTCATGCCAGTCATTGGAAAACGGCATGAAGGGAAGCAGCTGTACACATTTGGCCGCATCGTCATCTACATTGACCGGGGTGTGGTCTTTGTGCAGGGGGAGAAGACCTGGGTCCCGACCTCCCTGCAGAGCCTCATTGACATGGCAAAGTGAGGACAAAGTGCTGGGACTCAGGGGGCACAGCACAGCACTGCCATGCCTTGCCTTGCCTACTTCACTGGGAACCGGGAGGTGCAGGAAGGCAGTCCCTGAGCAGGATCTGCCCCAGTGCGTTTGGGTTGAGGGCTATGCTGAAACTCTCCTGTCAGGCTGCAGGAAAACCAGTGCGAACCAAGTGCATCTAATGTTGTGAGGTGTCTAGCCCCCCCCCCTGTATCTAGGGCTGGGGGCCAAGTACCACAACCACTAAATTGATTGGAAGCATCTCCACCCTTTGCTCAGCCTTAGACCACCTGAGCATCTAGAAAATGCTGAAGCCCTGAGGCAGAATAAAAATGTCAACTTTTGTTTTTTTTAGAGCTGTGTTTTGAGATGCAGCAGCCAGAGTGAGACAGTAGTTCCAATTGTGAGATCACAGCACTGTTGGTGTAGTTTGACCTGGCATGAGTGGGGGCTTGCTCACACTGTTGAACGGGGGGAGTCAAAACAGGGGAGGAGGTAACTATGGCAATAAGAAATGACCACAAAAGTTCGATGTGTGTTGCTTTTAATTAAAAACATTATTGGAAATACAAGGCTGTGGAGAAGTTTGGTTTTCTGAGAAGTTGCTGCATTAATCATGAATCAGCAGCTGGGAGGAGGGAGTCCAGTCCTACTGGGCAGCTTGCCTAGCACCACCAGGTCTCTGCCCTCTTTTCCATCCCATGAGGGAACTCTCCTAGGAGGTGCCAGACCAGAGTTGAACAGAGATGGTGGTGAAGCCCAGAAGCAGATGCTTGGGTTTGCCCCATTGATCCTCCCAAGCTCTGCCGTTCAGTGAGCAAGCAAGAGAGAGAGAGAGAGAGAGAGAGAGAGAGAGAAGGATCGCTTTGGCATCTTGTGCATGTCTCGTTTGTCCCATGGAGATGCCATAGAGCAACACATAAATAGACTGTATGGCTAGTCTTCTGCTTTAGGGTGGGTGGGGGTGTGACTAGCTTGACATTAGCATGAACTCTTTGCAACAGCAGAAGTAACTCAAGCCCCTCTCCAAAGAAGGAAACCCAAACCCAGCCCTGCACCTCCAGTCCATAGCCTCAGGAATGGGAACAATTTCATTTCTTGTTTCTGATGATCTCTGGCTGATCCTCATCTGGGTAAACTGGCTCTTCCTGGAGCTTCCAGATCTCTGGGGGAAGTTCCCTCAGTTTCTCCAGCGGAAAGCAGTGGACGGAGGTGTCGTTAAATATGTCCAAGTACTGAGGGTGAGAAGGAAGGGCTTCTTCATCTGTTGCTATTAAAACCTAGAAATGGTCAAGCACAGCAAAGAGGCAGTTAATGGGGGCGACTCGGCTGCTGAACTGGCCCTTGAGAAGGGAGGAGAGCAACAGGCTCAGATCCACCGCTAGCCACTTGCCACATTTATGAAAACCCCTGCAGCAGATATTTTGACTCCTCAGAATTCATCCCCTGTGGCTGGGGAACCTGTGGTCGTCTGTTGTCATCACCTGGCATATCCCTCCAGGATGGAAATCGGAGATCCAATCTGAGGGGTGACAGGTCCTTAGCTTTTCCATTACCTACCTTAACCACTGATCTCAGTATTTGTGTGGCATGCCCAATAAGACTAAAATGGATGTGCAGATTCCAAAGCCAGCAGGTGCAGAGCAGCTCCGCTCTTGTGCAAGAGCTCTGCTGCTCCCTGACCTACCAGATGCCTCTTTTCCACTGAGTGGGGCTTGATAGAAGGGCAGCCTCAGTCAGCTTGTTTATGAAGGAATTAGCTTGTAAAGAGAGTTGCCTTTGAAGCTGGGTGCTCAGCTCTTGGAACACTTTTATAAGCCCAGCAAAAGCAAAGCTGCTTAGAACACAGTTGGCAAGAGTGGATCCCATTCCCCCAATAGGAGCTGATGCATTAAGGGCTTCTGCTGGATGGTGAACAGTCCCTGTTATTCAAGCAACAAAGCCGTACCTTTGCAATGTAACTGTAGTCCTTTTGGAATATCCTGCTCAGCACCCTAGAAGCAAAGGGCATTAGAAAACCATTGGCAGTTGCAACAAAAGGCAACACCACTGCCTACTAAGAAGAGGGTGCTGCTAAGCTAAGAACATCCGAAGGGTTTGCTGCATCTGGCCAACAGCTCATCTAATCCAGCATCCTGTTCCCACAGGGACCAGCCACATGTCTGTGGGAAACCAGTTGCAAGCCAGTTCAGAGCATAAGAGCACTATCCCTCTTGTGGGAGAAGCATCCCTCCCTACAACTGTGGAGGCAGAGCAAAGCCTTCCCCATTCTGTGTGTGGTTAAATGCCTTCAGAGACCATCATACTTGCAAAAATTCTTAGGAAATCACTGCAAAAAGGAGTTAAATTTTCAAAACCCGGATTTTCCTGGTAAAACAAGTGGGAAATGCCAACTCTGGGAGATCCAGAGCAGCAGTAGCAGCAGCAGCAGCAGCAGCCACCAAGAGGCCCAGCCCTGCCTGCTCATGGGCTGGGTGATGCAGAAGGGTTCCCTACCTGTCTTCAATGCCCTTGAAGCTGTTCCCTATGATGACCGTTTTGGAAAGGGCCTCTATGGACCAGTTGCTCCAGAGCAGGTTGTTATAGAGAGCTTTTCCGCAGTGGACCATGTAGAAGATGGTAGGATTGTGGATACAGCGTTTTCCCTCCTGGGTGCAAGGAAGGGTGGGGTGTTATCCTGCAAGAACTGCAACCGACCCCCACCCCACAAGAACTAAAGGAGTTAAACAGCTGTGAACTTTTGGTATCAATCATTTTGAGAAAGGCCACAGTCCTCAGCTGTGTGTTCGGATCCCTGGGCACGTTTCTCCCTGAGTTTGTGCTCCTCTCTCCCTGGAGCTCACCTCATTCTCCAGGAGCACCGTGAGCCCAAGGTGGGCAAGGACTTTGATTTCCAGCGTGGAAAAGACAGGGTCAAATATGTAACACAGATCTTCAGGGATCTGCAAGGGGAGAGAGGGAATGTTGCCTGTGTGCTTCTGGCTAGCTTTGCTCCCAAGTCCGCCACAGCTGTGACCCTCACCTTCAGCTCCTCAAGCAGCAGCAGCAGGAAGGCCAGCTGGTATCGCGCTTGGACGCAAGAGGAGAAGTTCCCAATGCCATAACACACACACTGCAAGCCCTGGGCTCTGCTGCGGCCGGGCTCCTCCTCAGCTGGTGGTGTGAGCTGCAGCTTCTCAAAGGCAGAGAGGGCTTTCTCCATGGAAGGCCTGGTTGCCCCCTTCCCTGCTGCTGGGTGTTTGGGGAGGGACTTTAAGATGGCTCCTGAGCAAGGAAAGAGGGTGCAATATGGACTAATGCCACTTTAGCCGTGACTGCATCTTGCCTCCCCACCACCTGAATCCCTGGGTAGATTTGCTTACAAACAGGCACAAATCCAGGCAGAATAAAAATCCAAGGTCTCTCTTGAGACGAAAACTTACTTACCAAGGCTTGAATCCCAGAATTCTGAGCTCTGCAGTTCTGAACTGTCACAGAAAGGCAGGGAGAAGAGGAAGATGTTATGTTACAGAATGTGGGATCGGCAGGTTGGATGAGTTGGACCCTTGGTCTGATCCAGTAAGCCTCTTTATGATGGTTTTGAGGATACTAGCAGAGACTTATTAAGATTTAATCCCAGAACCTGATTTAAGTGCACATGGATATGTGAAGGAATAAGGCAGCAGCATCCTTGAGCATACACAGAGTTCCCTGTTGGCCAACTGCTGCCAAATTGCCAACCCACACGTAACTTAGTTGTTAAGTTGCTACTGGACAATTTTTTATTTTTTTAAAAGATATATATATTTCTACTACAACTTAGAACAGTTCACAACAGTGTGGCATCCTTTGCCAACCTGTTCTAGACTACAGTTCCCATCAGCTGCAGCTATCACAGCTGTGATGCTGCAGGTGATGGAAAGACAAAAATGCTGGCTGAGGATAATGTGAATTGTAGTCCAAAACATCTGGAGGGAACAAGATCCACGAAGACCGACAGACCACGGGGCCATTTCCAACAGCAGCCAGTCAGGTACTTCAAGGAGGCCCCTTCACAGCTGCGAGCCTCTGGGAAGCTCAGAAGCAGAGCAGGAATGCGGCACATTTTCCTTGGGATTTGCCCTGCAGCAGCTGGACATTCAGAGGTAGTCTGCCCTTGCCCAGGGGGAACTTTAGGCCCGCCTAGAAGCTGCATGTGGCCCTCCTGGCAGGCCGAGGCCGCACCCCCCAGCCCTCTCCCCTAAGGGCGAAAATGCCGCTATTGCCCTCCTGCTGGGATCTCAGACTGGCTGGAATGCAGTCTCGGAAAGTCACAAGTCTCGCCTACAGGCCCCGTCCGCAACTAGCATGTGGCCCCCGAAAGCTCACCCACGACGTAATGCGCCCCCCCCGACTTAAAAACGTCCCCACTCCCCCAAGAAGGGTTTCTGCTTTTAGGGCTAATGGCCAATCGCCTCCCCTGGAAGCCTCCCGGTGGCCCACAAGGCTGCCCTCCTCCGCGTGTGATTTGCCTCCGGCAGCTGTCCCTCAGGGTAGACTGCCCCTGTCCAAGGAGGCTCCATTACCCCCCCCCGACCCTCACCATGCCTCCCGCAGCCGCAGCCGCAGCCTTTCTCCCGCGTCCTCGGGGCTCTCCGCCTCTCCGCCGTTCTGCTCCTCTCTCCGCCGCTGGCGCCGCCTCCTCCTGCTCCCTCCCGGGGCGTCCCAGGCTTCGCCCGCTCGGCAGTGCTCCATGCAAAGCCAGGGGCGAACGCGATTCCGCCAGGGCGGTCCCTCCTCGGCACCCGTAGAGACCATAGAGGAAAGGAGCGCGGCAGACACACCACTTCCGTTACCCTCACCCACTCGGGAGCCGCCATATGCGGGGCAGGAGAGACGCTACGACCACGACTCCGCAACAAACAGTGCACAACATATTGGACTGGGATTTGGGAAAGCTCAGAGTTGGAGCCAGAGCGTAGGCATTCGGGGCTCTGCGGGGAATGTCTGTCTTCGGCCCTCTCCTTCCCCCTCCCCAAACCTGCCCGTTCATTCCCTTTCTCCTCCGACCCCGTTCCATCGCAAACCGGATGTGTTCATTGCGCATTTCGCCCTAGGCCTCGATCCTTCCCCTTCTCTGCGCGTCACGTGCGGACCGTTGAGCGCGTCACGGCGGACCGTGGAAGCCGCGTGGCGGTGGAACCCGGAAGAGGCCGCGCCCCTTTGGCTGCTTCTCTGTCTCTCAGGTTAGGGAAGTGGGCAGGCCTGGCCTCTGAGCATGGACAGAGCGCCTCTTTTCCCTCAGGGCGGGGGGTTGTTGGGAAGCGAGGGGGTGGGGGCTTCTGCGTTCTGCCGCCTCACACGCCGCCCTCTCCTCGCCGGACTTCATCTCGAGGGACCCCGAGAGCGGGAGTTTTTCTCACACGGCCTGCGGGAGCCTCGCTCCCGCTCCCGCCCTTTCCCCCACCTTGGGTTAGGCTGCAGAGGCGCCTCGCCGAGAGAGCCCGAGCCCCTGGGCGCACCCCGTGAGCGGAATGGAACTGGGGCGCGGCCACTACACGAAAGCAGTTGCTTGGCTGTGTTTCTTCTCTTGTCCTTCCTTCAAGACACAGTCCCGTGTTCAGGGGGCAGGACTTCACAACAAACCTGCGAGGTAGGCTAGCCTTGTCTAAGTCCTACTCTGAGCCCCTTCAACACTGCACCATCCTAGCTCTCTTGTTAAAATTGGATGCTGGGCACCTATCAGCTGCTGTGGGTCACATGACTTGGGCAGCAGACTTCATACGTTAATACATACGTCTTAATTTTAGGGTGAAGGAAGTCACGCCCAGAGCAGGAATCACAAGACATTCCAGAGCTTCAAAGAATCTTGGTTTGGAGGCTTCAGCTAAAACGTTCTTCAGTCCCCCAAACTGGCATCCAAGCTGAGATGCTAAATAAGGTCTTTGTTGTTTCTCTTGTCCCGACTGACTGAGCATCCATATTTGGTGAACATCCACATTCCCTTGCTTTGGGGTGCTGATTTTTGGATGAATGTGCTTGGCATGAAAATGAGGCTGAGGGGGACCTGTTGGCATCAGCATCTGTAAGAAAGCCCCCCTCCCAGCCACCCATTGGGGGGATTTGGCCATCCCTATTCAGACCCCACTCAGGACCTAAGTATGTGATGGGTTCTTGGAGCAATCAACCACTTCCTGGAATATGAATCTAGTCCTCTTCTACCTTTTTCTGATGAGAAGCGCTGTATGAAGATGTGGTGAAGAGAATCTGAGTTAAATGGCGGACTGTGTGCAGTCTGATCCAACATCCAGGGCCTGGTAAGTACCATTACAGCATCTTGGGGGTTGCTTCATACAATCTTTCTCTTTTTTAAAACAAACAAACAATTGAAACTCCAACATTGAGCAAATGAGAGTGAGAGTTTCAAGAAGGACACAAGGAAGTGTTTCTTTACACAGGGTATCCTTAAACTGTGGAGTGTGCTACCACAAGATGTGATGGCCTCCAATATCAAATTCATTGAGAAGAAGGCTATCTGCAGCTACTTGCTGCAGTGATTGTCTGCTATCTCTGACATCAGAGGGAACATGCCCCTGAATACGTGTCAGCAGGTCAATGGCAGCAGGAGATGACTGCTGCTCTTCTGTCCTGCTTGTGAGTTTCCCACGGGCATTTGGCCAGCCACTGCAAGAAACAGGATGCTGGACTGCAAGGCTCTTGGGTTATTTTCTTCTTATTTAAATAAGGGTGGGCTGGTTGCTTTCATTTGCTTCGTACTGGGGCAGTGCCCTTCCTTAGTTTCTCTGGCAGCTTCTTTTAGCCTTCTTCAGCCCCTTTGAGATGCAGGGAGCAGGGAAGTGAAGAGTCTGTGACACACTTGAAACCCTTCTCTTAAGAAGCATCAAGGTCACCTGGAAATCAGTAGCTGTGCTTTGAATCTCTTCCCTTCTAAACATGCCTTCAAGAATTACAGAGTATAGCTTCCCCACATCACCATGGCCTGGGGAAAAACTAGGTTGCCCCCTGGATAATATTGACTGCTCCTGGCCTGAATGCTATGGCGCTGATGTTTTGCAGGTGGAACTGCTTTTTCCTCTATGACGGCTCAAAGGTGAAGGAAGAAGGAGATCCTACGCAGGCTGGGATCTGCTATTTCAACCCCCGCCAGGTAGGGCGGGCTTATTTCCCCACAAAATCTGCATGCGGAGAATTTAATTTGCTCTCAGTTGGCCCAATAGCCCTCTCCTCCATCCCTCTGTGCTGGCAAACATTGTACTATTTGCTCCTTGGGGCAGGGACCTAGTAAGACTGGGGGTAGAGCTCCATTCTGATGCAATCTTTTGTCACTCTGGTGGTTTTGGCCGTTCATGCTCCAAGTTCGGCAGATCTCCGTAGCCTGGAATGGGACAAGGCTAATCCATAGCATAACCATTTTGTGACTCTTCATTCCCCACATCTCTCAGACTCCTCTGGACCATCAAGAGCTTTTGTGTGGGCAGATAGCTGGCGTGGTTCGCTGCATGGAGGAGATTTCGGGCTCTCCACCTGGCCTCATACGGTTGAGGAAGCTCAAGCTCTCCGTGAAAGTGGATGGAAGCTACATCTGGGTGAGTCACTGCAAGGCGAAACAGGTTGTTGTTGCTCTTCTGAGCACGGGAATAAAGCCTGAGGAAGGAATAAAGTTGGTGATGGTGAAATCTTCGAAGGTGGGTGTGGGTGGGCAGGCAGGCTGCATGATGGCAACCATTTATACAGGAAGAAGCTGCTAGCCATGCTAGCTGAATGGAACAGAGGCAGCCTACCTTGGAGTGCAAGTTGCCAGGAGCAGACATGGGAGAGGGCACTGGCCTGCCATCCCTGCTTGTGGGCTTCTTGTTGCTTCTGGGATGGAAGCAACATGTTCATCCAGGTGATTCTCCAGCTCTGTTCTTGTGCTCCTCTATATAACATTGGGAGATCTTTGCTCTGATAGCTGAATGGAAGGCCCATGTTCAGAGGCAGCCTTCCTCCTGAGGGCCACCGATTCTCAGAGGGATGTTCTTGGCTGTCATGGGGGATCTGAGTGCCCTGACTAGATAGGCCTGGCTTGGCTTGGTTCCATGGGGCTCACCAAGAGTCTCCCTCCCTCCTCTCTGCTGCAGGTGCTGGGCTGCACTACTGACCTCCCTGACATCAGCTGCAGGCGGTTCCTGGAGCAGCTGATGGGACTCTTCTGCTTCTACAATGGGCCTGTTCGCCAGGCTTACATGGTGATTGCTGGTCCAAGGGGATGGCGGGGCCTTGCTGAGCAGATGCTGCCTTGACTCCCAGCCATTTCCCTCTTGTTTCCTGTTGTGTTCTTACCCTCAAGCCTTTGCCCACAGCCTGGAGCCACACCTCTTAGTCTTGCCTTGGCTGACCTTCAGGCTGGCCTGCTCTCTGCAGCCTCCTTGCCCTGCAGGGGGGGCTTATGCAGCCTGCTGCACCCTTCCCTTACAGGGGGGCTTCTCTAAGCAAAGGCTTTTGTGTGACCTGGAAGTTGTGTAGTTCTCTCAAGGCAATCCAGACCCACCTCTCCTCCCTACCCCCCCAAATCCAAGATGCTCAGAGGCTGGCTGTGGGGGGAAAGCCCTTTGCAAGGGCCTGGGCACATTTCCACCTTGACTGCTCCTTTTATTTGTCCTTCAGAAAGGAGTCCTGATGTGCAAATCTGCTTCCCAGACTGAAATCTTGAGTCCTCTGGAATCTTAGGGACCTCTTCTCTCCTGTTTTGCTGCCCTGGCTTCTGTTGGACAGGTTCCTGCAGCCCATGAGCAGCCTGTAACTCGCCCACCAGGGATAAACTCTCCGCTGACGTGGCTTCTTGTGTCTTTTCCCAGGAACGTGCCCAGGAGGAACTGGACCAGGCATGGGATCGCTACATGGAGCACCTGCAGCAAAACACCACTGACCTACACCAGATCTTCAACTCTCTCTGGGCCTTGGACAAAACCAAAGTAACTCCCTGCAGACCTTGCTGCTTCTTTGGGGCTTCTCACCTCACCTCCCCACAGGGTGGCAGGAAGGCCTGACGGCCTCATTTGTGCTCCTCTCTCCAGGTGGATCCTTTGCTCCTGCTGAAAGCGGCCCTCATCCTGCAGACCTGCCAGCGCACCCTCCACGTCCGGGCTGGATGCATTTCCTACCAGGGGCTGTGAGTATCATGACTGAGGGCTTGTTGTGTGGACTCTCCTGCACTCCCCATTGGAGAAAGTCTGGTCTAGCTTGGTGCTGGAGCACCTGCTCTGCATGCAGAACGTCCCCAGTTCAGTCCCTGTTGGCATCTCCAAGGTGGGCTGGAAAAGACAGTGCACAGCTGAATGGACTAAGGACCTGAGCCCTTCATTCAGAAAGCTGAGGACTGTAAGCTTGGCTTTTAAGAGGAGGACTGTAGTTCAGTGCTGGAACACCCACTTTGCATCCCCAATAGCATCTGCTGGGAGAGAGACCCCCCCCCCGCCTAGAACCCTTGAGAGCCACTGCTAGCCAGTGTAGACAGTACTGAGGAAGGTGATCGCAAATGATCTGACTTTGTCTAAGGCAGCCTCCTGCACTCCAGAGCAAGTGTGTTTGGTGCACATGTCGTTCAGCCCTGCTACTTGCTCTGTACTATCCTCACATTTGTCCACAGAGGCCATAATTCACATTTTCACCCACTATTTCCTATGTCTGCTTCTGTAGACTCGCCCCTTGGGCCTCCCAGATGGTGAGATAGACAGGGTGACCAAAGGACTTGCCTGCATGCAGGGATCTGTCTTGTGGCTGGACCCTGGGAAGGATTGGGCCACACAGCCACAACTGTCTGAATGTTTCTGAGCAGCATTTACAGCTCTCCGTAGGTCACCTTGCTCAGCTGAGAGCCAGGAGGGAACACAGCATCCAACCTCAGGAAACCAGTGGGACGTTCGTGTTAATACTTGTCCCCTCTCCTTTCCCCATCCCTGACCAGGGTTGTCAGCACTCAGCTGCCGCCAGACCTCACTGCCCGAGTTCTGCTGCAGGAGGTGGACGTAGCCTCAGAGGTGAGCTTCAGCCCAGCCAAGGGAGGGGGAGGGGTGGTTCGTTGCTGGCTCAGCGCCTGAGAAAAACTTAGTGCATGGGTTCCTTACTGTGCAAGGGTGGAATCTGAAAGCTAATGTTAAAAGTCAGGTTTCTGGTCCTCATGATTGCTGAAGAAAGTCTAAAAAGGCTTCACTAGATCTTCCTAACCTCTCATGGCCATTCCTTATCCACCACCTGCCTCAAATGCACAGGTTTTTTCTTGAGGCAAACACAGCTCCAAACTCTTCCCGGAAGCAGAAGACACTTTCTATCTAAGTAAAAATATTACAAAAGGAATTGAAAATAAAGCTGCAAGTGTAATGCCATCACACCAATCTATGGTGCAGTCACATTTGAAGGACTGCGTGCAGTTTTGATCACTTCCCCTTGAAAAGGATATTGTGGAGTTGGAGGAGGTTCAGAAAAGGGCGGTGAAGGAACCCCCACTGAGGAAAGGTTGCCACGTTTGGAGCTTTTTAGTTTAGAGAAAAGGTGAGGAAGAGGTGACCTGACAGAAGTTTATAAAATGATGCCTAGCATGGAGAAAGTGGATGAAGTTAGCTCCTCTCTCATAGCACTAGAACTTGTGGACATTCAGTGAAGCTGAATGTTGGAAGATACAGGACTGTGGAATTTGCTCCATCAGGAGGCAGGGTGGCCACCAACTGGGATTGCTTTAAAAGAGGATCAGACAAGTTCATAGAGGAGGAGGAGGAGCAGGAGGAGGAGGAGGAGGAAAGGGCTATCAATGGCTCCTAGCCACAATGCTCAGCCTGCACAGTGGGAGGTGAATTCCATTTGCTGGAAGCCGCAGGAGGTCCTGCTTCATGGTTTGCGGCTTGCCACAGGCACCTGGCTGGCCACTCTGAGAACTAGATGGGCCTCCTTTGGCCTGATCCAGCAGGCTCTTCTTCTGTCCTTAACTCCAGCCTGGAACCCTTGCCGGCATCTGCCTTGGCTCTTTTATTATCAAGCTTACCCAGTGCCACTCTCTGTCTTCCCTTTCAGGGCGAGACGGGAAAGGGGGCTGTGCTGCAGACTCAGGGTAAGTGTCGGGAGGGAGGGGAGTGGCGTGCTGGGCTGGGTCTGCCAGGGACTGCTTGCATGAGAGACCACACGGAGCCTTCTTGCGTCTCTGGGTGCTGGGCCCTCATGCCCTTTCCTCTGCCCTGCCGCCTGTGTAGGAGCTGGAGGTACATCACAGCGAGGGGGAAGTGGGCCCCACATGTGCTTAGAGGCTGAGCTCTGATGCCCACAACGTATTGCAGAGCAGGCTCCTGTGGAGGCTGATCCAAAGGATGCTCAGGTGGGGGGTGCGGATAGGGCTGCGCCTCCTCCCATCTTGCAGATTCCTTGGTGCTACTCGGAGAGCTTCTCTCATCCCAGTTCTTCCTGGTGCTGGAGACCTTTGCATTCTCACCCCTCCACTTGCTTGACCATGAAGGTCTTGACACATGGCTGGCTCCTTGACCTCCATGCTGCTCACCCTCTCCTCTCCCCTGCCTTGTTCACACAGTCTGGAGGCTCTTTAACGTAGGTTAGTGATCCCAAGAAAGGAATTTCAGGTGAGCTCAACTCCATTCCCTGGCAGGCTGTTTTGCATTATGCGGGTAAATGATCCTATGGAACAGCAAGGAAGCTTGGTCTCCAGCCCCTGAGAGAACAGCTTGCTACACTTTGTGGGATCTGCTTAAAAAAGAAAGCATCTCATCTGCAGGAGCATTGTTGATTGTTCCCCCAGTTGGCGAGGCTCACTGGATTGCAGCCAGAAACAGATCCTTTAGTGTCATTGGCCCAGACTCCCTGCCACTAGAAATTCAGCAGGCACCTTTGGTGCCAGTTTTTAAACACCTGCTGAAAACTTTTGTATTCTGGCAAGCTTATGCCAGCAATTAACACATATTTCCACAATGGCTACTTGATGTCCATTTTTAACATTTTATATGCTTTTACAGTGTTGTTTTATGAAATAGCAGTCTATAAATATTTTTATAAATAAAAATTAATAAAGTGACTTAACTGGGGCTGCGCTTTATAGCTCCAAACAGTCTACCCAAGACTTGTTCTTCCTTTCCCTAAGAAGCGCTCTGACCCCCTTTGCAGAGCCCTCTTTACCTCCAGGGGTCCGGATCACCGCTGTTTACATTTTGGATGATGAAGCAGCCGCTCTCCGGGACTTCCCCGTGGAGTGGATGGTCAGGTAAGACAGGAGCAGCAGCAGCCCTGCCAAGAGCCTCTCGCCAGCCCTGGTTTTGGTTCCTCCTTTCAGACTCTGCATATGTTCTTCCTTTGCACCCTGGATTTGCTGTGTGTGATTTGTCAGACAGGGAAGCCAACAGGGAAGCCTTGGTGTTTAATACACTTCCATTTTTTTTGCAAATCTCCTGAACCCCAACAGTATCCATCACTGGGGCTGTGAGTAAAGGCAGGGTATTTTTTGCAAGTTAAATTTTCCTTGCTAAACCAGGGCTGCCCAGCAGGTTCTAACTTATTTATTTAAGAAAATGTTTATAGTGCTTGATTGTAAGTAAACCTCTAAATAGCACAAAGCAAACAGACACACCCTCAGCGTCCTTGGAGGGCTTCCCTATTGAAAAGAGATTCAGAGGAGGAAGACCTTGTCTCTCTGATGAAGCCCTGAGTGGGGCTGTTCCACATCCATTCCTTTGCAAAAGGAGCATGTAGGTGACTCTGGAATCCTTGGATCTGGCGAAGGAGCAGAGGGAGTAGAAGGGGGCTTTCCCCATCCATAAGTGTGAAGAAGGGCTTCCTTTGGTCTGTCCCCAAATCTTCTGCAAACCACTTTTACTGGGGGATCCTGAGTTGGAGAATTACGGGGGAGGGAGATAAGTCTCTCTGTTTCTCTCAGGTCCCAGGGAGGCCCAGGCAGCTGCAAAGACGGCCCAATTTCTGCTGGAGCAACTGGTGGGTCAGGTGGCCCCACTTTGGTAAGGATGGTCTTGTATGTCCACCATGTTCGAGGCTTGGTGCTCTCCCTCCTGGCTGAAGAGCACTTTGCACACACCAAAACCTCTGTTGAGGATGTGGTAAGAGACTCCTTTGTTCATCTTGCTGCCAAAGGACCCCCGTCCCCCCCTTGAGCATTGGTTGCCACCAAGCAAAGTGGCTTGGCCTCTGGGGAGTGCTAGCCTGCACCATGGCCTTCCTGCCAGCAGGGGTCCCTTGTCTCTTGCAGGATCCCTGTGGAGGAAGAGGAGAAGGGAGCTTTGCAAAGGGAACTGGGTGGAGAAGCCAAGGGATTGCAAGTGCCATTTTCCATGGGTCTCTGGCAGGGCTGATGGGAGGAGCCTGCACCGAACTAGCCCTCCCCCCCACCAAGTGTGGAGCTGGAGAGGGGAACAGGGTGTGGTCTTGTGGAGAGGGACCTAGTCAGACCACTGGACCATCTAGCTCAGTATCAACTGCTCTGTCAGCTGCTCTCCAGGATTTCAGGCAGGGACATTCCCAGCTGTGCCCTAGAGGTATTGCCAGGGATTGACCCTGGGAGCTTCTGCGCTGCAGTCCTTAGCCAGAGTAGGAGCCTCCCCCCC
Source organism: Lacerta viridis (assembly GCA_900245905.1). Lineage (NCBI taxonomy): Eukaryota > Metazoa > Chordata > Lepidosauria > Squamata > Lacertidae > Lacerta > Lacerta viridis. The sequence goes on from OFHU01000759.1 coordinate 697,380, forward strand.
CCTTCCCCTGAAATGGCTTTCTTATCACTGTGCTCAAGTGGAAAGAGCATGGTCAGAAGAGGGCGTTGGCCCCCGGACGCCCAAGTGCTGGGATTCCTAGGTGAGCCTTCTTAGGAGGGCTCTGCAGGGTCCTGGCAGCTGGAAGCTCTGCCTTGAGCCCAAGGGTGCAGGAGGCCCTGCTGCGGCTCAGCAAGCGCTGTCCTGTGTGAGCTGGCCCTGGCCTGGTGTGGGACTGTTGTGCACAGGGCAGGTGCCTTCTGCAGGCATACTGAGCTCATTTTCTCCCTTGGCCTGCAGTATCACAGCAGCCTGGCCTCCCTGAACGGCCTGGAGGTCCACTTGAAGGAGACCCTCCCAAAGGACAGCCTCTCCACAGCCAAGGTCACCTATGGCTTTGCGCACTATGATGCTGTGCAGAAGGTCCTGGCCAGTAAGTGCTGAGGGGGCATGGGGGGCCTCAGAGAGAGCCTGCTCTGGGGGAGTCAACAGCCAGGAGCCGTCGAGTTGCTCTTAGGGACTCTTGGGTCCTTCTTGGCTTCCAGCTGTTGTGGCAGTATGGAAGGGACTGGGGCAGTGGCCCTCTGAATGCTGGAAGTTGTTATTCAGCCCCCCATGTCTTACATTTCTGGTCCGCATTGCATTGCCGAGGGCTGGACTTCCAGCTCTGCCGTTCTGAGATTCTAACCCCTGGCTCCTCCTTCCTTCATGTTGCAGCCAACTTCCTGCCTGCTAATAGCCCCCCAGACCGTTCCTTCCTGAGGGCAGCCAGCCTGATCCATGCCAATTTTCACCAGTTGCCCACGGCTTCAGAAATAATGGTCAGGTAAGGCAGGGGGTGGGGAGGGAGGGGGAGGCCCCTGTGCGCGTGCAGGTGACAGACAGTGCTCCTTTTGAAAAAGCTCCTGCCTGGCTTTTCCTACCGCCTGAGGCTCATAAGCACGCAGGGCAGGAATAAATACGGGGTGCAGGTGGGCTGCAGAGGGAGCTGCCAGTTGTCTCTGGAGCCAGAATGGAATCTGGGCCTCAGAGTAAGGAGCAGCTCTTAGAAGGTTTAGAAGCAGTGTCTTTCTCTGGCAGCTGCTCAGGGGCTGTGAGAGCCACTGGTTGGCTGGGCGCCAGCAGGGCTCACAATTGGCCAGGGAGGAAGGCAGTTTTGCTGTTGGGCCCTGACCACTCAGGCGGAAGCAAGCCGTGATGCTGGCAAGCAGATGGTGGCGTTCCAGCAGGCAGAGCAAGGCAGGGCCAAGGATGCATTGGTCGCTTATTTCCATTCCTCATCACCTGCTGCTCTGCAAGATAACAGCACACCATATCCACACCTTGGTCTAACTAGAACAAATACTTTTATGCTGAAAGGAAAGACTGCAAGCTTTGAAAGATTAAAGGTAAAGGTAAAGGACCCCTGACAGTTAAGTCCAGTTGTGAACAACTCTGGGGTTGCAGCGCTCATCTCGCTTTACTGGCTGAGGGAGCCGACGTTTGTCCGCAGACAGTTTTTCCAGGTCATGTGGCCAGCATGACTAAGCCGCTTCTGGCAAACCAGAGCAGCGCACGGAAACACCGTTTACCTTCCCGCTGGAGTGGTACCTATTTATCTACTTGTACTTTTTGGCGTGCTTTCAAACTGCTAGGTTTGAAAGATTAGTCATGCCCATTAACCAGCCCAATTGCTGCTTGTTCGGCACTTGCATTGACCAAGCAAGTTGCTTGCTCTTTTCAGTTCTCCTTGAGGCTCCAGTTCATGTTTGTTTGTGTCTTTTCAGCAAAAAGGGGTTTTTTCTTTTGCTTGCTGAAGAGCATCTCCTTGCCCCTCCTCCTCTTGCATTCAGCACAGCTGTTAATGTGCCCAAGCCATGCCCAGGCTTGCCTCTGCCACTCCTGACACCCAGCGTTGGCTGCCAGCTGAGGTTCTCTTGGAATTCGCCAGAGAAATTCATGTGACTTAATCATTTTGCCTTCCAGCTGTTGTGGGGCTCCCCCTGACCATTGGCCATGCTGGCGTCCCCTGCAGAGCACTAGGTTGGGAAAGGCTGGTGCTGGCTGCCTGTCCTTGGACTGAGCTTCCACCTTGCCGGGGGGATCCTTATAAAACCGCCTTTTACTGAGCAGTCTCCATATGTAGGCGCATGTCTCTCTCTGCGGAGTTACTTCACACAATCTGCATAAAAGTGTTTCTGTGGGGTTCCCAAGCAAAGCAGACAAGGTCTAACTTCCTTGCCTGAAAGAATGCTGACCAAAAAACAGCTGTTCTCTTTCGTCTTCCCTAAAAATCTGCTTATAATTGAATGGTGTCCTTTAAGTGCCTACTAGTGTGTTCCAGAAAATAGAGATGACCTTGTTGGCTTCCAGTTTTCTCCTTGCCTTTTCTCTACACCATCTGTGATTTCATGAACCTCCATCTCTCTCTCTCTTCCTACCATCTGTAAACTAAAAAGGCCCAGCAGATTTAGGCTTTCCTCAGAGGAGTTTCTCCCGTGGTGGAGGGGGCAGCCAATGGCTCCTTGCCATGATGGCTCTGCTCTGCCTCCCCAGTTGGAAGGAGGAATGCTTCTGCCTCCCAGTTGCTGGAGAAGAGGGCTCTGGTGCTTGAATCCTTGTTGCAAGAAAAAGGCATCTGGCTGGCTGCTATGAGGATGCTGGACTGGGGGGGGGGGGCATTGGCCTGATCCAGCAGGCTTTTCTCTAGACTTGATCCCTGTTCGCAGCAGCAGAAGTGCCGGGACGGGGTCAAGCACCACCCCACTGGCACAGCTTGTGTCTCTCCTGCCTTCTGGTCACACCTGTGAAATGTGGCTTTCTCACCCCACAGGAACGCCTCGACTGCTGTGTATGCATGTCGGAGTGCCGTCCAGGAGACCTACTTCCAGCAGGTGGCCTCCCCTCTGCGCAACTCAGGAATGCCCAACCCTCACGACAGCGCCTTTGGCCTGGCCAGCAAGGCGAAGCAGAAGCTGCTCAAGCATGGAGTGAACCTCCTCTGAGACCCACGAGGCTCCTCCCTGCATGGGCTGCAATCCTCCAGGACTTCTTACAGAGTTACCAGTCTTTGTTGGTTCGGTTCCATGAAATGGGTTGAGGACCGTCAGGACTTCAGAGCCCCACCGTGTGGCTGGTAGAAGCCCCGCCAGCCAGGCCCTCGGCCCAGACCCTCAGCAAGCCTTGGCCAGAGAGCAGCCTCTGCCTCACCACCCCTCTGCCCCATCTCCCCCCTCCTTGGCTCAGTTCCAGCTGGGAGAGCACACGGATGCCCACCCCCACCTACCCACTCCAAGGGGCAAGATCACAGCTCCCCCCTTCCCCTCTTCCTTGGAGAACTCCTCTGAGGGAGCACATCATTGGACACTCGTCTATAGACTCTTGCCTGCCTTTGGAGAGCTAGCTTCCCAAGAAAGATTTTGTTGCTCCTTGCCCTGCTCATTTTTTCTGTGGAGCTTAGTGGAGTGTAGCTTCAAAACCCTTTTTATTGGAGGGCTTTTTCTAAACCAGGCCACCCTCCCCTCTCCAAATTTGATGCCCTCCAGATGTTTCTGTCTTTGAAGGCTGTTTGATGCTTTAGATGAGCTCTGAAACCTGGAGCTCCTCCCCCCTGGTAACTGACCAGACATTTTTGTTGCTCTGCAGCTGAGCCTCCTGCCATGTGCACCCCCACCCCTACCTGCAGGAGGCTCAGCTGCTGCCTTTTCAGCCTCCTCCCTGGGGCCTGCCTGGCTCTTGTGCACGGGCACATCAACTCCTGCCAAACACACTCCCCTAGTGATGTTGGCCCACCCTCTTCACGGCCGACAGGGACCTAGTGCTGATGGGGACCAGCGGGCCCATGCATTCCTCTCCCCCTGCCTTCTGAGGTGGTGGGTCTGGCACCTTTGTACTGCTTCAGGGCAAGTGGGAACAGATGCACAGCTCTCAGCCAGTTCCGCTTTGCATCAAGTGCCCGGATCATGTCCCAGATGTTTGCGAAGGAAAAGTGACTGGCTGCCTTCCTTGAGAGTGGGTGTGTTGGGAAGGTCGGAGCTCCTGCCACCTGCTCTGTAAGCCCCCCCCCCCAGCACAGCAATAAAGTTGCCGCCCAGAAAAGTCCCCTCTTGTTCCTGCCCCGCTGGCACCCCAGCCCCCCTCGCCTGCCAGAAGGCGAGTCACGAGAGTGCCGGCCCTGGGAAGGCAGCAGGGCTGTGGGTGGCTTGGTCTTGCGCCAGGAAGGGCTGTTTGCAAGAGCAACAAAGGCAGGGAACCAAAACAGCTTTTGCGCTGCTGCCTGCGGAGAAGGGCCACTTGCTGCCAACTGTGAGCGCCATATGCTGGCAGCTGGTGGGAAGGCTGCCCACACACAGAGAGAGGCTGGAAGGAGCTCTTTGCAGAGGGAGCCTTGGGTCATGCTCCACCCTGGACCCCCATGTTCAACCTACGCTCGCTCAAATGCACCACTTCTGAGATGGAATTCACAGTCCTGCCCTCCTCCTGAGCAAGTTCCTAGTCCTTATGGGAGTAAAGCATTGGAAGGAATCCCAAGGGCCATCCAATCCAACCCCCTGCAATGCAGGAACCCCAGCTGTTAGTTGCAGTCCCAACACATCTGGCAAAGGCAGACCAATGGCACAGACGGGCTGGGGGGGCCCTGTAAACTCCTTGCCTCCCTCTGAAGGGGCAAACATGTACCCCCAACCCCTTTTTAGAGGTGCTTGAGGCTGCTGCCGTTGCGATCCTCCCACAAACCAACTGCATATTTCAGCACAACTTCTTTTTATTGGATAGCCTTTGTGGTTTTCACCGTCACAAATGTCCCCAGCCATAACACACTGCGCTTTAAGACTCCCTCCCGCCACTCTGATTGGGAGGGGAACATCAAATAAATCTTCCTCTTCTGCCCCCACCCTGCACCTCCCAGATACGCGACAGGCCGCTCAGACTCCCCTTGGCAGTTTGGGGGGGGGGAGTTTCCAGGAGGCTAACCCACCCCCTCGACCTCTTTAGCTGCCTCTTCCTTGCAGGAAGGTGCAGCAAATTCTCAAGGCCAGAACAGAAAGCAGCAGGGGCCAAAAGGAAGGAGAAGGCACAAAGCAAGCTGATGCAAAGTTTGAGAGAAGGGGGGGCTGGGGGTCCCACCCCACTGCTCCATGCTAGGGGGAGGACAGAGTTTGTCCTCCCTACCTCTGATCTCACCTGCTGCACATAGAGATGTTGGAAGGGGCCTGTTTTCTTGCAGGTGGGGGAAGAATGGACCCCAGGCCATCCAAGCCCCCATGAAAAGCTACAGCAAGAAGAGCCCCCTTCCCCCCTCTGAGTTAGACCAATTGAGGGTGCTTTTGTCTTTAAAGATGACAAGGTGACACTGACACGGCTACATTCATCAACAACACCCAGGGTTGTTAGCTTCTAAGGTCAGGACACTGCAAAACACAGTTAGCAACGTTAACACACTACAGTGGCACTGTGCCCAACCACAGAGTAAAAAGGGGGGGCAGGTGGGGAGTGGGATGGAGAACTTTGGGAGCCTCTCTTCCCCCCCCCCCCAAACAAAGAATCGGAAAGAGAAAACTGCAAGGTGGAAGTTTCCATGACCGAAAACCTGGTGCAAAGGAGCTACACATGGAGTTTGTGTGTGTGTGTGACCCTCACACAGGCAGGCCAACTGGGGAGGGGGCTCAGGGCCACCCCGCATGGCACCCTCTGCCTGCCCTCCAGCCTGCTGCACCCAAGGAAGCTGCATCATCGTCCGGGAGCAAAGATGAAGTCAAGGGCTTGGCGCTCCGCAGCAGCGACATTCGGGTGCCAGAGGTCCACCATGAAGACGGCCCGGGGTCCTTCCTCGGGGGCACCTGGAGGAAGAAAAGGAAAGGCAAGCAGTTCAACGGATGAGTTTGGTCGCCAGGTCCCATCTCTCTTACTGCCATACCTTTAGGGCACTACGATGCCACCGTAAACGGTTCTGGCCTCTTGACAACTCTCAGCACCCTTCACAAACTACAGCTCCCAGCCATGACAGTTTAATGAAGTCTAGCAGCAGCCCCACTAAGGCCGTCTGGAACCACGATGTGTTTTCTGGGTCTTGCAGGACAAAGCCCCACCCCTGGGTCTTCCAGGACTGTTGGGATGCACCCTTTGTGCTCTGCTGAAAAGTGTCCCCAGGATTCTGTGCACCCCATGGTTAATTAGCATGCAAGAGGGAACAGGACCGGGGAGCGCTTCACAGGACCATGCGCTCAGACCTGGTGTTATCTTTATTCTTGAAAAAAATCAAGCTGCTAGCCCTCGAAGCTGCTAGCCCTCGAAACGCTTGAAAGTGTATTTCCCTGCCCTCCTCCATATTTCTCCCATGCTCATGCACACGAGTATCTCTTCCAACAACCTGAAATGTCATTTAGACCTGCAGAAGCTGACTTGCAAAGCTCAGAAGCTGCATGGGAAGTACTGAGGCAGCTTTGCAAGGAGTCAGGCAGGGAGGGTTTTCCCTTCTCGGCTCTTGGGAATTACGTGGAGCTAGGGACACACACACACCTGTTTCCAGCAAAGCCCTCCCCTCCCCCATCAGCCCCTTGGGAAAACACCTCACGGCACTCTCCAGCCTCTGGGTGTGTCAGGGCTTCAGGCTTACCACCGTGGAATGCCGTGTGCAGGAAAGAGTCGTCAAAGAGCAGGCAGCGCCCTTCCGCCCAGCACTGGGGCTCCCCTCCCACAACAAGTTCACAATTGCTGGGGGTCTTCAGTCCTGCAGGAAGAAAGAAGGTGCATCATGGGCAGAGCCAAGGAGGAACGGCAATGGGAGCAGCCAAACCTCAGCCAGCCAAAACACCTGCGTTTCCTTGTTCCCTGAAAGTGGCTGGATTCTACCTTTTGCAGTCCTGGGCTTGCTGCAGAGGGGATGCTTTGCCAGGTTGGATCCAGAGCCCACCAGGTCCAGTGTACTCTCCTCCAGGGGCACCAAGGAGATGATCATCTCCCTATGCTATCATTTTTATTAGCCACCTTTTTTCTTCCAAGGAGCTCAAGGTGGCCTATATCCAGCTCATTCAATCCCCAAAACAACCCTGTGAGGAAGGCTAGACTGGCCTAAGGTCACCCAATGAGTTTCGTGGCTGACTGGGGGTTTCAAACCCTGGTGTCCCACAGGACTAGTCCAGCTCTCCAACCACTACACTGCTCTGCCTCTCTGGCACCTGGGATGGCATCGGGACAGGGAGGCTTTGAATAGGCTGGCATGGCAACACCCTAGAGCTGTCCTTCACAAACATGTCCAATCCTTTTTTCAAAAAGACTCATGGCCCAAATACTCTGCAGTCACCAGACCAGGCTCCCTGCGAGACTGACCCCGCTTTACGCCAGCCCTTCCTGGCTGAACAAGACCAGCCGCTGTGGCACTGTTAATGGGAGGCAGGGAGGCATCCGCCAGGCTTCACTCTCAGATTGGCCGGCTGGCAGCACGCAAGACCCCCTCAGGGGTTGCTATGGCAGCAGCCCAGCCTGGCAGCACGAGTTGCACCCAGCCAACAATGAGAGCTGCGTTTGCTATCTACTTGAAAACAAGGCAGGAAATACACTCAGGTGCAGACTTTTGCATGGAAAAAAGAAAAGGAAAGCGCAGAATCCTGACGTTGTAGAGATGCAGGAGACCCCAAGGGGCACCTGGTCCAACGAAGGAATCACAACTAAAGACTCCTTGGCAGATGGCCACCCACAACCTCTCTGCCACCATCTCCAGCGCAGGAGACTCTGGCACCTTTGGAGGGAGCCCATTCCCAAGACTACTGTGGATTTTTGGCCCCCTTTGCATTCCAAGCGTCTCCTCATTTCATAACCCACTGTTCTAACTCTTAGGGGGCTGCCCATCAATTGCTTGGGAAACAGAGGACTTGAAAAGGAAAATCTGCACCCTGAACAATTTGCAGAGGGCCGTTGACATCTGGAGGAAACCCACGTCAGTTTTATAGGACCTATAGAATTTCTCCCTCCTTTAAGGAACAGATCCATGGACCACACCACTCTACAAAATATGGAGTGTGCGTGTGTGCTCTTTGCACCTGTAAGGTGCAGGGCTCATGCACCTCAAGAGAAAAGTTCCCCCGGAGACTTCCTTTTCAGGCCTCAACTTCTGCAAAGTCCACAGTAAGGCAGGGATGGGGTAGCTGTGGGGCCTCCAGATGCAGACCCCAACTCCCGCCCTCCCTGACCATTGGACAGGCTGGCTGCTGGGAGCTGGATGGAGGGCCACAGGTCAGCCTCACTTTCATGATGCTCCCCAGAGCTGCCAACCAGAATCCTTTGCCACCTAGCAGGTAAGGGGGCTGAGCTGCCCTCCAAGCTGCTGTGCTTCCGTCCAGGACGGTTGCTCCGTCTGTGCCCAGAGCCCCTGACTGCTAAGGGCACAGTCAAGAGACGCTTTCCTGAAAGGGAGGAGGCCAGAACTGAAGGTAAACTGAAGGTGCCTACCAAGGTGGCAGCGGATGCGGATGTTGGTTGGTCCGTAGTGCTCCGCGATAACGGCACCCGGGGTCAGGACGGAGATGCAGGCATTCCCAAAAACGTTGTTGCCAATGCAGGTGCGCAGGCTGCCCAGCAGGCGATAGGTCCGGGGGCACTTGCGGCAGTTCCGGGGCACACAGGTGCCCTGGTTGACCAGGTAGAAGGTCAGCCACTCGCCACTGGGCGTGCTGTTGGCCTTCCAGCCCTGGGGCAAGCTGCAGTTGGAGAAGGCCTTGTACAGGACCTCAAACTCGCAGGCAATGGTCTGGAAGTTGCGCTCCAGCAGCTCCACGTCGTGCTTCTGGGCATCGCGGGGGAAGTAGGGCGTGGTGGGCAGGTCGGGCAGGAAGAAGACCTCTGGCTTCTGGATGGAGGGGCGGCTGCTGAGATAGCGGCCCTGCTCGCGGATGCCCTTGCGGATGCGGCCCATCCCAGACCATGAGTAGCGCTTGGCGTACTCCTGCAGGTTGTGGTAGAGTTTTTGGTTCAGGCCGTTGTGGGCGCAGCGGACGCACTCTGGGGAGTGGCAGTGGGTGTAGCCGTTCTGTAGTCCGTTGGTGTCCACCCCCTGCAAGAGAGAGTTCCCCAGGGTGTATGTCCGGGGCTGCTCCCGCCCAATGTGGTAGCAGTACCACACAAACATGGCCAGCAGGAAGGCCACGGTGCCCAGGGCGGTGGTGTCGCAGTCCCGCACAGACTGGATCCCACTGGCGATCAAGTCCCTCAGCCGGTCCAGAGACCCACTCCATCCGGTCAGCCATTCCAGAGACATCTTGGGACTGCGGAACGGGCACTGGGTTCCAGCGCATGCAAGAGAGAGTCAGTTCTCAAGGTCCCCACAGGCACCCACACCACGCAGGCTGACGGGGGCAAGTGAGGAGAGGCCAGCCATGGGCAAGCAGCGCCAGGGGGTCCCGGAGGGGGAAAGGCTGCCTCTGTGGCGGCTCGCCAGCTCCTGCATCAGGGCTGTAGATCTGGGAAAGATTCAGGGGCAGCCATCCTGAAAGGCAGGTTCCCAGGATTCAAGAAGCCAGAGGCGCAGTGGAGAAGCTGCTCAGCTCAGGCGCTGCCTTTCCACATCGCTTCCGGGCCAATGAGCGCCATGGAGCCCCATGAGATCCGGGATCTGTGGAGCAACTTCACTCCTGCAATGCCGCCATCACCCACATCAGTCCTCTGCTCTCTGGGGTCTCCTTCATTTGTTGCCCAGGTTAAACAGATGCGCAAGGGGCACGTGCTCCCTCCACAAGCACCCAGTCCAGGTCCCAGTTTCTGTTCCCATTGAAGGATCTGAAAGAAAACAGGAAGGAGCCTTGAGAAAACAGGTCCCTCTTGCATCTGAGCCCCGTTGCCTGTCCAGCCTGCTTTCCACTTGTGTGTGGAGGTTGTAGAGGAGGACTCCCAAAAGCAGGGAGGGTGGCTGTGGGGGGCTCTGCATACCCTGTGAGGCTCCAACTTCCAGCAGCCGGCATGGCCAGTGACTCTGGGGGAAGGCGGCAGTTGGAGTGCTTCTCTCTCAAGTGGGATGCAGGCCAACTGCACTGCATGGACACACCTTTCTTCTGTTGTGCCATCACCTTCTGGCACACAGAGCAAAGCTGAGATGAGCTCCCATGTGGCTCCAGAAGCAGCAATACCCCTCTTCCCCATCACTCTGTTAAAATAACAACAACCCACCCCCACATCTCCCATGTCATTTTGCCACCAGGGTTGGGCTACTGCTGATTTAAATTTTTTTTTTTTTATTTACTGCATCCCACCTTTCTCTCCATGGAGCTCCAGGTGGGGCACAGGGTTCTACTCCTCCTTCTCTAATTCCTCACAACAACCCTGTGGGCTAGGCTAGGGTAAGAGAGACTGTGAGTCACTCAAGTGAGCTTCATGGCCAAGTGGGGATTTGAACACTGGTCTCCCAGGCCCTAGCCTGACACTCTAACCACTAGACCACGCTGGCTCTCTAGGTGAGCAGAGTGCTCCAGCTGCACTGCTCCCAATCACTGGATGCCTCAAGCTGGTCCAGGAGGGGGGCGGCGGTGGGACAGACCTGCAGGCTAGCTTTCCTCCCCTTCCCTCCTTCCCTCCCACCCAGCCACCCCCTGTGCAGCTCCCAGAGATGGTTCTGGAATCCAGCAGCCCTGCTGCCTTCGCTTGCTTGCCCTGTGCTCCATCTCTCTAGATTTGAATCGGCAGCGCCAGACTCAGCCCTCCCACCCTCTCAGGGGCAGGAGGCACCTTCTCCACGCCCCACCCCCACCCCCCGCTTCCCACGCATGCACATGTCAATCACCCTTGACAATGTGTCCCACCCACTCACCACAAACGTGGCAATTGGCACCTGAGTCACCTGCCTGCCAGCTGGCAGGTAGTACCCCTTCTGGAGCACTGCTGCAAACAGAGTGGTCCCATCTACTCTGCTCTGCAAGGAAGGCTTGCTCCCCTGGTGGAACTACCTTGCTGGATCAGACCGAGGACCCATCCAGTCTGTACAGGTGCCAGGGAAATGTCAGCAGAAGGAGGCTGCCTTGCGCAGCAGAGCTTTGCTTACCCAAAGCCAGACTCCCCTCAAAGAGCATTCAGGCTCAGCGCCCACTGGATTCACAAGACTTCTGCTTACCTGGGATGGCAGAAAGATTGCCTAGTGTTCTGTGCTACAAAGAAGCAGAGGCAGACTTTGGGAGAGAACTTCTCAATTCCAAACCAGCCGGGACCAGAGGCTATGTCCAGTGGTCCCTTAGTACTTGGGCCAAGCGACCTAATTCCCCAGAAAGGGGGATGGGCCAGGACTCCCCCCCCAACCCAGGACACTGTCCTGAGCAGAGAGCACTTGTTCTGCTGCTACCCTTCCACTGCTCCATTTAAACAGGGGGTTTGGGGAGCAGCCTCAATGAGAGCAAAACGCAGGACATGAGAGCCCACCACCACAGCATTTCTTCAACTCAAGCCCCAAGCAATGGTCCTCAGACTTGGGAGACCCCCAAAGACTACTTGCCTGACCGTGTTCTGGGTGCCCAGGCTCCAGGCACTTGGTGAAGTTCCAGAATGAGCCCCACAGCACCCCAAGGAAATAAGGCAACTCACCCAATCCAACCAAACAGGCAATAAAAAGCTTCCTCGTTGTTGGGAGACACCTGCACCACATTACTTTGCTCCCCTGCCCCCTAAATTTAATTAACTTGGTCTCCATCTCCATGCTACAACAAACCCTGATGCCCCAAAGGATAGTGAGCCAGAGCTGGGCTCACCTTCTGCTCAGGCTGAGATTGCTGCAGCCTCCTGAGTGTAGGGTCCTCTAGCAAGACCCAGCCAGAGCCCTTTCTCTCCTGCCTCTGACTGGCCCACCTTGGAGCCCAGGCCTGGTACTGGTGCTGAAAGGCTCTGGGAGACGTGGACACCAACCAGGGGCCAGCGCTGCCACATGGCAAATGGAAGTGGATTGGTGGGCGGGCAGCAAATACTGTGACACAGCAGCAAAGCAGTTTATGAGGGCATTTCACATGCAGGAAGCAAACGCCGCTGCCTCCAATCTGGACATGCCCAGGACCTGCTCAGGCTGCTTTCAGCTTGTTTGCATGAACAGCCCTGTCAGTTTGGAATTGACGGCAACAGGAAAGCATGGGGAGAGGAGAGGGGAGAGGATCCATTTCCAAACTGCACTTGTACTGCACATTCCAAAGCGGCAAGTGGAGAAACTCCTAGGCAGGAAAAGATGTTATGTAAGGTGCAGAAGCAGCAGGAAAAGTGTCACGCACAGAAGGGGTGTGTGTGTGTGTGTGTGTGTGTGTGCGCCAACACTGTACTGAAGCAAGAATATTGGGGTGGGGGGAGAGCCCTCCCCTGCTCTCAAGGAATCTCTTGGCAGGCAAGGAGGGAAACCTCCCAAGATGATAAGCTGGGGTGAAGCAGATGGAGGTGCACTGGAGAGCAGCCAAGCCAAAGCAATTGCCCGAGGATCCCAGTCAGGGGGCCTGGGGTGCCTGGAGCACTTGGGGGCAGAGGATGGGGTGCCTGGAGGTCCTCCTCCCCACTTCTACTGTCCTATGGAGCCTTGGAATGCCAGGAAGTCACTATGCAGTGGGTACTCCTGAGCATGTGCAGAGGAGTTTAAGAGGAGCAACTCAAAGCACCTCCCCCGCTGCCCCGCCATCAGCTTCTGTCCATATTCTCTAGAAGTCCGGTTCAGTTGCAACGGCTGATCAGCCCAGAACACGTTTAAAGAGGGCCTCCAGAGCATGTGCGGAGTACTTTCCTGCCCTGCCGGTGAAGGAGAGGGGCTCAGGAGGGGCTCGGCTGTGAGTCGCTGGCCCGCTCAGGCTGGCCTGCCCTTCTTCACGGCCGCGTGGCCCCTGGCACGGCCAAGCCCAGCACCCCCGCAGCCTCCCCGGGGCACCAGGCGTGAAAGCTCCTTAGGGCCCCAATGGCTCGGCACGGGAGTCCTCCCCCCACTTGGCCCCGGGGGGCTCTGGCTTGCAACGCTACAGGGTCGGTCGCTTGCCTGCCCCGACGCCCAAACAGCCCAAGATCGAGCGAAAGGGACCGCCTTCGAGCATGTGCAGAGCGCCGCCTTCGCGTCCCCAGGCGGGCGGGATCGGGGCCACGCGCTCTTCGCGGAGGCAGGCGACGCTCTTGCTGGCTGCGCCCGCCGCCCATACCAGAGCGCTCGGCTCTGGCGCGGCCGAGGGCAGCCGGCCGAGGCGGGCCACGGAGGGAGACGCGCCTGCTCTCCGGCGCCCACCTGCCCAGCGGCCCACCTACCTGCTGCTGCTGCTGCTGCTGCTGCCGCCGCCGCCCGCGCTTCCCGCTGACGCTGCCGGCCGCCCTTGGCGCTCCATGCGCGGCTCGGCTCTCCGGCAGGCGGCGGCGGCGGCGCTCGGCAGCGCGGACCACAACTCCCAGCAGCCCGACGTAGGCGCCGCGCGGAGGGGCCGCCGAGCCAGCGCCCGCCCCAGCGGGAGGACCGCGCCGCTCTCGCCCGCTGCCGTGCGCCGTGCGGGCGAGCCTCTGGGCGCGCGGGGCCCGGGGCATGTGCAGAGGGCCGTCTGCTGCGGGCGGAGAGCGGCGCGGCTAAAAGCACCACAGGCGGAGCGGCTTCCTTTTTTGCGAAAGGATCATCTTCCCCATAATGTCATCATACTACTTTTATGGCTTGCCTCAGCCACTCTGCGAGGCTTCCAGCATCTACAAAAAGAGAATCAAAAGTTAAAAGCTTCCCGCTACAGGGCTGCCTTCTTCAGGCGCGGGGAGGGCATTGCACAGGGCGGGGCCACCACGGAGAAGGCCCTGTGCCTGGTTCCCTGCAGCCTCATTCCTCCCAGGACAGAGCCACCATAAGACCCTCGAGGTGGACCTCAGTGTCCAGCCTGGATGAGTGGGTCATAGGAGCTTTGAATAACTGCGTACACTCAAGTCACACGCAGGACTAATCACAGAAGTCAGTGGGCTCTGAATAGGTCCTGGGGATCGCAGGCCTACTGTTTGACAGTGGAATGGACTCTCAGAAGGTGATTGACTCTTCCTTACGGGAGATTTTAAAGCAGATGTTGTATAGCCACCTTTCATGGATTCTTCCAGTGTGGTTTCTGCATTGCTTGGGGTTGGAGCAGATGACCTTCCAACTCTACAATTCTCAGGTAAAGCGAAGAAGAAGAAGAAGAAGAAGAAGAAGAAGAAGAAGAAGAAGAAGAAGAGTTTGGATTTGATATCCCGCTTTATCACTACCCGAAGGAGTCTCAAAGTGGCTAACAATCTCCTTTCCCTTCCTCCCCCACAACAAACACTCTGTGAGGTGAGTGGGGCTGAGAGACTTCAGAGAAGTGTGACTAGCCCAAGGTCACCCAGCAGCTGCATGTGGAGGAGCGGAGACGCGAACCCGGTTCCCCAGATAACGAGTCTGCCGCTCTTAACCACTACACTACCACACTGGCTCTCTCAAACGTTTCCAGGAAAGCAGGCTGAACTCCATTCCCACTGGCACGAGCCACCTTTGGACTCTTAAGTCTCTACAAAGTATGAAGATGGAGTTACTCTTTCATGGGATGCTCTGAGCTGCTTCCAAGGTACAGTAGCTGCCAACTTCAGGTAGCCTCTGCCAGTGGGGCTTCTGGCACGCTTGCCCTGTAATGGGGAGCCCCATTGTAAGCCTGGCTCCTCCTCCTGCATGTTTCCAGGGCTGCTTACCTGTAACTGCTCTTCTGGGGTCAGCCAGCTTGGCATCCCAAAGGCTTTTGGCTCCAGTCTGGTGAGTAATGAGTTAAGCCTCTAGGAGATTAAAATTCCTGCTGCTTTTGTTGTATCTGCAGCCAAAGTGGGTCAGGCAGCTGAAATGCAGCAGGAGTAAGATCCTTTTTGGCTACTGTTGGCTCTGCTAGTTGTGAGCTCTCCTCCTTGCAAGTTGAGGTCAGGCCTCCCCAAAGATACCTGATTGTGAGATCAGCTCTGCCTCCATCTCCCTTTCCTAATATTTATTAAAAGGACTTTGGCTTTGAGCTGCTACCTGCCTCCCTTGGAAAGGACTTACATGCCTTGTTAAAGTATGGTGGTGTAGTGGTTACAGTGTTGGACTAGGACCCAGGAGACCAGGGTTCAAATCCCCAGTTGGCCATGAACCTTGGGTGCCAGTCACCACCTCTCTCAGTGCCTACCACACAGGGTTGTTGTGGGGAGGGGAAGAACCGTGTTTGCCACCTTGAGCTCTTCGGAGAAGAAGGTGGGATAGAAATCCAATAAATGATGGAATGAATGAACAGAAGCTGCAATATGTAATATCAAACACTGGATGTTATGAGTCACAGGACCTTGTTCTTTGTGGTAAGACCAGGACCACAAGAACACAGAGTAATAAAGTTTGAGAGACACTCTTGTTGTGAAGGCCTGCTATTTCCTGAGATTCTCAGTTGTAGCAGATGAAACAGTGAGTATTCTGTCATATAACAATTGTTTCTAGGTGCAAGATTCATGGAAGTGATGGGAATGTGGAATTCCCTTCTGCACACAAAGAGTTGCTTGGGTTCGTTTCCATCTCAGGCCAAACTGTAGCACACTTTTACCTGCTTGTTCTGATTTTGGACCAGATCTCAATAATGTTCGTTGGACAAGGATAGGATGATTGTTTAACTATGGCAGGGAAATCATAGAAATCATAGAACTGTAGAGTTGGAAGGGACCCGGAGGGTAAAGGAGACTGTTCCACTGTCAAGCAGCTCCCTGCACCCCGTAGAGGAAAAAGGTGGCATAGAAATGCAATAAAATGAATAAACTACGAACCCCCAAGGAGGTCTTAAGCACCGCTAAGAGGCCACTGCAGCTCCTGGGAAATGCACTGGAACTGAGGTCTATGTGAGCCCCAATTGCATATGATGAACAAAAGACCTATGCACTCCCTTGCCCATATTCCCCACATGCAGCAGTTGCCCTTTAATAGGTCTAAAAGGAGGGTTATCTTGTGGCATGATCCAGCTTCCTGGCACTGGAGTGTGGGATCGTTTTAGTGGTGGGGGAAGAGATGTATGTGTGGGAGATCAGGGAGAAGAAGTGGCAGCTGGCCTTTAGAGGAGCAGGTCTACCTCCGGGGATTGAGAAATGGGGTGTAATAAAAATTAGGTTCAGCCCCAGAAGGGAGTCCACGAACCCGGAGGAGAGCCTTAGTAGGGCTCCCCTCCTCTCAAGAGCACTTATGAATAAATAGAGACGATACAGAATCTCCCAAAGCAAGGCGGTAGCCCTTTATTAGAACTGCTGCAGCAGGGTGTCTTTGCAAGCAAAAAGACCACGAACAAAGGTGTGCAAGCTCCTATATAGACTTTTGAAATTCCCCCCTCCAGCTCAAGACCACCCCTCCATACATTAGAATTACATCACAAATTGGGAGGGTCTGGTAGCATCTTGGACCCTGCCCCCATGTCTCCTCTCGCCCTCCACCAAAAACCCATCAGGTGAAACAAAAGATATTTACATTTCCCTATCTCCCAGCCAAGTTAATCACACCCTTTTGTCTGACACAGGTATCAGGATGCCAGAGATTATCACTCAGGCAGAGGTCTGCTGAGTAGCTGGAGGGGCAACCCCCCCTTTGTTCCTGAGACAAAGAAATACTTGGTCAGTTGGGAGTGAGGCCTGTCTTCCTGTGCTGGTTTTCAGACATGTGGCCTTATTTGTTTTGGTACATTAATAACAGTTATTATATATAAATAAAATACCTTAAAATTCTTACAACAGGGGCTTATGAGGAAGCAACCAGCCATAGGATGTCTGGCACAGCTGTAAAGGCGCAGAGGACAAAAAGTGCTTAGAAACCCCGACTGGCTCAAAGAGCTGCAGCCAGACTGTTGACTGGGGCTGGTTTTAGGGAGCAGAGGACTCCCTCGGCTTCCGGTCTGTTTCCAGGCACAATTCTGAGTGCTGGTTAGGATTTATAAAGCCCTCAGTCCAGGCTATCTGAAAGACCGTGTTCCAATGCTGCCTGGGCTCTGAGATCTGTGGGGGAGATACGGCACCCTCACGGGCATGCTTGCTTGGTGGGGACAAAGGAGAGGGCCAGGCAGCCTTGGAACTCCCTCCGGAGAGAAGCCAGACTGGCTTCTTCCTTCAGTGCCCCAAGGCTTTTGGAACTGACCGCTTTGAATGAAAGGGCTGGTGCAATGCTGTGTTTTTTTTTATAAATATTAATATCGTTTTAACAGATTTTATATGTGTATATAGTTTTAATCATATCAATGTTTAATTGCTTTTTAATTATTGTTCTTTCTATGTTTTTAGCTGTAAGCTGTCTTGACTGAAGCAGGGGGACTCCACTCTGTGGGGTTCCTGAGTCAGGAATCCCCCTTTGGTAAGGCTCCACAGGTTTTGTCCTGGGGTTGGCATTAAGCTCTGAATTGCCATTGATCACCCAAGCTTTGGTGAGTTGCTGGGTTTCTGGAGCTGGGCATTTTATATTTATATATTTATATTTAGCAAAGGGTCTGGATCTGGCTTCCCTTGTTAGGCAGGTCATGCATTTGCCTTCTTCCTCCAAGGAGCCTTCCTCCTGCCCTGCCCCAAGAATACTGCAGAAACAGCCTTATCTCCTGCAAGCACCTATTCAGGCTGCCTCCCCCTCCCCCCAAGCGCTGGGCTGAAAGCAAAGGAAGCCTTGGGTAAGGGGGCAGTGGGTAGGAAAGGGGCTGGGCATTTCATACCTGAGGCCTTATTCTGAGTCAGACCAGCATTTGTCAGTATTGTCGTTGGGGTTTCTGGCCAAAGTCTCTCTCTCCCCCAGCCCTCCCCGGAGATGCTGCCAGGGATTGGCACCTTCCCCAACTCCAGTCCAGGAGAACTTCCCAGCGGAAGCCCCACTTCAGGACCACAGGGTTGCCATATGTGCCTGGATGTGTTCCAGGGGTCTCCCGTGATGCCACCATCAAATTCACTACCATTGTTTATTTTGCTGAAACTGTTATAAGAATTCTAAGGTCCCAAATATAAAATAAATGTTCATAAATGTACAAAGGCAAACACATACATAGGTATATAAACCACAAGTCTAAAATAGTACAGGGGAGCAATCCTGAAGTCATTTTGACTTCCCCAGTGACCTCAATCATTCCTCTGCAGTAAGGGAGGCAAATGGGGGGGGGGAACCTCCCCATTGTCTCTTTGCTTGCAAACCCTGTCTTAAGGGAAACAAAAACAAAAATTCTTTCCAGTAGCACCTTAGAGACCAACTGAGTTTGTTCTTGGTATGAGCTTTCGTGTGCATGCACACTTCTTCAGATACCATGCACACGAAAGCTCATACCAAGAACAAACTCAGTTGGTCTCTAAGGTGCTACTGGAAGAATTTTTGATTTTGTTTTGACTATGGCAGGCCAACACGGCTACCCACCTGTCTTAAGGGGTTATATGTGTATGAATAGGGTAAGTCTACGACCTGGACTCAGGAACTGAGCATTTACCATCACAAAAGAATGGCCAGGCTGCCCTGGTAGAACAATCAGAGGCCATTATCAGGTATCCTGACAAACAGGATTTCTGCGGCGGGGGGGGGGGAACCATCCCTTTCAGTGATGTATGTACGATGTTTTGGGGGATGGTCTTGGGCAATTTCAAAAGTCTATATAAGGGCTTGTGCACCATTGTTCGAGGTTTCCTCCCTCCCTGTGTGGGGGAAGTGGGGGGACCCTTTTGCAACAGTTTAATAAAGATCATGCTTACTAGCTGCTTTGCTTCTCAATATTCTCTGGTTGGCCTCTGTTATTTTCTCCTGCCGATAGGGAAATCCACTTAAGGACTCTATACAGGCTCTATACCACATCAGGGATATAGGAGCAGTTTTTTTCCTATAACACTGGGAACGGTTTTGACTGGCTGGCTAAACCAGGAGAATCTACTTAAGGCCTCTATACAGGCTCTTGGATACCCCATAAGGAAAAATGCTACTATTTGGGAGCTGCCACAGCAAATCACAGCACAACCAAGCACAATCAAACAAAACCATCGTCAAAGGAAAATGTTATGTATTAACAAAATAGAAAATTCTTTCCTTTCCAGTAGCACCAGTAGCACTGAGTTTGTTCTTGGTATGAGCTTTCGTGTATCTGAAGAAGTGTGCATGCACACAAAAGCTCATACCAAGAACAAACTCAGTTGGTCTCTAAGGTGCTACTGGAAAGAATTTTTCTATTTTGTTTTGACTATGGCAGACCAACACGGCTACCCACCTGTAACTGGAGTTATGTATTAAGTTTAACTGCAGTACTCATTCTGGCCACCGTGGCTGCAGTTCTCACTCAGGTCCCCAACATGCAAATGAAGGATTGAGAGTGCCATTCATGGATTGGGTAGCTAGAGGGAGTTTGTTACTTTTTCAAGTTACTGTTCAGTCCAGGACTCAGAGCTGAAATAAAGAGCTGGTTGTTTTAAGAGCTGTGTCTTCATCCATCTTTCCCGCTACTCAACAGAAAAGAAGAGGCAGAACGTAAACTGACCAGCATAAACAGTTTAAAATGCCTTGGTGCCCAGAAGATGCCCAGGAGGAGTCCAGTGGTTACAGCTAAAGGGAGGTCCACTTCCACCTCCTTGCCAGCAGAGCATGGGAGCTTCTACTGAATGCCTGAAGGAGCGGGCAGCTTGGCAGAGCAAGAGATGCTCCTTCTTCAGGCCTCATGCCCTCAGGTGGCTTCTGGAAAGAGGGGAGACAAATCTTCAGCTGAGAGATCTTTCTGTAGCCAAATGAGAGCCCTCTCCCAACCCAGGTGGCCTCCAGATCTTTTGCACTACAACTCAGCACAGACCCACGGGGGAAGGCTGGGACACGGGGTGCCAGATGTAGGAGACACAGCACTGAACCAGCCACCTGCCTTTGGGCTTTGCTTGCCAGCCCCTCACAGCAGCTTCCAGCGGACTGTGGGCTGTTTTCTATGGCCCAGAAGGCCGATCCAATAGTCTGATGAATTCAGGGTATGACCACAGGCCACAGAGAAAATGCTGGGCCCAACATGCAGGGGCAATATGCCTCTGAGCCCCAGATTTCTTGTGGGTCTGGGTAGGGGTGGGACAAACAGCGGGTCGTGATGGCTGCTGCCTCTGGTGTCCTGCTGGGGACAGAGGTGGAATCTAAACACTGGACCCGGTGGGGCCTCAGCTTAATTTGCTGAGTTCTGAGACGCTTGTCATTAAGAACATGAGAAGCATTTGGTAAATCAGGCCTAAGGGGGCCCCATCTAGTCCAGCCTCCTACTCTTACAGTGGCCAACCAGGTGTTCATTGTGGGAAACCTGCAGGCAGGATTCGAGGGCCAGAGCCCTCTCCCGTCCAGCGCTTTCCAGCAACTGGGATTCAGAAGCATCACTGCCTCTGACTGCGGAGGCAGAGCAGGGCCATTGATAGCCTTAGCTAGAATCATAGATTTCCCCAGTCCTCTTTCAGAGCCATCGCAGTTGCAGGTGGACATCACTGCCTCCTCAGCACGTTGCCTGGTTTGACTCTGCGCTGCATGAAGAGGGACTTTTCTTTCCGTGTCCCGAATCTTCCAGCAGTCTGCTTCCTTGGATGCCCACGTCATGGACAGCAGAGGATGTGTGCATGCACTCGAGAGAGCAAGAGAGAGAGATTTCAACCTGCCAGGCACAGCTCCCTATGCTTCTGGGTGGTGGAGGCAGGGAAAGAGAGAGACTGAGAGAGGAAAAATGCAATTTATTTCCTCTTGTCCCTTGGGAGTTAGGAAGAGGATTAAGGGTAATTAGAAAGGGGGCTTGTTCAGGAAGGCCTTTTTCTCTCCCTCTGGCAACATTGAATCCCAGCAAAGAAGCCACAGAGCCTCCAGATGCCTTTGCCTTCCCCAAGGTGGGGAACTTCGACACCCCTCCTCCCAAGCTTCGCAGCAGCCTAGTTTCTAGTGGGGGAAATGGGTGTGGGGCCTGAAGCCCACTGGGGAGTGGTGCCATCTGCCACATTTCCTGATCCTAGATTTGTAGAGTGGTAGGTGGGAAGGGTCTTTCTGCACATGCTAAGAGAAGCTCTCTCTGGGACTATTGGTGCACTTCTATTATTCAAGCAGCCCTGACTGTTGGCAGCTGTGTGACAGGCAGAAATTCATTAGGTGTAGCAAATCTCTCTTCCCCCTCCCCCTGCAAAATCAGAGGAGTCAGATGCTAGGGAAAGAAGGGAAGCAACACCTTCCAGCAGTCAGGATTCCCTACCCAGCAAGAAGCCTGGCTGAAGATGAGACAAGTTGGTGTCCAGAGAAAAGGGATCTTCTAAATTCTCTCCACAGCTCCTGATAAGAGTTGTCCACTAACATTCAAAGGGTCAAGTGGACTAATTGTGGCATGCTGGCAACCCGTAGCCTGTGCTGTCTTAGTTTATCACAACTGGGGAAGAGCTCCAACTATGTCCACTGGGGGGGGGGGGCTGCGGTGACAGCATGGGGATTGGGACCCCCCTCAGGCTGCAATTGGCATGCTCCAAAACCGAGTGCCTGATGCCATCTGGTGGCTGTGGAGGGTGCAGCCACCAAGAATATCTCACCCCGTAGAATCTAGATTTGGGGGTAAAGGAGTGAATAGTGCTCATTTGATATTTAAAACAACAGCAGCAGCAGCAGCAGCAGCAGCAACAACAGCAACATTATTATACCTGCCATTATACCTCTGAATCGCAGTTGCTGGAAAACAGGCGGGGAGAAGGCTCTTAGGCCCTGATTCTGCTTGCAGGCTTCCCATGGAGGCATCTGGCTGGCCAGGCTGAGAACAGGATTCGGGACCAGATGGGGCCACTGGCCTGAGCCTGCAAGTTTGCCTTACCTTTTCATGACTGAGGGAGGATATTCACAGGATAAATACTCACTAAATCTCCCTGGTGGCATCAGTGGGGTGTGTGTGTGTGTGTGTGTGTGCGCGCGCAAGTCATAAACAGTTATTTGAAATTGTCAGGGAGGAAACTTGGTTGAATGGAACTTACTTGTGCGTAGACAAGAAGGATCTTGGCCATGAGGAAGGATGTCTCTAGGTAACACAACCACACAGAACCTCTACTTCCATGCTAGCTGGGCTAAAGGGATGTGTGGCAATTGAGAAAGGAGCCTTTTAGCCTGTGATTGTGGCACAGCCTTGGAGGTTTATGGCCTCTTTGGCTGAGTTTGATGGCAAGGCAGCATCCAGCCCCCCCCCACCTCCCCAGCACATCAGGCACAACTGCAGCAGTGAAGATGTGCTCCAGTACACAACCCCTGGTCCATGGGGGTTGCCCTCCAAGGCAGGGAGGTGATGGCCCAAGCAATGGGGTGGTCAGCAGCCCCCAGGTTTCAGGCCAAAAAGAAGATGAGTCAAACAGATTTCAGTACCATAGCCAGTGATCCTCCCAGCAGAGTCCTGCAGGAAGTGACAGATAATAGAAGCCCAGAATTGTAGAGCTGGAAGGGACCCAAGAGTCATCTGGCCCAATCCTCTGCAATGCAGGAATCTCAGCTAAGGCATCCATGCAGGGGCGTCTTAGCCATAGAGGCTAGTGGCGCGGGGCACCATGGCGCCAAATTCTGGAGGGCGCCAGGGAAGAGGCGGAGGCTGGACGCGGCACCTCCCGGCATCAGCTCGCCGCCCTCATCCACCTCCGCCACGCTGTGCCGTACCCGGAGCCTCGTCCCTGCTGGAGGAGTCGCCCTTCAGCTACTGCCCGCCCAGAGGGAAACATGGGGGTGGGGGGCGCCAGAGGGATCCTTGTACCATGGCGCCAGATAAGCTTAAGACAGTGCTGCATCCATGGCAGGTGGCCATCCAACCTCAGTTTAAAAACCACCAGGGAAGGAAAGTCCACTATCAAATGCATTAATTCTGAATTAATTAGGTCTAACTAAGTGAAAAACTGTGGTTTATTTGAGTAAACGGGGGTTGCTGGTATTTTCCTAGACACGCAATTTGGATTTTGAAAAAGATGACCTATGATTCTATGTTGTGGCGCAGAGCAACTGAAGGGCAGGGAGCTGCTGCCACAAGCAAGACTTGCAATGTTTCAGCAGCCCCTGGAGTTCCCAGAGGCATCTCCTCTCCCCTAAGGGCAGTGGAAGCGGACTGCAGCTCCAGGGATTCTTTTTTTGAGAGCAGGAGCAAATATGTCCTCTGCCAGAGCACCAGCCAGGGCAGTTGATGGCTCCTCCTTGTTCTGGCATATAAAAGAGGTGGAAATGGGTGTTTATTATTATTAATAATAGTACTTATTTTGCTAGATTGTTTACATTTCTACTTAAAAGCTGAATTTTGCATTTTGGTTGGCTGAAGGCGGCCTTTTGCAATAGCTCATGGTGTTTTTCTGCAGCCAGAGGTCAGGTCAGCATCACCGAGTTTGACGGAGCTCTCTGGTCACCATGTAGCACCTAGCCCAGTGCACTACCGTTGCTAGGATGCGACTGTGGGTGCACAAGGGGAAAAAGAAAAACCATCCTGTTTGTGGGGTGTTTTGGGTCATAAGAAAACTGAAGTGGATTGCAGTGAAATGAACTAACTTCCCCTGCCAGGAGGGGCAAAGCTCAGAGAAGGTCTAGCATGATTTCAGAGGATTGGATAGGCACACTTTGGGGAAAACACAATTTGTCAAAGAGATGAAATAGTTTTGAATCCTCTCTTCAGAGGGATCCAGAAGTCTGATTTGAGCCCAATGACCTGAAGTACAGCAACTCTGTGACCCCTGGTCTGCAACCCCATTCCCACTTGCCCCTGGTTCTCCAACTTAAGTTGCACAGGGCATCCCAAGAGAAACAGCTTGGGGAGAAACCTTAAATGCCTCCTGTGGCTCTTGCTTGTGGAAATGCACAGCCCACCTCCTCAATCCATTTAGAAAGAGGAAAGATTGACCTACGTGTAGCCATTATGCATGGCAGCTAAGAATGGAGCCTCCCTCAGGTGCCAGGGGACACAAACAGGACAGAGGCTCTTCTTGTGAATTGTGCTTGCTTGGCTGCTGTTGAAAACTGGGTGAACTTACTCCTAAGTCAGCAAGGTGGTTCTTATGTCCTTGTGATCCCCAGACAGTGCCTTGCATGGAAAGGGGAGAGGGGAGACAGCAGCTATGAGCATCGTCCCATTCGTCATGAGCCACTAGGCCAAGCAAGAAATTATTGCATAGCCTTTTACTAAGCCCCTGCAATGATGGAATGCAGCTTCCTGCGAGGACAGGAACCACCTGCCCTCCAGCCTTAGGGACATTCTCTTCTGCATCAGCATCACTGCCAGGGGTACAGGGGCTTTTCTTCATGTGAAGATGTCCCCCCCCCATGATCTCTTCAGGCTGGGGGGATCACTTTCTCTGGCTAGATGGATGGCTGGGGGCCGACAGGCTGGAGAGTCACAGCCTCCTTCCCACTACTGCTGCTGCTCCTCCACCAGCTGCCCAGCTGCCCTGCCTGCCTGGTTCCCCCACTCAGACCCAGGGCAAGACTCTTCCCTCTTCCCCCCACCCTGTCTTCTCTGATTCCCAGGAGCCGAAGCAAAGGAGGGTGAGGAGGAGGAGGAGGAGGAGGAAACAGTCTGGGTTGACAACTCTCCCCCCTCCCCCGCTTCCCCCAGCGTGAAGCTATTTCCGGTTAGCATACCTGAAAGATGGGAATCCAGGACTGCATGACAGAATGAGAAGCCTAATGATGCCTTGGGGTTTTTTGTTACGGTCTCGACATTTTCAGGGCAGTTGGAGACTATGGAAATGGGGCCTTTGTGAAAAAAATGGGCAGAAATCCAGTCTGGATGTGTGGATGAACTGAGCAGGCAGATTTTGTCGTATTCCCAATGCCAAGTAGCCAACTACACAGAAAGAAGTCCACACAATTTGGGTCCCATGCAGTAAGGAACTGCAGTGCTGGGTTAACTATGCCTTAGGTGTGTGCAGGGAGACCTTGGCTGCAGTTGGCATCTGCCAGTCAGAAATCCATCTGGGAGCCCATGGCGCTGCCACCCAGGCCATGTGGCAGCAGCATCCTCTGTGCTCCCAAACTCTGACAACTTGTTGCCTTCACCATTAAAAAACAGAGCAGTACAATTTCTATTAAGGTGACTTACACTAAGTTCTGCCACCTCCCATGGAAGTTTTAACTTAAAAATATTTAATCCCAACAATTTTATAAAAAGAGACCTGTAAGAAAGGAAACAGAAATCTGGGTACAATTTTTCTTTTTTGGCACTTTCCCCCTTCCTCCTCTTACCACTGCAAATTACAAATACACATTCTTCTTTTTTCCTGTAATTTTTTTGGGGGAGGAAAAAGTAAATTACTAAATAGCCCCGAACGCCTTACTCTTGACAACTGTAGAGACACAGAAACCAGGTTTCTAAACTAAAACAGACGTTTAAAAAACATTGCTATGGTTACAATTTCACCATTTTTACAAAGATGCCGATGCCAAGAGGGGCACCAGCTGCCTCTCCAGTTACCCATTAATAACAGGGATGGTTTGAGAGGGGGACAGGCTGGATGGAGGCAGGAAGGGGCGGCAAAAGGGGCAGTTTCTCTGCAGTCCAAATAGTGCTCTTCCCACCTTCATGTTCCTATGGAAAGGCTGCAGATTTGAGTTTGCTTTCTTCGCACAATAGTCCAGGAGCAAAGGCAGTCCACACTGCAGGGCCTTCCGGTGTGAAAGCAGACAGGGAGTTGGTGGGGAGGGGAATCGGGGTGCATTTGTCCTGTGCCCCAAGGCAAGTGGTGTTTTGCAGACCACTCCTTTCTCCTGATCTAGCTCATCTAAAGCAGTTGTTCCAGGTGGCTTTTTAAAAATAAGGCCCAACAGTGCAAAATCTTGATGATTCAGCATTGCAATGTTTCTTGCGCACAAACATGATGTATTGAACACGAACCTTGTATGAATGATGGGGCTTTTGCTATACCCTGCTTTGGGAACTGAAGATGTTGGGGAACCAAACAGTTGCCAGTATGATCACCTGCCTGCTTCCTGTCATATTCCAGACAAAAAAGACTGGATGCAGCATTTTCTTCCTCCATGTTCAGAAGCCACTAATCCAACACACACCCACACACTCACACACCATTCCTTCACATGCCTTTCAGGGAGCCAAAAGACCCACGTTTTCTTATGTTGTTGGCTCCAATGTGTGCAGCAGAAACACTACAACATGAACCAAAACATGTCCAAAGAGCCTAGAACTGCCATTTTTGCCCTGAGGTACAGTAAAAGTTGGCAGACAGCAGACTTAAGCAGTAGTCACAGAATTCTTTAAAGGTAGGTAAGACCAGCTGGGAGTAATTCACCAATCTGCTGTCCAGCTTCCAGAGACATTTTTTCTATTCCATCCTTAGCCGAACCATCCCCTAGCTGGTCATTTTACACAGGTTCACATCCATGATTCAAAACAAAAATGGGACAAGATTTCAACACATGGTTTTCGTCATTTGGTCACTGTTGCTCTTCAGGCAGTCACCAGTGGCTTTCCAAGCTCCTCTACAAGTTGGCCCCTCTTTCTCTTCCAGCAGCTCAAACAGAGGAAAACACAGCACCAAGTTCGGGAGGGGGGGCAGTGGCTGCCATGAGAAGAGATCCCTCTGCCCACTGTCCTCCTGGCAAATTGCTGGACCTGGCATTGCCCAGCTTGTTCAGGGACCAGAAGCAGCTTCATTTTTCAGAGACAGTAAGGAAAACCCCAACTCACAATACACAACGAATGTACCACAGTGTTATTTTTTTATGCAGCCATACAGGAGGTTGCCTTGGTGAGCAGGGATTCGCTCCAGAGCCTGCAAATCTTGAGGGCAGCGCCCAACCGTGATACTACTGGGAACATAACTGGAGAAGACTTCAAGATGGAAAGGAAGGTGGCAAAAGGAGAAGGAGCAACACGGTCAAGCTCTCAGCCAAACTCCACCGGACATTTATCACTTGAGGAGGTTCTGGGAGAAGAAATCAAGGCTGTGTCTGGAGAGTTCCACAAGGTCAGCTTTAGATGGATACTTCATATTCTCGTGTTTCCTGGGGAAAGAAAACAGACTCTGGTCAACGGCCGCCTTTGCTCTAAAAAGGGTGCCAGCTATGTCTTTTCAACAGAGGAAATTGCTTAGAGTTTCAGACACCTGGTCAGAACTATTTTATTTCAGGGGACCTCTGCATTCTGAATACTTCTCAGGGGTTTTAGTTTTTTTTAAGCAACAACAACAACAACAGTGTTTTGTTGTTGTTGAGATTTTATATTCTTGAGGTTTTAAATTCATGTTCAAAAAGTTTGGGGCAGGGGGAAGGAATCGCACAGCTTTACCCTCCATAAAAGGCAACCCCTTTAGGGTATGGCAGCTCCTCCATTGGCTGGCCTGCTCTGATGTCATGGTACATTCACAGACATGCTAAGCACTGAGAGAAAACTGCCTACAATCTTTGACAGAATGCTGGCAATCAGGATGAGGGATGGGGACACCTCACTGAAGGCCAAAAGAGAGGAAGGTGGCTGTGGACTGCTGCTGCCGCTGCTGCTGCTGCTGCCACTTAGTAGGTCCACAGACCGGAAGCATGCAGTGAGGCTAGACGTCATGCCTTGTTCTCAGACTACCAACTGCAAGTCTCTTGTTCAAATAAGCCCAAGTTGTAACCTTGGAAAGGGCAGCTCATTTCATCCAGTGACTCTGCTTACCCTGTGGCCACTATGGAGAGGCCCAGAAACTACTCTGATGGCACATGGGGCAAGACAAGGGAGCATCATTGTGGTTCTTCGAGGCAATTGAATGAGGGCAACATTCAGGACTGTCCCGAGACATTTTACTGCCTCTGTCTGCCTCACAATTGCATCCACAGGGGCTTGTGTGTTCCACATGGAGCCAAATCAAGAGGATGCTTTCAACCCAGGAATCTGTCAACTCACCCCTGTCTCATAAATCGGGTTGTCAAACTCTGTCTCCACTGTGATCTGGCTATATGGGTGAGAGTACATGAGGGGAAGGCGCAGGCTGGAGTAGTAGCGGCACCTGAGAGTTGGGGAGAGAGAGACACCAGAGAGAAGAGTCAAGAGAACAGAGTCCAAAGGGATCCACTGAGCAGCACTTTCCAAGCCCTTCCAGCAGCACTCGTGGTGGGTGCTTTGGAGGGAGATGATGCATTGATGGCCCAGGACATTGGGACCATTGGAAGAGGACTGAACGCCAGCTGCCCCAGGGCCCCTCCTCCCACCCCATTAGTTTGCCACAGATTGACATGTACCTCCCAGAGCACAGACTGCCACAAAGACAGAGCAGGGGTGCTGAGGAAAGGTCCCTGAGAAGCCAAGAACTACAGGTGGGCTGGCAAAAGCAGCCAAGCTGGCTCAGAAGCTGAGCCCTCCCTCCAAATGCCCCAAACACCTCCTGAACCAGAGAGGGCACCTGCCACCACCCTGCCTTCCTACCTGGTGATGTAGACGTATGCTCCCCCCAGCAGCAAGGAGACCACAAGCACTGGGATGAAGATGGCCAGCGCCATGTTGCCCCCTTCCAAGGACGTTTCTGCAGCAGCTTCGGCTACTGAAGAGAGAAGTGCCGGGGTGAGATCCTGGACAGGTAAGCACCTTGTGGGATTCTCCAGAGACTCTCTTACAGAGCACCCAAGACCGACACCCCAAAGCACCCATTGGAAGCTGCAGATGGAATGGGATCTTGTACGCATATTACATGGAATGCATATTTTCTGTGTTTGCTCAATGGGAATTAAAGGGTTACTTGGGAAACCTAGCAATTGCCCTGGGTCTGGAATCCACAGCTGCAGTCTACGGCAGGATATAAGGCATGCATATCTCAGAGGAGAGGCAAATTGAAAGCTCCCTAATTCCTTGATCCTGGGGCCTCTGCAGGGAGCATTTGATGGACAAGGAGATGCTATAAGAACAGGGGGCTGGCCAAGAGGCCAATACTGGACAAAGATTCTGTCTCTAGAGCATGTGAAGAGCCTGCTGGATCAGACCAGTGGCCCATCTAGTCCAGTACCCTGTTCTTACAGTGGCCTGCCAGAGGTAAGCCTCCATGCAGGATCCAAGCACAAGAGCCTTCTCCCACCTCCCTGTGGAGGCAGAGCACGGTCGTGCAGCTAGGAGCCATTGAAAGCCATCTTTGGGGAATGGGCTTAGAGACAGGAGCAGAGGACTGCAGTTCATCTTTGCTCTCTTGCTTTGTTGGGGAATTTGCTGATTTCCTGTAATTTTTTCTTTGCAATATCTTTTTCTTAAAGGGTCTTATTTTTTGCATCTTAATAAACTTTTTGTTTCCCAATGGATTTGCCAAAAATGCACACATGACAGAAACTCCAAAGGAAAACTAATCTGGGTCCCGTTGACTCTGGAAATCAAATATTTGCCCATGAAAATATTCTGCTCACCTTCTAAGGCATGCTCAAAGCTGTCTTGATTCACTGAAAGAGAAAGGCAGGTAGGTTAGCTTGGGGCTGCTGGATCCAGGGGCTGCCCCAGAGAAGAGGAGGGAAAGGAGGCCGGCAGGCAAGCGTCTGCATCCTGGCCCCTCTCTTTCCAGGGGAGAGTACCTTTGCAGACGGGGAGTGGCCCACTCCAGTGGGAGGGCTGCCCCAGAATGCACTTGATGGTGACCTCTCCGATGAGCTCAAAGCCCTCATAGCACATGAATGTCAGGGACTCCCCAGGCAGGTAAAGGCGCTTGTAGAGGATCTGGTATCCATTTTCGGGTAGGCCTGGGTTCTCACAGGCGAGGGATTCTTCAGCTGGGAGGAAACACACAGAGGAGGAAGCTTTTGAACATTCTTTCCACCTCCAAATCAGGTCTGCATGAAGCTTCTTTGGTTCAGGGTGCATAGATTTATTTCTTGCACTTGTCTGCCACCTGTGAGGCAGGTTAGGCTGAGAGAGGCAATGGCTGGCCCAAGGCTCATGGACAAATGCGGGATTTGAACTCTGGTCTCCCACGTCCTCAAGCCACACTGCATGAGACAGAGAGTGTTTTTTCCCCAGCAGCTCAAGCAAGACTGGCTCCACATAAGCAGTGCTGCTCTGCCTCTCTTGTCCCACAAATGTCTTAGAAGCATTGCTTTGCTACCTTCCCTGTGAAGAATGAGGGTTTTCTCAATTAACCTGTGGGCTTGGAGCACCTTTGGGCAGCTGTTAGCAGGTGTGAGCCAAGTGCTTTTCCACCTGTCTTTTGGCGGGCTCATCTAACCCCTCGCTGGCAACAAATATTGAGTTGATGCTATAATCTGGCTCAGTTCCTGGCATCTCCAGGGGAAAAAGATTTCTGGCGCCATATTTGAAGATCATCATCTTCAAATATATGAAGGGCTGTCACACAGAAGACAGAGCAAGCTTGAGGGTAGGGCTAAAACCAATGGATTCAAATGACAAAAAAGGAAATGTTTAAGCAGAGGTCGTACGGCCATCTGTCAGCGATGCTTTAGATGAGATTCCTGCATTGAGATACCTCAAATAATAATCTTTTGGAGGTCCCGAGCAACAAAGATGCTAGGTTGGCCTCAACTAGGGCCAGGGCTTTCTCAGTATTGGCCCCGACTTGGTGGAACAGTCTATCACAAGAGACCAGGGCCCTGCGGGATTTGGCATCTTTCCGCAGGGCCTGCAAGACGGAGCTGTTCCACCTGGCCTTTGGGTTGGTTTCTGTTTGATATTTATGCTTCATTCTTTTATTGGTGGGTTATTTGAAAATGAGACTGCAGTTTTAATATTGAATTTTTAAATTTGTATTTTAATCTGTTATTTTAAATTGATTGTGTTTATGTTTTTGCTGTGATTTTAATTAGTGTTAGCCGCCCTGAGCCCGGTTTTTGGCTGGGAAGGGCGGGGTATAAATAAAAATTATTATTATTATTATTATTATTATTATTATTATTATTATTATTGCTGGGGGGTTGGACTAGATGACCCCCAGTCCCCTCAAACTCTTCAATTCTACAATTCTAGATGATATGGAAGAGCCCTCTCCATCCAAGGCCCTGAAGGGAGCCCCTGCTGGTTAAAAGGTACCTTTTTGAGCCCGATCCATCAAGGACCTGGACCTGTTGAAGGCTGCTTCATGTGGTATTCTTGTACATTTATATTCAAATGCCAACCCACAGGGGTTGCAGTCCACCACAACTCAACCGTGGCTTCTCATTTCCAGGAAGTGTGTGAGTTTTGCATTCAGAGGAGGAAAGAGCCCAACGTACAAACACAGTGGGGCAGCCTTGAGGTCCAGATGGGCGTCCCTGTCTCCCGGCTGTAACAGGTCAGGAGAGAACTTCCTTCAAGAACGAAGCCCAGATTGCAGGTGTACTGGATTGTGGTCCCCACCAAGAGCACGGGGTCAGAAATCAAACGGGTTGAGTGCACCACCTCCCCAGGGTCTGTGCAGTACATAACTAGAGGAAAGAAAGGAACAGAGTTAGATGTGAACTGGGGGCATCCATGGCAATAGTTGGTCTCTCTAGCTTGCAGTATTGCAGGATGTGGAGGATTTCAGGTTTGAAATGCTTCTAGTCCTCATGAAAGCTTTGAAATCTGATGCCTTTCACCCTTCAGTTTGAAAGGTTTCAAGTATTTGTGGCCTCATTTAATGTTGTGGGATGTGTAAGAACTGCCATTTATCTATAGAGTTGTATTTTCAGGTTTTTATTGGTTGGGTTGCTATGCTTGGTTTCAGACAGTGTTTTTGTATGTTGTTCTGGGGGTCACTTTTTGAGGAAAGCAGATCAGAACGACAATAATAACTCAAGTAGCAGAAACCACAGCTGGCTGAGGTGGGGCTTCTAGCTGCCAAATGGCAAGGCACCTTTGCTCAGTTCAACCCCTTCTTGCACAACAATCCAAAGTGGGTCCTGGGAATCCCCAGCAGTTTCTCAGAGGCTGCTCAGGGTGGTCACATTTTACGCACATTGAACTGGTGTGATCTCAGCTCCATGGGACTGAAGACCAGCTGCTTGAAATGGCACAAGTTGAATTCAAGCAGGCGGAGCGCTCAAGACGAGGCTGTTGGAGTTCCCTTGAGATCTCCTGTGAAGATCACTAGGCTCCTGGACATAGTCTGCTGAGAGGGCCTTGATAGCTATTTACTGCGCCCCACATTTTCTCTCCAAGGAGTTCCAGGTGGCATACACAGTTCACCCCTCCTCATTTAATCCACACAGCAACCCTGCAAGGTAGGCTAGGCTGAGAGGCAGGGACCAGCACCCAAGGTCAACCAGTGAGTTCCATATGGCTGAGTGGGGATTCGAACCCTGGTCTCCCAGGTCCTATTCTGACACAATGGCCTTGACCTCCAAGCAAGGCAGAGGCCTTAAAAGCTCTCTTTG
Organism: Lacerta viridis; assembly: GCA_900245905.1. Classification (NCBI taxonomy): domain Eukaryota; kingdom Metazoa; phylum Chordata; class Lepidosauria; order Squamata; family Lacertidae; genus Lacerta; species Lacerta viridis. The sequence continues at coordinate 729,559 of OFHU01000759.1, forward strand.
TGCTGGTTCCTCTTGAGTTACCTGCTGCAAAAAGAGCTTTTAAGCTCTCCCCGTGACTTTCCAGGCAGCTCCAAAGGACTTGGGCATGCCTCTGTGTCGGTTGAGATCGTACTGTATAAACGGAGGGAGCTCCCTCAGCTCTGCTCTGCAAGGTGCAAGGCTCTCTCTTCCATGGCAGATGCAGGGAGGGGAAAGACGTGTTAAGAGTCAGGAGCAGGGCAGGCGTGGTCACGCCACCCGTGCCTACATTGTGAGGCCCATACTTTTCTCACAGAAGGGAGGGTTGCTGCTCCAGCTGAGGTCCCACTGGCAGGTGAGGGTGTCACTCCCGACAATGTCGTAGCCTGGGTCACACTGGTAGGTGATCTTGGCCTCACGAACAAGTTCTGTGTGAGATGTGGTCTTCCAGCCATTCTGGATTTCAGGCAAGTCTGAACAGGAGTCATTCCGCGACACTTCTGTACCCGGAAAGAGAACTTGCAGTTAAGAAGCAGCTGGGTACACAGCTGGGACTCTGCACCTCAAGCACCTCAAATACCCCCTTGGCAACTATTTGGCAGCTGCAGGAAACATCAAGTTCTAGAGAAGCTCTTCCTGATCTTCTCCCATAGAGATGCAGGGAGTGGGCATTCTGTACTCAGAAGCTGCTCTGCCAACCCCCCCCCCCGCCACCACCAGGCACCCCAGGAAGCTCCCTCCTCTCCTCCCCAGTTAAAGGGCAAATGGAGGGAGCTGCCCCCAAATACATTTCAAGTCCCTCTTGGCTGGAGCTTGAACAGCTGCAACTGCTAGTCCTTAAAGGTTACAGGGTGGGGAGTGGGGAGCTGCCGAAATACAACTCCCAGCTCCTTCTCTGGCTGCTAAGGCTGGTGGGAGTTTAACTCCAAGAAAGCCTGGCGGGTCCTGGGCTCCTCCACCCATCTCCAGTCAGCCTCTGCATCTTGCGCAGTCAGCCCCTCCCCCAGCTTTGCCCTTTCCAGGCCAGGAGGTGGCGAGGCCTCTGGGCACCCTTCCAGGCACCCACCAATGTAGTTCATGATAAATCCCTGCCCTTTTCCAAAGATGAGCCCAGCCGGGTCTGAGTGGAACTGGATGGTCAAGTCTGGCGTGGAGGAGTAGAGTTTCTGAGGCCCACTGCTGCCCAGGTACTGTCCCAAGATGTGGGTGCTGAGGTCGTCTCCATCATAGACAGTGAGGATATCGCTGTTGCTCAGGTTCAGACTGCGCCAGGGGGTGGGGAATGGGTGGACAGAGAAAGAGAGGGTCACCGTGAGAGGAGTCCTTCTGGATCATCTGGTCTGGGCTCCAACCTCCTTCCCATAGTGGCCAAGAAGCTTCCTCCAGGCAGCCCACAAAGCAGGACATCAAGCATTTGCCTCTGATAATCCAATATTCAATGGCATATTGCCTCTGAACTTGGAAACTCTCTGATCGGCTGCCATAGGAAGGAGCAGGAGGAGTGGCTGCTAGACGTCCATGCAGCGGATGTGTCTCAGCAACAGCAAGAACACCAAAGGAGCCGTACAGGATCAGGCTCAAAGCCTCTCTGGCCCAGCATCCTGCTTCCCACATGCTTTCAGGAAGTGCGCAGGCTGGGCATGAAGGAAGCAGCTCTCCTTGCTGTTAATCAGCCCTTCTGGATCAGACCAAAGGCCCATCTAGAGGTATATGCCTTATTCTTTTGATCATAATTGGTCTTAACTAGTTTTAATATTGTATTTTTGAGTTGTTGTTACCCATTCAGGGACCTCAGAATGGAGAGTTGGAGAAGAAATCTAATCTTGTCATCTGTGTGCTTGTTTGATCTGCAGAGCTCAGTTGGTAGAGCATTAAAGTTTCTAGTGTTGGATGTTGTAGGTGTTTTTACTATTTTTTGTTGGGAGCTGCCAAGAGTGGCTGGGGCAACCCTGTCAGATGGGTGGCTTATAAATAATAAAAATTAATAATAATAAAACAACAACAACAACCATCCCAGGGATGCAGGTTCAAGCCCCAAGTTGGGCAAAAAGATTCCTGTGTTGCAGGGGGTTGGACTAGATGATCCTTGTGGTCCCTTCCAACTCTACAATTCTATGATTTAGACATCTTAAGATACTGTCATCAAATCTCAGATGAAGGAGCAGATTTTCTTCTATTTTTCGAAACAATTGGACTCCATTTGGACCCAGGATGGTGGACCAAACTCGTCAGAACAGGGGTTTTCACTGTCTTGACCTTAAACTGTTTCTGGACTTTGCTTCTTGAGTTGCCCCTGTGTTTTGACTTTGGAATTATTTTTTGGATTGTCCTGAGTGTGGACTTGGGGCAGCTGTGTCCCACAAGCAGTAGCGAAGGCATCAACTTGGGTGGCTTTAAGGGACGATTGGCGAAATTAATGCTGCCTAAGGCTGTCAATGGCCACCAGTCACAATAGCTATGTTCTGCCTTAACAGTTTAGAATGTGCCTCTGGGACTTACAAGTAGTGTGGGGTTGGGGGAGCACTGCTGTTGCTCTGGGGTCCTTCTTGCAGGATTCCTGTGGGGAACTGGTTGGGAAGATGGTGATCAAGATGGGCCATCGGCCTGATCCACCAGGCTCTTCTGCTGCTCTTAGCTTGCTGCTGTTTATGTCTGGATGCCATCTTCAACCAATGTGGTGGACTGGATCTTTTAAAACTGCACTGTTTTTTAAATTTTGTTTTCTTTGAGTTCCTGGGTAATGCTAGAGACTGCCAGGACTTTGTATGTTGACACTGGAAAGCAGATGTCAAGGTTGAGCCCTGCTGTACATGAAGCCTGGAAATCAGAAGCTTGCCCAGACCTGTTTCGATCAGAGGCAGAAGTGGGGTGCACATCCACATCACTAGGAGAAGTTGCTTTGACGAGCCCCCTTGCCCCCCTGAGCTAGTTTGCCTTAGTGGTAGACAAGCAGGAAAGAACCAAGCCAAGTAGGCATGACTTGCAAAGTGATTAAATACAAAACACAAAGCAAGGGCATGGGAAAATAAACTCGGATGCTCCTGTGCCTTTAAAAGAAGTCAAATGCAAATGGATTACAAATGAATCAAATAAATAAGTATGTATTCTGTTGTTTTATTCTTGTACTATGTTTCAGAAATATATATTTAATTTACAGGAAAATCAAGTTGTTACAATGTGATATGATGAATGTATGTCTAAAGAAACCAATAAAAAAGAACGGCAAAAAGAAAGAAAGAACAGGAGTGGCAGGCAAAGCTCATGGCATGAAGATCAACGAATCTCTGCATGGCAAGCAGGCAAGGGACAATATCAGAAGCTGGAAACCCCTCACTGGTCTCCCTTCTAAATTCAACACAGTAGCAGAGCTTCTATTGGCCAGCAGAGGGTGCTGCTCTTCAATAAATTCAAACTTTCCCATTCAACCCAGAGTTGACAGCAAATATTTGGGCGTGGGGGCAGGTGGAGTCAAGGAGAAACACCAGTCAGCCAGAAAAGAGACCCCTGCCATGTTCTTGTGTCTTTAGCAGTAGGAATCAGCAGCAGCCCAAAGCATCCACAGTTATCACCACCTGCTAATGTCTGCACACTAAATTGTGACTTCCAGAAGGCCACAGAGTTCTCAGTTCTGTTTAATAATTTTAAGGTCCTGATGCTGGTGGCAGGAGATGGGTGAGGGGTGAAGGAGAGAAGCAGAAGCTGCATTAAAAAGTCCCCTGGAGGGCTAGCAGAGCACCATCTAAGATGTTGCTGGACTACAACTCCCATAATCCCTGGTGCCACTGAGGCCGATGAGAATAGGAACCCCAAGAACATTTGGAGAGCACCATGTTGGCTACCCCTGACCTAAGAGGTAAATTGCACCAAACTGTGCTGGTCCACATCAGGAGAGAGCACTTGGAAGTCACCTGATGTGAAGATCTCAAAATATCCCAAGGGCTGCCACATGGAAGATGGAGCAAGCTTGTTTTCTGCTGTTCCAGGAGGGGGAACTGGAACCAATGGATTCAAATGATAAGAAACGAGGTTCTGATGCAACATTAGGAATAACATTCTGATGTTAACAAACTTAGTTGGTCTCTAAGGTGCTACTGGAAGGAATTTTTTTATTTTGTTTTGTTTTGACTATGGCAGACCAACACGGCTACCCACCTGTAAGTGGAACATTCTGATGGTAAGAGGCGCTTGACTGTGGAACAGGCTACCCTGGAGGCTGCTGGACCCTTCCTCATTGGCTGGGCACCTGTCAGAGACTCTTTAGCTGTGATTCCTGAATTTCAGAGGGCTGGACTAGATGACATTTGGGGTACCTTCCAACTCTACAAGTCTATGATTCTGTCGCCCTTGCATGGAATTCTGCCTTGCTCAGGTCTCCCCCCACTCTCTGCCTCAGCCCATACAGCTGCTGAGGCTCCCTCTTCATCCTTGGCTGTGCGCCAGCTCAGCTGGGAATTTGATTAAAGTTCTTCTTGGAAGCCACTTGGATAATCCCACTGGAAAGCTGACATTTTATAGTAAATGTGACTTCCTGTCAAAACACTGTTTTCATTGCGACATTTATGCCTGGTAACTCTGTGTACACACAGCCCCTTCTTTTCTTCTAAGAGCTGAGGAGAGCACAACTTTAATGGGGTCACACAGTGAGCGAAAACCTTCTGACTCTGAGGACTGCTCCAAATATGACGAACAGACTCTACAGACTGGAAAAGGACCTACCCTGTATTAGCAGGCTGACCAAAGATTTGGAGAGGGAAGGGTGGCTGGGATCTTCCTTCAAGCTTCCTTTAAGGGTGGATGTAAATTGCCCTCTACTTATTCTCAAAACCACTACTGTTTGTGACCTAAAGAGCTGTGAAATCCAAAACACCAAAGCCAGCAACTGGCATGTTATTGGCCCAAAGTGCAATGCCAAGAAGGCGCCCTTGCAGGGGTGGGGCGAGTGGAGCTGCTGTCCTCTGACTGTAGCTGGTAGCCACCATTTAGATGTGGATGCCAGGCTGTTGTAGCAGTTGCAGACTCTTCAGAAGCAGCAGCTGGTTCAGAGGATGGGCCCAATATTGCATGTTAAATAAGCATAAGGTCTGCAGTCTTGAACTGGGAAGCCCCTTTGGTCCCCATGAAATCTCCAGGTGCTGCTTCCAGAGGTGGAAAGTCTGCAGCTCACACTTGCAACTTTTCCACAGTGTCCACATGACATCACTGGTATAAAAATGATAGCCTATATCCCCCCCCCAATCCCTTAATCTAGATTTTCCCTATCCATGACAAATCCAATGCATTATTTAAAACAGACAGACAGACAGACCCATGCTGTTGCTCTTTTGCAATTATCTATGTGGCCTGTTTGTGATACTAAGCCCCCATCTGGAGTCCCCCCCCAACTCTGGGGTGTCTTCATCTCCAGCTGCTCTTTGGCCCCTGGCGACTGATTCCCAAGGATAAAATGCAGTCGTCCGATGAATATTCCTAAATGGCAGCTTCACTCAGAAATACACAAATAAATTGGGTCTCCTGTTACATGTTTAATTTATTAACATTCGAATCATAGATCCCACCCTTCCTCTATGAAGTTCAGGGCAGTGTCCATAATTGTTCCCCCAGTTCTTCCTCCTAATAAGCCTGCAGTTTAGGCCAGACCAAGAGAGAGGGGTTGACCAGTTAGCTTCATGGCTGGGGGTGGGGTGGGGCCTTTCCTCACCCATTTACCTCTCTATTGAATGTTAGGAGGGCATAGGGAAATATCTGGTTGTCTGTCTCTGTAGCTAGAGGAAGAAGAATGACTGGCCAGGCAGGGCCAGACTCTTGTAATATGGCACCCTGAGCAAGGACAACGGTTGAGCACCACCCACTAAATATTTCTTCTTTTCACAATAATTCCTTTTGGTGCAGTTGCTTTTTATGGATCTTCTCAGTAGATACTCGTATCAATATAGGGATGATGAAGATCCTCCTCTGCTCCGTGCCCTGTGTGTGTGTGTGTGTGTGTGTGTGGGGAAGCTACCTGCCATGCCCTGAGTCTGCTTCTGGGCCAGGGAGGCAGCTGTGCTGGTGTTGGTCTGCCAGGCCCTCCCTGGAGCACAGGCCATCTGTTTGCCTCCACGCTGCAGTCAGAAATCTCAGCTTGGTGTTAGATGGGAGGCGTGTGGATTTATTGCAAGACAAAGACCCATCAGGCTTAAATAAATGGAAGGCGGGTATTTACAAAGCCCTCAGTGAGCTCAAGTGGTAAATAAAGTTGTGGAACTAGCTCTTGCCTAAACTGCAAAGCGGCTTTTGCCAGGGGAATTTCTCTCTGATCCCTTTAAGCAAGTCGGAGGGAGGATGGCGGCTGATGCTAAAGGAGCTGCTCCGTATGAATCTATGCCAGGGGTAGGCAACCTAAGGCCCATGGGCCCAATGCGGCCCAATCATCTTCTCAATCTGGCCCACGGATGGTCTGGGAATCAGCGTGTTTTTACATGAGTAGAATGTGTGCTTTTATTTAAAATGCATCTCTGGGTTATTTGTGGGGCATAGGAATTCGTTCATTCCCCCCCCTCCAAATATAGTCCAGCCCACCACATGGTCTGAGGGACGGTGGAGCGGCCCATGACTGAGAAAGGTCGCTGACCCCTGATCTATGCTGTCTGCCCTATTATCAGATGTGGGTTGCCTGCTGTAGCTACTTGGTGGCATTCTGTGCATGCTCAGAGACATTTGTTTCTAGTGTATAACAAAGCTGTCTGCTGCCTCATCTTCCTGTCCCTCCCTTCCCCCTATGCCACCCCCCACAAAAGATCACAGCAGCATGCATATAATTCCTTTTTTAATCATCCCAATGATTATGTAGGGAAGTCTAGACTGAGAGCCAGAGATTTGCTCAAGGCCTCCCAGTTGCCTGGCTTGAGAGGATATCTGCACCTGGATCTTCACTGGCTAATCACAACCATCTCTCTGTTCCCCTGACTTGCTCCCTTGCTATATCCTCCATTGCCAGACATTTCTTTGTCTCTCAACCCTCAACATGTGGCGGGGAAGAATCAGATGCCTATGGGGACTTGCTCATTAGTGGGGGTCCTGGCAAGAGGGGGCAGGGGAGACAACAGCTCTGTCCCCGACGTCTCGGCTTGAGCCTGCAGGCCTGTCTCCTGCCCATCAGATGATCTTATTTCATAGAGAGCCAGTTTGTGTCCGTTACTGGGCAGAAGAGGAGTGGTGGAGGCCACCTCCCCATCCTGACCCTTCCAGGGCGGAGGAGAGGAAGACAGTGTAGATTTACAACAGGGGTTTGAAGGAGGTAGAAGCTCAGAGGCAGATGAGGGGAAAAACTGGGAAATCACGGGAGAGACAGAGCAACATCCTTCTGACACGCTGTCATTAGAAAGCATTCCAGACCCTCCATCACCATGCAAAGAATTGGAAGAGCCAAGAATTACCAACAATAGACGAATGGCAAATGATGATGGACTTTATGGAACTTGCCAACCCGACTGGGAGACTGCACGATCAAGGAAGAATGGAAGAAATTTAAAATTTATTTGAATAAATACTGTCATATTTAGTGTTGCCTTAAGAGGTAGTTATAGGTTTTCGCTATATTCCTAGGAAATAGGTTATTAATAGATGTTTTAGAAAAGTATATTGGTTAAGATATTAGTTTATAGAAACTGCTAGAGAATATTATGGAAATGAAATTCAGATGGGGGGGGGCAAGGGAAGTCACCCAATAATGTAAAGAGTAAGTTATGTGTACATAAGAACAACATGTTTTTTTTCCTATTTTTTCTTTTTTCTTTCTTTTTTCATGTAATGCTATGTTATCTTTTTTATATCTTACAAAATGAATATATGTATGACCCTCCATCACCAAGAACCTGGTGAGCCTTAAAAGTAGGAGAGCAAAGAGCTCAAAGACAGAGGGCACACAGCAGCACCCGTAGAGGAGACGATGCCCAATGAGGAAGTGGGAGAGAAGGGGAGTGGAGATTTACTTGGGACAATGCCATTATCCAAGAGGCTGGGGTCTATAGCCTCTCTCTGTAAAGATTGAAATAAAAAGGACTGCAAGGAACTTTTTCTTGTCTTTATCGCTGACAGCATCCTGACAGTTTGATTGTTGCATGTACAGCATGTGAGCATTCAACATTAAATGTGCTTAGATGCTTGAGGTGCTCTGAAATGTTTTCAGCTGGTTTTAAATGTTTTTAGTGTCATAGAAATTATAGGAAAAATAGAATTAAAATTTGAAACGTGTGTGAGAAAGGCTGAACAAGTGAAAGGTGGAATGTGAAGGTTGTGATTGTAGGAGAAGTGTCTGAGAAGGACAGAATGAGACACATGCAGGAGCTGTTGCTATGACTGATGGGGGCAAAGGAAGGAGGGAAAGATAAGAAAGTTGTGATGCCTTGTGATTAAACCAGTATAAGCTGAAAGAAGGAAGTCCTGCCACAGAACTGCCACTTTGCTTCCCTTTGCTTGTAAGTGTGTACATGTTTGTGCTTTTGTTATATTTGTGGTGCCACCTCTCAACTCCTTGCTGGCTGAGCTTGTGTTGCACTGGCCTTGCAATGCCTAAATAAACGTCCCGCTTGACTGACAACTGGACTCTGGCCATCCACAATTCAGGAGCAGCCACCGAAAGGGCTCTCTTGGGTCATCCCCAGCTGTGCCTCTGATGTGAATGGGACCAAGATGGGACCAGAGAGAGAAGGTGCTCACCTGAGGATCTTAGCATATGGCAAAGCCATCTGTCAGATAGCCTGGGCCTGAGCATGGAGGTTTTGCTTCATCACAGGGAATGTCTGCTTAGTTATTAAAAAGACTTTATCCCTTTCCTTTCCTTTCCTTTCCTTTCCTTTCCTTTCCTTTCCTTTCCTTTCCTTTCCTTTCCTTGCCTGCTTGCCTTTATCATATAGAACTGCAGGGTCAGAAGGGATCCTGGGGGTTATCTAGTCCAACTGCACTTTCACCAAGGAACTGGCTAGAGATCATTTATTTTATTATTTACTAAACAATATTTATATATTGCTTGACTGTAGGAAAAGCGTCTAGGTAGCTTACAAAAATATAATATAAAACATCAGCATGTCAAAAGCAAGTATTTAAAAATATTCAAAAGATAAGGGCAGTGGTTAAAATTAGTGCAGCTTTGAAAGGTCCATTCTGCCATTTGGTATCCAGTTATATCCAAACAGAGATGCAGCCTCCTCCTTGATCTTGAGAGCCACCAAGCAAAATTTGGTCATGATCTCTTAAGAAGTGTTCAAATGCATAGTGAACAAGCAACTTTTCAAAATATTGTGTGTGTGTGTGTGTGTGTGTGTGTGTCAGCCTGTATGATGAGTCCCCTCAATGGAGCAATGCACACAGCTGAGAGAGGCACCCAGTCCAACAAGTAGGAAAACTACTCACAACTGGATGTCCAGGAAAATGCGCTTCTCCTCTCCGACGTGCACCCTCCAGACACAGTCCTCGCCCTCGGCATAGGGCTCCGGCCAGTTGGGGGAAAGGATCACCCCTGCCCCAGTGGAGAGCTCCCCTCCGCACATGGCTGCAACATCAAGAGAGGCTGGCATTAAATGGCCAGGATGCAGCTCAGAGCCATTTGGGAAGGCCAGATCTGAGCCGCTTCTGCTGTTGTTTGCTAAGGAGTTGCACGTGGAGCCTGCTCAGCCTCTGCTGAGGATGAGATCTGCTCCTGGGGAACCAAAAGGTAATGGCAGGCCGCTGTGAGGTGCGTGAAGCAGAGGGTGGCTTGTTCTGGCCAAAGGAGAGAAAGGCCACCTGAGAGCAGCACAAGAAGCAGAGGTGGTGCTGGACTGAGACTAGTGCCCTCTGGGCCAGTCTCAGCCTTACCTACCTCACAGAGTTGTTATGAGGATAAAATAGGAAGAAGGAAAACCATGGATACATTGGCTAGCGTAAGAATAATACCACCAACTCTCCAATCCCTGTAGTTTTGTACATTATTATTATTTTGCAAATTGTAAGGAGAGGGGTGAATCTATACATGACACACACATTGCACAGCAGCTGACCACCCTGGTGGTTTGTCCTTTTGCTCTGGGGTGTGGGAAAGGGGCCCAAGAGTGATGGCTAGCTGACCCATGTTGGCTGTTCAGCTGACTTTATGCCATTTTCAGTTTCTCACATGTGCATTATTGTACCCCACCCTGAGATCTACTGTGATGAAGACCAGGCTATAAATATGCCTAGCAAACATGCAGAAATAACAAAGGCAAGGACCCCCAGTGTGAATGGCCCCCTGCAACCATTGTTATGTCCATTTTCATCCTGGTGCAAAACAGAAAGAAAGAAAGAAAAAAGACTTGTGCGTGTGCATGCATTTGTGAAAAACATTCCCCAAGAACCGGCGAGTGGAAGCCCTGCGGTGCAGAGGTCTTCCCGCTCCTTCCTCTCACCTCTGCACAGCGGCTCAGTGTCATTCCAGTAGGGCTCTCTGATGTTGATGCACTCAATGATGGCTGGTCCTTGCTCCAAAGAGTGACCAGCTTCACAGGTGAACTCCACAATGGTCCCAAGGTTGTAGGTGGGATCAGAGGTGGTGAAGTTCCCATTCTGGATGTACGGCTCATAGCAGTGACCTTTCTCAAAAGCTTGAAGGGGAACAGAAGGACAGCCATTGTTTGCATGCAGAACCCCCACCTCCTCCCTCTGCCAGGCTGGGCCCCCCTCTGATTGGATCAGGCCTTCCCTGCTGTAATCCAGACAGAGAGAAATAGGAGAAGAGGAATAGTGAGAGGCAGAGAGGCAGGAAGCACAACAAAGAAGGACTAGGAACTTGTAGGAACACGAGAAGAGCCTGGTGGATCAGGCCAAGGGCCCACCTAGTCCAGCATCCTGTTCTCACAGGGGCCAACCAGATGCCCTTTATGGGAAGCCCCAAAGCAGGAGCTGAGCACATCTTCCACCAACTGCGGAGACAGAGCAGAGCCATCCCGGCTAGGAACCATTGGTAGCTGTATCCTACATGAATTTGTCTAATTCTCTTTTGAGGCCATCTAAGTTAGTGACCTGTGGGAGGAAGTTTAACTCTGTGCTGCATGAGGAAGTCCATTCTTTTAACAGTCCTGAATATTCCAGCTTTCAGCTTCATTGGATGTCTCTGAGTTCCAGTGTTATCTGAGAAGTCCACCTTCTCCATGCCAGGCATAATTTTATCGGCTTCTATCCTATCACCTCTTGTGCGGGTGACATGGAGCCAATGCCTGAGGGTGAAGGAAAGGGGCTTGGCAGGTGGTTCTGTTTACCAGGAGAGGTAAGTTTCTGGAGCCTGTCTCCTCCAGATGCCCACCCACCTGCTTTTCATTGTTGTTTGGTTTGCCCTCTTTGCTCCCGAGAGGCCAGAAAGCAGCTGGAAGGTGTTGTCTTCTTGCCCCTTTGGTTTCTTTCTCTCTCTCTCTTTTGAGATCATCTGCTGACCAGCTAGGCTGCATTTTGACATGCCAGATTGAAAGAGCAGAAGTCCTTGCAAGGGTTGGTCGGGGGGGGGGGCGGGGGCGGGGCCAGGTGTTGTCTTCTTGCCCCTTTGGTTTCTTTCTCTCTCTCTCTTTTGAGATCATCTGCTGACCAGCTAGGCTGCATTTTGACATGCCAGATTGAAAGAGCAGAAGTCCTTGCAAGGGTTGGTCGGGGGGGGGGGAGGCTGGAGAGAACTGCTGCCCCTTTAAATCTCCCCAGAAAGAGGCTGATCCATCTTTACTTCCCTGGGGAATGAGCTATTTTTCCTGTTCCATCCTAATTAAAAAGGCTGCCTGGCCAAGAGTGATCGCTGGGACCACAGACAGCATGCATCCCTCAGAGCCACGTCTCCCTTGAAGCTTTCATCAGGGGAGCTGGGTGGGGCTAATGCAGAAAACAGAATCCAGGGTTTGAACTGCAACTGTGCAAAGGATTTAGGTCCCCAGTTAATGAGGGAAGCCTGTTTCTTCCTCACCTGCTTAGGAAGACCAAGAATTAAAGCCCCAGACCTCTCCCCAAAGCAGCTGCAATGTGAAATCTTGAAAGGCCTCCCTGGGGTGCTCTGTCCTTGTGTATGGCATGATGCTTTACTGCTTCCCCTCTCATACAGATTCTCCAATGTGCACATTTATTTTTAGAGTAGCACATGCATTCCCCCGTTCTTGGAAAGGCGCATCCTAGCAAGAGGGGCAGCTTTGGACTGTTAAAAACTGGAGGAATCTGGTTTCACTCCCTGTTCCCTAGATTCGTAGCTTACTATCGGCATTCCTTGTATTTCCAATTCCAGTCTTGGAGCGCCATGACTTTGCACTATCTATACATGAGAAGGAAGTATCAGTGGGCTTGGAGCCAGCCCCAAGGTTTGCATCGGTACAAAAAAGACAGCAGATTTGGTGGGGGCGGGGGGAGGGTAAGGATTCAAAACAGCCAGCGAGGACTGTGCATATTAGTGGCCACAGGAAGCTGATTCAGGGAAGGGGCAGAAAACCAGAGCGGGGCGGGGGGTGGAGGAGAATCCTGAACATCTACACTTGCTGCAGGTCCAGGGGCATAACCAGGATTTTTGCTTGGGGGGCAGGACTTTTGTTAGGGGAGCAGAAACAAGCTACCTGCAGTGTGATTGGTCAGTTAGTTAAGTATTTTTATTTATTTACTTGCTGGGAGGGGCAGCTGCCCGCCCCTTTCCCCTCTGGCTACACCCATGTGCAGGTCCAGCTTGTTCAAATAACAAAGGATGAACATAGACCACCTTTCTGAGCACTCTTCTTTCTGTCAGCTATCTCTGATTGGCATGACGCAAGGGAATTTGGCTCTCACTGAAGGTTTAAAACAACATTTGTCCTTTCATACTTGAGGGATATGTCACACTTCTGGTGCTTGCATGTGAGAATCCACGTCACTCTGATTGATTTAGGGCTTTGCTTTGTCAGGATGCCTTTTGTGTGAGCAGGGAGGAATCATGAGAGGACTAAATGCAATCTTAATCCTAACTGATCAGGATGGCAAAGAGCAAAGCATCATCCTCTCCCCAAACAAATGATTTTTTTTCAAATATAGATGACTTAAATCTGTTCTACTGGTCAGTTTCTATATCTCACTTGTTCCCTGTTTCTGAGTGAAGCCTCCTTCCTTGCAGCCCCATAACATTTTCTGCCTTCTAAAGCATTTGCATCCAGTAGTGTTTGATCTGCCTTGAGTATTTCAGCCCCAGGTTGCAAAATACCTGCTGGAGAACAAACGATAACATCACACACTGTGTTGGCAAGTGGTGTATTAATAAGGACTGAGCTGGGATGATACGCAGATTGTGCAAAGACAGTGGAGTGTAGCAAGACAGATCCACAAATGCAGAACACATTTTCATGCCACAGGCTACAGATTGCCTGACAAGGATGCAAAGAGAGTCGTGACTGCAACCCTGAATCTTTTTTCTTAAAAAAAAAATCCCTCCTGACGCAAAGCCAGCACAGATCCCCCACCCCACCCCAGAAAGTTCTTTGTACATTGCCCAGAAACACCGCCTGGGCTTCTCCAGGGGCACCTGTTTGGCCACTGCCAGGACCATGGCTTTGGGCTGATCCAGCAGCCAGATCTCCATCTGCTCATCACTCCCTGGTGAGGAGCTGGAATCAAGGAGATTTCTCTGCCTGGAAAGCAATTTCAAAATAATCCCTGACACCACCAATGTGACTGGAGACTAAGAGATACAGCAGCCTATGTAGTTGCTTTGCCTTGCCTTTTATAATCTTGTTTGGCTTTTCTAGCTTGCAACGGGATCCACTCTTTGCATTCAGTTTTGCACACAGAATACCTGGGGGGGGGGGGGGAGAGAACTGTTGTTCCGTACATTCCAGATTAGGAGCTGCCACTACAAGAAAGAGTGGATGATGCCCCCCGCTTCCTGACTCACCCCATATTTCACTGCAATCTCCTGAGGTTTCCATGAAAAAGTGGGACTTTGGGGGTTATCTAGCCCACCTCTCTGGCTCAATGTAGGATCTGCAACTACAGCTCTCCCTGACAGACAACTGCCTTAGCCTCTAAGAACATATGGCCCATCTAGTCCAGTATCCTGGTCACCCATGTGATCTCTTGACACTCAGGAAATATAGTTCCATCATGCAGCCGTTGGCAAATTCGTAATTAACCTAAAGAAACGATTAGTCTCTAAATCTTTGTCTCAAGCGGGATGTGGGGGTAAAGGATCTGGAGATTCAGTTGCAAATTGCAGAACACCTTGTCTGCCCTGGTACTCACTCGCCTGAGGGCGTTTGCTAGTGAATGGACTCTTGGCCACACACTGTGCTATGAGACCTGATTATTTTGTGAGTATGTTTTAGCTAGTCATATTTTACAATGTTTTCATTTTCCTTGTTTGTAACCTACCAAGAAATGTGCATACTTTTTGAGCTGTCTTTTCAATAAATTTGGAAAAGGACTTTTGCTTTTCTGTTTTTGTGCCTTCGCCCAGGAAGCTAAACTGGTGCTTAACCACTCGACACCTACCTGTTGGATTTCTGCCTTTCTCACGGTAAAGTGACTCGGGACTGAGAAAGCTGGTAATGGGGGGGGGGTCTTCTCCTTGTTTCCCCGGTCGAAAGGTGCTCAGAGAATGGAGGTGGTGGCAGTTCTACCATTGGGTTTACATTTTGCAACTAAGAACGGCACTTTCACCCACCTTGTCCAGTTCCTGCCGGTGCCAGGGGGAATGGGCAAGGGGGTGTGTGAATAGTAGCCGACCACAACACATGGGATGTCCCAAAGCTGCACCCAGGGACAAGAGCCCCCTCCCCTCCTGTGGTTTTCAGCAAGCAGGATGCAGAAGCCCCCCTGGTCTCCATTCAGTGGTATAATTCTCCTTTAAAGCCATCCAAGACGGTAGCCATCCCTGCCTCCTGGGGGAGTGAGTTCCAGAGCATCACTATGCGCCCCCCCTTCAACACGCACACACCTTCGCTTGCCCACACCTCCCACCCCAAGTGCTCTCGTGCAGCCATGGAGCACAGCTGGCCCTCCAGATGAGGTTAGACTCCGGCTTGTGCCTGCCGGCCATGTTGGTTCAGGCTGCAGGGAGTTGTAGTCCAATCCCATCTGGAGAGCACAGATGTCCACCCCCCCTTTCCTGGTAGGGAAAGTGCCTCCGCCCCCCTCTGGTCCTGCTAGCTGCCCTCTCCCATCCAGCCCAATAGCATCCTTGTTGAGCTAGAATCACTGGAACTGCCCACAAGACCGCTTTGGGGTGGTGGGCTGCTGTTGTTTCAGCCAGATTTTGTGGGGGCCCAGGCTTCACCCCTGCAGGGCCTTCCTTACTGCCAGACCAACCGAGCCTTGTTCCCTTTATAACTGGACAGGTGAACCAGCAGTTTCCCCGCCGCCTGGCAAGTGTTGCAGCAGGGGCGTACCCAGGATCAAAACTGGGGGGGGGGGGCAAGCCATGGTCGTTCAGGTTGTGACATTTCAGCACGGAAAGGCGAATGAAACCAAAATTTTAGGAAAATTATATATAATTATAGCAGTGCTTTATTACGGTAGTTATTACAATTATTTGCTTGATTTTTTTTTAATTTTTATTCTAGTTACATGTCTTATACCAGGGGTGGCCAACTCCCAAGAGACTGTGATCTACTTTCAGAATTAAAATCTGGCAGTGATCTACCCCCGTTTTTTGGGGTTCAGCTCAAAGTTGTTGACCTTTTTGGGGGATGAGGAATGCCCCGTTTTTTAGGGGTTCAGTTCGTTTTTAGTTGTTGAGCTTTTTTTAGGGACTAGACCTTCTGAAATAATTGATTTAAAAACTAACTCAGCAAGACAGAAGACTGCCTGCTTTGTAAAGTGTGACAACCTTTGAGGTACAAAACACCCAGACAAGGAAAACCAACTCAGCTAACTAGTTTACACAGATCTGAGGAGCCAGTTGATGCGTGCTAGGCCTTTGATTTCACATATGGCGCCCAAACAACTGTACCCACACCACACTACCTCCAAAGTAAACCAAAAAGCTAAAAGCAAATGCAGTAGCAAACCTCAGAACTGAACTTAAAACAAAAGCTGTATTCCCCTGCAACTGCACAGGCAAACCACCTAGAAATCAAACCTTGCTGCAAAACAATGCCACCCCCAATGGAGGCTGGAACCTGCCCCACAAAAGGAACCTGGGACAAGCTGAAGCACCAATGGCTCAATTACCCTCTTTGATAACATAAAATGCACAATGATTATTTTAAAAAAATATTTATTCCTTTTAATTAATTTTCTAAGCAGTAGCACTGGAAACTTTAGCAAGAGCAACGTCCACCCAGAAGGCAGAGGAAAATAACAACCCAACCAGTGCCTGTCTCCTGACCCCACTGGCTCCAGCTTTAAAAGGCAAATGCAATAGCAAACCTCAGAACTGAACTTAAAACAAAAGCTGTATTCCCCTGCAACTGCACAACCAAAGCTGCACACAAACTCAATTACCCTCTTTGATAACTTAAAATGCAAAATGATTTTTTTAATTATTTATTCCTTTTAATTAATTTTCTAAGCAGTAGCACTGGAAACTTTAGCAAGAGCACACTAAATCCTGAATTATTTGATTACTGACCACGTTATGTAAACAGCAAACAAAAACAGCTTCAAAAAACAGAAAAACTCCCCCCCAAACAGAAAGCCCCAAATGGCTGAAAAACTCAGTTTCCCAGGATCCTCACCATGCAAGGGAACTCAGTTTCCCAAGCTCCCTTGCAATGATCAGCCGGCGCAACACACACACACACACACACACACACACACACACACACACAGTGTCGGCCAAGAGCTCAATTGTTATTGAGATTTTGGGAGGGGGAGAAAGACCAGTAGTTGAGCTTTTTTAGGAGGAGAGCTTTTTTTTCCTTTTAGGCTGCCGGTAACCAATTTAATTTTTTTTTGCTTCTGGGGGGGGGCAGCTGCCCCCCTGCCCCCCCTGGGTACGCCCATGTGTTGCAGTGAAAACTGCTGATGCCCCAAGGAGGCCACCTCTCTCTGCTCTTGCCCGGGACATTGCAATCAATGCCTTGATTAATTGCCTTAATCTATCGTGATCAGCAGGACTGCAAAGGGACTCCCTGCTGCATTTCCATCGTCATCAGAACCGCAAGTGGGGAGGGAATCACCTTCGAAGCGGATGTTGAATGTAGGGATGGTGCTGGGGTCCTCTGAGGCAAAGTCGATGCGTAAGGTGGTTCCCTCGCTGATCACCCCCTCAAAGGGGACGCTGCTGCTCTGGTGGGAGTTGTAGAGCACGGCCGAGTGGTTGCTGTCTCCATTGTAGACCAGCATGCTGGGGGGGTGGGGGGAAACAGACACAGGGTCAGGGAGGCCAGATGGAAGGTCCCAGGGCTCCCTCCCAGAATCCTCTGCTGCCACCTGTCCCAGCTTGCCTAAGGCAGTTGCTTTCTTTCTGGGAATTGTCCCTCTTTTGCCTTTGGGGAAGAAAGAGTCTCCTAGGCGCAACTCTAAGAATATTTCCTAGACTCTCCTTTAAAAATCCCCCCTCTCCCCAGTGCCATGTGCCCTCAATAATAACATTACGATGAAAGGAAAGATCAAAGCGCCAGGACAGCCGACATGAAAGCAATGAGATCCAGCAGAGCTATACATCCCTGCACAGACACATCAAAGAGGAGGCAAGGATGTCTTCATCCAGTACGCATTACCTGCTTGGTTTCCCTGGTCCTGCAACCCCCCAACCCCCTCCTATTAATGAAGCAGTCATCTGAGCATGTGCAACAGCTGTCTCAAATGGAAACACCTCAGTTGAACTGTGAAGTGAATGCGGCTTACGTTTTCCATTTGGATGGGAGCTGATTTGAAGGGAAACACATCAAACAGCTGCATTTTTCAAGAAACTACAGGATAGATATGGGTTGTGGTTAACTTTGTGTTAAAAGCCAGTGGAGGGAGTCGGGGGGTTGCAGAGTAAGCAGCAATGTGCACTCTTGTCGTGTGTGGGGGGAAGTGTCATAGCTCAGTGGCAGAGTTCAGTCCCTGGCCATGTCCAGGAACGGTTGTGAGAGAGCCCTTCCCGAAACCCTGGGGTGCTGCTGCCTGCCACTGTCAACAATTTTGGGCTTGTGGGCCTGATAGATGGGCTTGCTATACAGCTGCCTCCTCTGTTCAGTCCAATGCTCTCTCTGTTTCTCTAGTTCACATTTGGTTCAGCTCCCACTTCCACACCTCCATAAAAACAAAACAAAACTAAGAGCAGGGGATTACCATTAACAACTCTCTGTGAGCCCTTTTGCGACTCTCTCCATCCCATAATTTTCTTCTTGGTGAATTGTCCCACCCTGCTCATGCCCCTTGCCCCTGCTCCTGCGTGAAGCCATTATTTTTAGAAGGATTATGCAAACTGAAACTCTCTCTCCACCTATGTGTTTACTGCAGCCATAAACAGATGTTTTACTCTTGGATTTCACTACAGCTCATAAAATTGCTTTATTGCCCATTACCAGACTGCATTTTCTAATGCTCCTTTAAGCACAAGCGTCAGTTCCTTAAGCGTCAGGCCTTGTGTGTTGCAGGAGGCCTTCTGCTGATTGGTGCTGCTCCTAGAGGCTTGGGGGTTCCAGCAGGATTGTTCTGGGGTTGGGAGGAGAACTCGGCTCTGGACATGCGGCTTCCAGGCTACCAGGACTGGCAGTCACATGAACGGCCTTCCCTTCCCTTCTCTCACAGGAGCAATTTTATTTATTAACCTCCTGTGAGCATAACCCTGTGAGGTAGGTTATGCTAAAGATTGGCCCAAAGTCACCTGGTCTCCCAGGTCCTGGTCTGGCACTCTAACCACTGCACCCCACTGCTTGCTGCCCCAGAGAGACAATGAGTGCAGTCCATTTGAAGACCATGTTTGTTTGTTAGACATTTTCACCAATACAATCCAACCTGCTTTTCTCTTATCTTCCCAGACCTGTGGCTCAATTATTCAGTGTGTCTGGCTGTTAACCAGAAGGTTGGTGGTTCTTTGATTTCTTTTCTTTGCTATGTTTGCACCTTTTTGTTGTCAATAAACAGTTAAGGTAATTTCCCTGAATAACTCACCCATCAGAATTACTGGGAGGGGGCCCAATAGATTCACACATCTTGGGTGTTTGCCCTCCTTCCCCAGCAGATGCCAACTGGGCCACAACTCAGAGATCTCTGCACTCACTGAGCTGGAGCAGCAGCTGTGAGGAGACCTCACCTTTGCTTGTCTCCCAGCAGGAGCCTCTCAAAATGCAGGTGGAGCTTCTGGTCCCCCTGGGTGCTGATGGTCCAGGTGCACAGCATGCTCTCAGTGTGATTCCTCCAATGAGTCGGGGCCAAGATGCGTCCGATGATGGCGTTGTGCACTGTTCCTCCACAGGGTGCTAGAGATGCAGGGGGGGGGGAGAGATGGGTGTGTGTGTGATCATCAGACAGTGACATCTTGCACCCGGCGCCCACATCCTTGCTCTTCCAGCTCTGTATACCTGAGCAGATGGGCTCTGGGCTGCTCCAGTGGGGCTTGGAAGCATTAATGCAGGTCAGAACTTCTGGACCTTCCAGCTCATAGCCCAGGTGACAGTGGAAGTGTGCCGTGCCACCAGGATGCAGGCCCATGACGGTGACCTCCCCAGAACCTGGTCTCCGTGGGAAGCTGCAGCTCAGCATAAATACTGCAATGGAAGTGAACAGATGGGATTACAATCAGGCCTTGGAGGAGAGCCTACCATGTCCCTAAGGGATGTGGCATATCTAGGCTGCTGGTTTTTGCAAGACCGCGGTTGTTGACATCCTGTCTCATGAATATCATCTGGCCAATGGCAAGAGAGAACATAAGAACATAAGCAGAGCCTTCTGGATCAGGCCAGCACCCCAATTGGAAGGAATCCAAATGTTCTGTATCCTCCAGGCATGCCTGGAGTTGTTCACCAACCACCCACTCAATTGCCTTGCCTAAGAATGGAAGATTTGAGACTGGGCAATAATTGGCCATATTGGCTAAGTCCAAAGATTTTTTTTTTTTAAAAGCGCTTTAATAACCTCCTCTTTCAGCGGGTCTGCAAAGGCCTCCTCACAGAGAGAAGCATTCACCATCCTATGGAGCCCTTCCTAGATCATTTTTATGAGCAAGTTGCATATGATCAGTTTCAACTCCCAGGCCCACATGTCTCTCTCCTGTTTCTAAAAGCCAGAAACTGCTCTCTGCTTCTTGAGCCAGGGAGGGGAATAAGAAAGGCAGGTGGATGGAGCTCTGCTCTAAGGGGCCAGAAGGAACAATAAATTCCCTCCTGAAAGAGATTCTTGGAGCTGCTGCTATTCAGTGCAGACAAGATCAAATTAGAGGAACCAGTGGTCTGACTGGTGTAAGCTATGTTCCTCCGTAAAGAAGTTCTGGGATTCCTTGCTTATCAGGTGTTAGACATTAAAATCCTAATTAAAAGCCCCCCCTTTTCTGAATGCCCCAAATATTTCTGGGGTAATTTGGGGGGAAACTGGGGGTTGATATGGGTTATTGGATAGGGTACTAATGTGAGAGAATAAATCAGTTAAAGATTACTTCAGTCTGAGATGAACTGATTCAGAGAAGGATCTGTTGGTTTCCAGCAGGCTAGCTCTCTGATGATGAAGACCATGCTTTTCAGAAAGCCATTAGATTAGTTATGCTGCTCATCATATTAGGGGTTACATCATAGTAACTGCAGGTGCCCAGGACTCTGAGCTTTCGTTCTTTCCCCCCACTGCCTGTTTTTAAAGTATGTCTCTACAGTGGCGGGCACACCTTTTGGGGCAGGCAGGGGGTAGAGGGAGCCCACTGCCACTCACTGACTCTCCTCCAATTTGTTCCCAGGTCAAACCTGATCCGAGAGCAGAGCTGCAGCGAGGCGCAAGGAAGCTGCCATAGCAGCTCCCTTGCATGACTCTTCACTTTGCTTCACTCTTCAGGTCTGATCCGGGAATGGAGCTGCAGACAGGAATAAGTGAGCTGCTGAGGCAGCCAAGGAGCAGCCAAGGAGAGGGGTGGCAGCTCTGCTGCCAACTCTCCTCCACTCTGCCTCCTGGGTCAGACCTGACCTGGGAGCAGAGCTGGTGCTGGGTGCACACTGGAGCCGGGCTCTGATAGGAGCTTGCTGTGGGGTGCCTGGTCGCGCCCACTCCCAAAAATGGGCCTGGGGCAACACACACACCCAGCCCTCCACACTATGCCAGTGTGTCTCTAACTATCCTAGAAAAAAAAAGTTATGAAACAAAATGTGAAGGCAACTTTTCTGTGAAATGAGCCAGCCAGACTGCTATCACCTGGCCATGTTTTCCATGAAGTCACCAGGTAGTATGAATCCCTGGGGTCCCAAAGAGTTTCTGTTTAGTGCACTTTCCCTGTTTTTGCTGTTTTTCTTGCTTGTAGGTTTTATTTTCTGCAGATGCTACTACACAATGAATATGGGTGGTTCTTAAAGAATCCCCTCCCCTCCCTGTCTGACAAACACAAAATGTGAAATGTTTGCAAAGAGACTTAGCCATGTTTCCTGTTGTGCAAGAGTGAAAGTCCAGCCACTCATTACGTATGCATTAACTTACTGTTCTGTGGGATAACAGCCCTCTTTAGGGAAGTTTTTAATGTTTGAAGTTTTATTCTGTTTTTAGTCCTCTGTTGGGAGCCGCCCAGAGTGGCTGGGGAAATCCAGCCAGATGGGCAGGGAATATAATAAAATTATTATTATTATTATTATTATTATTATTATTATTATTATTATTATTTGTGTATATCAGAAGGAAGTCTCTTTGTGTTTAACAGGGCTTACTCCCAGGTAAGAAGGCACAGGGTGGCAGCCCACAATTTGCTTTAGGGTTGGCATTGGTGAAAACATGGCTCTTCTTGTGTGTTTGACAACTGTATCTCCACAATTGGGATCAGTAGCAGAGACCTGACTTCCCCTTGTAAGCCAAGGGAGGAAAATCAGCAGACTGTGATTTTATGTAATATCCCCCTCATGGCAGCCATTTCATGACTGGTCCCCTCAGCATCCTCTCAAAGTTTGAAATGTGCCCCAATGGTCCAAAAAGGTAGGTGACCCCCCCCCCAATGCACAGTAGCTGCATAATCTAGGGCTTCCTCCTCACCTTGGCAGCCTCCCTGGGACAGGGAAGATGTTCTGCCCCTAACAAAAAGCCTCTGTACCTTGATAATGCAGCTGGAAAGTCCCAATCACGTCGTCTTGGAAGGTGCGGAAGAAGACCGAGATTGTATTGGTGGGGCTGCGTATGACTTGGCCCTCCACCAGGAGTGTCTGATTGGCCAGGACCATCAGCTGGTCATCATCCATGCCTCGGATGGACAACACTTCCCCCTCGGAGAGGTTGACGCTTTTCACCTGTGTCCCAGGGAAGGAGAAAGAGCCCCATGAGATGCCCAGGATCGAGGGGAGGTTCATCCCTTGGGTATCCCCCAATCTGCATAGAATCATAGAATCCTAGAGTTGGAAGAGACCACAAGGGCCATCCAGTCCAACCCCCTGCCAAGCAGGAAACACCATCAAAGCATTCCTGACAGATGGCTGTCAAGCCTCCGCTTAAAGACCTCCAAAGAAGGAGACTCCACCACACTCCTTGGCAGCAAATTCCACTGTCAAACAGCTCTTACTGTCAGGAAGTTCTTCCTAATGTTTAGGTGGAATCTTCTTTCTTGTAGTTTGAATCCATTGCCCCGTGTCCGCTTCTCTGGAGCAGCAGAAAACAACCTTTCTCCCTCCTCTATATGACATCCTTTGATATATTTGAACATGGCTATCATATCACCCCTTAACCTTCTCTTCTCCAGGCTAAACATACCCAGCTCCCTAAGCCGTTCCTCATAAGGCATCGTTTCCAGGCCTTTGACCATTTTGGTTGCCCTCCTCTGGACACGTTCCAGCTTGTCAGTATCCTTCTTGAACTGTGGTGCCCAGAACTGGACACAGTATTCCAGGTGAGGTCTGACCAGAGCGGAATACAGTGGTACTATTACTTCCCTTGATCTAGATGCTATACTCCTATTGATGCAGCCCAGAATTGCATTGGCTTTTTTAGCTGCTGCATCACACTGTTGACTCATGTCAAGTTTATGGTCTACCAAGACTCCTAGATCCTTTTCACATGTACTGCTCTCAAGCCAGGTGTCACCCATCCTGTATTTGTGCCTTTCATTTTTTTTGCCCAAGTGTAGTACTTTACATTTCTCCCTGTTAAAATTCATCTTGTTTGCTTTGGCCCAGTTCTCTAATCTGTTAAGGTCATTTTGAAGTGTGATCCTGTCCTCTGGGGTATTAGCCACCCCTCCCAATTTGGTGTCATCTGCAAACTTGATCAGGATGCCCTCAAGCCCATCATCCAAGTCATTGATAAAGATGTTGAATAAGACTGGGCCCAAGACAGAACCCTGTGGCACCCCACTAGTCACTTCTCTCCAGGATGAAGAGGAGCCATTGATGAGCACCCTTTGGGTTTCGTCAGTCAGCCAGTTACAAATCCACTGAATGGTAGCATTGTCTAGCCCACATTTTACCAGCTTCTTTACAAGAATATCATGGGGCACCTTGTCAAAGGCCTTGCTGAAATCATGCTAAAAAATTTGGAAATGATGGATATTGGAGAGAGATTGTTAAGAAGTATCAAAGCAATTTATACAGAACAGAGAGCAAAATTGATAGTAAACAATGTAGTATCAGAAAACATCAAAATCACTAAAGGAACAAGGCAGGGATGCCCATTATCACCATTGTTATTTATTTCGGTCCTAGAAACTTTGCTAATAAGAATAAGAGAAGCGGAAAAAAATCAGAGGAATAACAATTGGGAAGAAACAACATAAAGTGAAAGCCTTTGCAGACGACCTTGTATTGACGTTGGAAGAACCAGAAGAGAGTTTAAAAGAAGCACTGGAAGAAATGGAAGAGTATGGTCAGATGGCAGGATTTAAATTAAATAAGAAAAAGACTAAAATATTGGTGAAAAATATGGATAACGAAAAAATACAAAAAATACAGCAACTAACTGAAATAGAAGTGGCCAAAAAAGTCAAATATTTAGGAATTTGGATGACAAATAAAAATATAAATTTGTTTCAAGATAATTATGAATTGGTTTGGAATAAAATAAAGAAAGATATGGAAATTTGGGACAGATTGAAATTATCATTATTAGGAAGAATAGCGGCGATTAAAATGACAGTGCTGCCAAAAATGTTGTTTCTGTTTCAGACACTACCAATAATTAAGGGAACAGCAATATTTAAAGATTAGCAAAGAAAAATTTCAAAATTTATTTAGCAAGGAAAAAAGCCCAGAATAAGGTTTAAATTATTAACAGATTGTAAAGAAAGAGGAGGTTTCGGACTACCGGATCTAAAACTATATTAATAATAATAATAATAATTATAAAATATTATCAAAAATATACAAAATATTGCTGGGATGGGAGTTACAGGATGAGGAGGTCAAGTCGGTAATTGTAAATTGGGCAAGAGATCTAGGACATAATGATGAAAGATTGGGAAAAAATGTGGAATGAGGGAATGAAATTTACTTTATGTAGTGCACTAAAGGAAAATGCTTACAAAATGATGTATAGGTGGTACATTACACCGGTTAAATTAGCAAAAATGCACAAAGGTAATAATAAATGTTGGAAATGCAAAGAAAGTATTGGTTCCTTCCACCACATGTGGTGGGAGTGTAAAAAAGTAAAACTGTTTTGGGATGAAATATATAACGAAATAAGAAAAATGTTAAAGTATAATTTTGTTAAAAAGCCAGAGGCATTTCTATTAGGCATTACAGGTACGGAAATAAAGAAAGAAGATTTAAAATTATTTCAATATGCAGTGACGGCAGCCAGAATCCTAGTGGCACAAAAATGGAAGCAAGATATACTACCGACAAAAGAGGAATGGACAATGAAATTAACAGAGTACGCAGAATTAGACAAACTGACAGGAAGACTTCGTGAACAGCGAGACCAAAAATTCATAAGAGACTGGACAAAATTTACAAATTATTTGAAAGAAAAAACTCAATTAAATACGTTAATAGGATTACAAGAGGCTTTGTAGTCTAGAGGAAATATTGTTGTAAAATGAAATAATTAAAATGATGTTAAATATGGAAAGTAAAGCAATGATAAAAATAAGAGGTATAAAAACAGAAAAGATTGAAAAATTTTGAAACCAGAAGGAGGGATTGAGGGAAGTCAGGGCGGAAAAAGCCAACGTATTGGAATGGATGATGTAATAATTTGTATAATGTGTATAATATACTATATGCAGATAAAATCAATAAAAATGAGAATGCAAAAAAAAAGAAGTTCTTTAGATAGCCACCCTGGCTTCTTTAGGCACCTTCCATGTTTTCGTCTCATTGGTACTGCTTGAAGTTGTGCTTTTAATATCTCCCTTTTAACAAACTCCCATCCATCATGAACTCCCTTCCCTTTTAGTATTACTGACCATGGGATCACACCCAGCATTTCCCTAAATTTTCTGAAGTCGGCTTTCTTAAAGTCTAGAATTTGAGTCTTAGTATGCTTGGTTGCTCCTTTCCGCTGTATAATAAACTCCAGAAGAGCATGATCACTCCCACCTAATGATCCTGCCACTTCTACCCCACTTACCAATTAACACCCCCTTCCTGAATCAATCTGCCTCTTCACTACAATAGTCATGGCTCCTTCTTTGTGTTTCTCCTTGGGGAAAAGCACATCAGCTGCATAGTTCAGTTGTTTAGAGTGTGCTGCTGAGAATGCTGAGGTTGCAGGTTCAATTCCCGTATGGGGCAGCTGCCTATTCCTGTGTTGCAGGGGGTTGGACTAGATGATCCTCGGGATCCCTTCTAACTCTCTGATTTTATGTACAAAGGAGTGAGGGGATCTTTTTTGCAGTAACATTCCCAACTTTGGGATGCCCTCCAAAGGGACGTTGGCAAAGGGTCAATTAGTCCAGCCCCTTCATCAACACGGTGCCTGTCTACAGTGGTACCTCTGGTTATGTACTTACTTCGTTCCGGAGGTCCGTTCTTAACCTGAAACTGTTCTTAACCTGAAGCACCACTTTAGCTAATGGGGCCTCCCGCTGCCACTGCGCCGCCAGAGCACGATTTCTGTTCTTATCCTGAAGCAAAGTTCTTAACCTGAAGCGTTATTTCTGGGTTAGCGGAGTATGTAACCTGAAGCGTATGTAACCCGAGGTACCACTGTATTTGCCTGGGCAGTTGTAATTATGGTATTGTTTTAGCTGATTGAATGTGTCTAATTCCTTTTAATTTCATTGTATAGTTGGTTTTTGGAATTTTGAAGTTCATTTGTATACCACTCTGAAAATCTATTTGTGGATGAAGAGCAGTTTATAGGAATTTCTAAAACCCCCTATATATTTTGGAAAGGGCTTCTATCCATCTGTCCTCTACAGGCTCAGCTGCCTCACAAGGCTTCCTGAGGTGAGGGCGGCAGTTGTTGCTGATGCCAACTGCCATTTTGAATTGAGACTGAAATAAGACTTTGCCCTTTTTTGGCAGAGATTTGCCCATCTCTCAAGATACCATCACCCAACTTAGCATGCGGTTCAGGAGGCAGGCTGGGGGTCTTAACCAATGTTTGGATGCTGAGCACCGTTCTGATTTGAAATGGCAAGTCGAAACATGACTTTGGCATGATTTCACCTGCTTTTTGGTTTGATGGGTCTAAACTCACAAATTTCACTATCCTTTTAAAAGTCACCCTATTTGTTGTTTTCTAAAAATTCCCAGGCAGTGCTGGGGACTCCCCACTAGGAAAGAAGCAAGCCAACCATCATATTAGGAAGAGATGTTCAACAGGAACCCGAAAAGAAGAAAAGAGGGAGAGAGAAACACGGTGACTGGGCGTGCATTGGAATCTTTTATGCTGCTTTGTCCCTGGGTTTCTACCGCTTGCATGGCCAGCCAGTCACCAGCTCAACTCATTGTGTCCTGCAGAAGTATAGTCTGGAGTGCACACACAGGCACACAACGGTGTGTTTGTGCGTTCGTGTGTCTCCCGGTTGCCAGGTGATGAGATGTGACATCAGCAAGGCCAGGAGATGAGGCTGCCTTTTCAGCCTGCAGCAAATCCAAGGCTTGTGGACAGATCCATAACGACTGTGAAGTCAGCTCAAAGCCATCCTTCTGCCAAGAAGCAAGCCAGAAACTGACAGCTTTCCCCAGACAATTTGAGAAGTGATGTCAAAGCAGAGCCATTTGTTAGCAGCTGAGCAGCCCTGCAGAAATGCAGGTTGCTCCATCTGGACCGCTCTTCTTAAGCCTAATGGAAGCTGCAGGGGATTTTTTTTTTTTAAGGGAAGGGGCAGCGATGGAACAGTACAGAAAGAAAACAAAACAGTGACAGTTTGGTTTGGAGCAAGAGAAGGCAGGATGTCCTTTGTGACACATTGCCTGGCTCCTCCAGCTCTTGGGAAAAGAAAAAAGAGACATCCTTTTACAACTGGAATACTCCCATTTTCCCACCAACCCTCACTATCCAAGACCCCCCTCCCACCATTGCTTGTGCTAGAAGCTGCTGATATCCCTTGCCTGTGCTGACTTCTAAAGCAGGGAAGGGTTTCTATTGAAATAGGGCTGGGGGTGGACAAGAAGCTGTGCAGTAACCCTTTGGTGACCAAGGGCAACTGCACTGAGCTGCCTCTGAATTGCACTGGAGTCAATAAGCCCCCTAGAGCAGGGGTCAGCAACCTTTTTCAGCTGTGGGCTGGTCCACCGTCCCTCAAACCATGTGGTGGGCCAGACTATATTTGAAAAATTCCTATGCCCCACAAATAACCCAGACCCAGAGTAGAAAGGACACATTCTACTCATGTAAAAAAACACATCCACGGGCCTGATTGAGAAGGCAATTGGGTCGCATCTGGCCCCTGGGCCTTAGGTTGCCTACCCCTGCCCTAGAGGTTTGCTGAAGGACTGAAACGTTCAAAAAATTCAAACCAGCTATATACTAAACACACACCAGCATCCTAGATAGCTGGGTAGGCTTGTTGAAACAAACATGTCCATAGCAGGTACTGGAAAGAGCACGGTGAAGGAACCTGCCTGGTCTCAAGAGGCGGGGAGTTCCAAAGTGTGGGTGTTGCCACATTCATAATTGATTCTTACAGTTGCAGACCAGGTATTATGTGCCAGTTCCGCCTATCTAAGAAGTCGAGAGGCTTTTATGAGGCAAGGCAATCTTGCAGGTTGATAAGTTTATGTGTGTGTGCCAACCTCTATTTTATTGTTGCAGGTGTTTCTGGGATTCCTTAATTTTCCCAGCAGACAGGTAGGTTACCCACCCTGCTGGTCTGTCAGTACACTAACACATTTTAAAACCCATGGACGTTTCCCCATGAGAACCTCAGAAAAGCTCTTCTGGATCAAAGGCCCATCACATCCCGCATCCTGTTCTCGCAGTGGCCAACCAGTTCCCTACAGGAAACCTGCAAGCAGGACCTGAGCACAACAGAGCTCTTCCCACTTTTGATTCTCAGCCACTGGGAATCCTAGTTTGGAGGCAGGGTGTGGCCATTGTGCCTAGCAGCCAGCAGTAGCCTGGGGCTTCTCTTGTGAATTTGCAATTTGCAACTTACACGGGAATTTACAATTCCCATGTAAAACCATCCAAGTTGGTGGCCATCCCTCCCTCCCTCCCTCCTGTGGGAGAGAGTTCCACAGTTCCACTGCACTGTGAGAATAGGCAATTCCTTTCGTCCTGATTCTTCCCACATTCAGCTTCATGGGACAATGAAGCTCTTATGCAAGAGGGAGCCTGTCCTCTTTCCCCATGCCTTTGGCAAGGTTATCGGCTGGACTTCGATCTCCCCATCACAGGGTGCGCCTCCCCAAGTTGGTAAAAGAGGATCTCCAGGTTTGGCTTCAGTTTTTGGATAAGTATAATGGGGTGTCTCTCTGGCAGGACACTCTGAGGCTTTCTACAGATTTCCAAGTACAGTCAGATGCTGCAGGTTCCCTGGGTTTCGGTGTGTATTTCAGGGGGCGCTGGTGTGCCCAACAATGGCCCGCTAGTTGGCGGGGTAAGCCCATCACTCGCGATTTAACATTCTTGGAATTTTTTTCCTATAGTAGTGGCTATTCACCTTTGGACCGAGGAATTTAGGCATCACCGCGTTTGTTTCTGGACTGACAACCAGTCAGTGGTTAAGGTTCTCGCCAAGCAATCGTCACGCTCAAAGAGGGTTTCAGCTCTGCTCCGGTCATTTGTTTTGCGGTGTCTCCAATTCAACATCCTATTCTCAGCCAAATTCATCCCGGGAGTCAATAATGACATCGTGGATGCATTATCTCGTTTACAGATGGACCGCTTCCGGATGTTAGCACCAGAGGCTCAGCAGTTGTCAGAGCCTTTCCCGGAGCATCTATGGAGCTTTGGAAACGAGACGTGATGCAGGGAGTATTGGCTTCAGTCGCACCTTCTACACTTAGATCTTACACAAAAGCCTGGTCCGATTTCTTAACATACCACACACAATATTTGGGTATTCATCAGCACACACACCCCTCCACCAGTCACGTCTTGCAGTACTTGGTCCACTTGCGCAATCAAGGACGTGCACCTAAAACGCTGAAAATCCAGGCAGCTGCCATCTCTTTTTTCGCAAAATCCATTCATTTCCATAACCCATGCGCTGATTTTGTAGTTCGAAGGGCGCTTGAGGGTTGGCGTAGGTTGCAACCTCCAAGTACAGATGGCCGCCGGCCTATCACTTTTGAACTCCTCTGTAAGATTCGTGACAAATTGCGCTCCATATGCTGGTCAAAATAGGAAGCCAGGCTATTTTCTGCAGCCTACTCAATTGCATTTTTGGGGGCACTAAGGGTGGGGGAAGTAGTCCACGAGGGTGACCCAGGCCCTCTATCCCGAGGCTTACAGCTCAGTGATGTCCAGCTTTCAGCAACTGAGTTGGTGGTGTATATCCGCCGTTCAAAAACTTATCAGAGAGGAAAGGGCGCCCTGCTTCGATTGCCTGCAACTATGCAGGTTGGCCCATGCCCCATGAAAGACACAAAAAGATTTCTCGACCTTAGGCCCTCCGGTTCTGGCCCCCTCCTAGTACATGAGGACGGGTCCCGTTTGGCCAGACAGCAGTTCACTCGGGTGATGCGTATGGCTATCGGAGCTTGCGGTCTCCCAGCCCAGGAATTTGCTGCTCATTCCTTTAGGATCGGCGCAGCTACCACTGCTTTTCACTGGGGGTTGTCAACAGATAGAATAAAGACCTTGGGGCGATGGCGTTCCAATGCGTTCAAAAGTTACATTCGTGCCGGCTCATCAGTTTAAACAATCCGTGGCTGATCCCTTCTTTTCATTTCCTTCCTTTCCAGGGACCCAGGGCTGTGAGATCTGGATGGTTGGGCACAGCATCGTTCATTGGGCCCGGTTGAGAGCAATTGCCAGTGGCCTGGGGTGCCAGCTGGGTCTTCCAGAAAATGTTAATATTTCATGGATTTCTAGACGAGGGATGCGATGGAGGGAGATGTTGCCAATTGTGACGGCTAGGGCTGATGCCAAAGGCCCCCCTGATGCGCTGGTCGTGCAGCTGGGCGAGAACGACTTGCCTGGCCGAAAGGGCGTGGACTTGCTTCTTAATATTAAAAAGGACTTGGACTATTTGGCTGCGACCTTCCCAAAAATGACTCTTATCTGGTTGCAGATGTTGGAGAGGCGCTTCTGGCGCGACAGTACTAACCCAGCTGCAACGGACCATGCTCGAAAGCGCATAAATCGCTCAGTGGCACAGAAGGTGCACATGTTTGGTGGCCAAGTGATTACACATCCCGACATAGTTTACAGCAAGATGGCTTTGTTTCGAAACGATGGGGTTCACCTCTCCGATTGGGGAAATGACATCTGGCTGGCCGATTTAGCGGAGGGATTGAAGAATTGGTTACAGCTGTGAGGGTATGTGGCGGCGAGCCCCTTTCGGGACTCTTGTGGCGGTTAGGCATTGAGTGACCTAATGTTGGGGGAGGGGAGGCCTGGCCATCGCCTGCCCCTCCAAGCTTAAGGGTAGTCCGTTAAAGGAATCCGGGGGTGTGGGATCTTGTCCGAAGCCCGGGGCGGGGCTAGGGCCATGCCACGACCCCATTGGAACCCAAGGGGAACTCGAGTTGGTCTGAATCGACGGGGCTCCCCTTATCAGTGGTTTACCCTTACTGGACTTCCTGCTCTGCGGGCAGGAGTCAGATATAGTCAGGTCCACTCAATGCCTAAGCCAATACCGCTCACATGCTGTAACCAATAAAGTTGTGGCCAAATTTTGCCCAATAACATTAACCTTATATTCTGTGTCCTGGTGTCTTTATTTCATTCCGGGAGGGCGGCTTTGGGGTCTCGACACGCAACATAATGTTGCAAAATGTGGATTCCTCCAAGACCCCTTTGGAGGCAAGGTGAGTATACTTAAATGCTGCTTCCCTGGAGCTTTGCATCATCTCCTTCTGCTCTCAATCGCTCTCCTAACTGCTCCTTGGCCTGGAACCCCCCTTTTCCACAACTGGGCCGACTATCCATTATGAGCATCGTAATGGAGGTGAGCTCCCCAACATCCCTGAGAGATGGCACTTTCTTGCCCCATCAACACACACACACACACACACACACACACACACACACACAAAGTGATTATGAGGCTCTGGGCAGGAAGTTGAAGCAATTAAATGCACAAATTGTCATCTCATCTGTCCTCCCAGTTGAACGGCGTGGCCCAGGGAGAGAGAGAAAAATAGGGGAAGTGAACACCTGGCTTCGCAAATGGTGCCAGCAGGAACGGTTTGGATTCTTAGATCACGGTCTGAAGTTTCTTGAAGATGGACTTCTGGCAAGAGATGGGCTGCACCTCACAAAGGTTGGGAGGAATGTTTTCGCCAACAATCTCAAAAACCTCATCAGGAGGGCTTTAAACTGACTTATGTGGGGGAGGGAGATAGTGGTCCTGAAGGTAGGAGTCTATCAAGTGCTGAAGATGATCATCCAAATGTCAAGAGCCAAATGGAGCAAACAGCATGCAGACCTAGTAGTGGGAAGGAAAAATCCTTAAATAAGAGACTAGGGGGAATGATCAATGGTCTTCAATGTCTGTATACTAATGCACAGAGCATGGGAAATAAACAAGATGAACTTGAGCTCTTGGTACACCAAACTAAATATGACATAATAGGCATCACTGAAACCTGGTGGGATGAGTCTCATGATTGGAATGTAGTAATAGAGGGATACAATCTATTTCAGAGAAATAGATCAAACAGAAAAGGAGGAGGGGTGGCATTATATGTCAGGGATGTGTATACCTGTGAAGAGATCCAGGATTTAAAACTTCAAAGCCAAACTGAGAGTATCTGGGTCAAAATTAAGGGAGAGAAAAATAACAGTGATCTCATTGTGGGAGTTTACTACAGATCGCCAAGCCAAACTGAGGACACAGATGATGCTTTCCTGGAACAGATGACCAAGTATTCAAAAGGAAGTGAGATAGTAGTAATGGGGGATTTCAACTATCCTGATATTTGTTGGATGTCAAACTCAGCCAAGAGCACAAGGTCGAACAGATTCCTCACTGGCCTTGCAGACAATTTCATTGTCCAGAAAGTGGGAGAAGCAACAAGAGGATCAGCCATTTTAGATCTGGTCTTAACCAATAGTGATGACTTGGTAAGTGGGGTAGAAGTGGCAGGATCATTAGGTGGGAGTGATCATGCTCTTCTGGAGTTTATTATACAGCGGAAAGGAGCAACCAAGCATACTAAGACTCAAATTCTAGACTTTAAGAAAGCTGACTTCAGAAAATTTAGGGAAATGCTGGGTGTGATCCCATGGTCAGTAATACTAAAAGGGAAGGGAGTTCATGATGGATGGGAGTTTGTTAAAAGGGAGATATTAAAAGCACAACTTCAAGCAGTACCAATGAGACGAAAACATGGAAGGTGCCTAAAGAAGCCAGGGTGGCTATCTAAAGAACTTTTAACTGATTTAAGATTTAAAAGGGATATGTACAAAAAATGGAAAAAGGGGGAAGTCACCAGAGAGGAATTCAAACAAATAGCCAGCAAGTGTAGAGACAAAGTCAGAAAAGCTAAAGCACAGAATGAACTCAGGCTTGCTAGAGAGGTTAAAAGCAATAAAAAGGGCTTTTATGGGTATGTCCGTAGCAAAAGGAAGAACAATGAAACAGTGGGGTCACTTAGAGGAGAAGATGGTGAAATGCGAACAGGAGACAGAGAAAGGGCAGAACTCCTCAATGCCTTCTTTGCCTCAGTCTTCTCAAAAAAAGAAAACAATGCCCAACCTGAAGAATATGGGGCAGATGATTCAGCAGGGGAAACACAGCCCAGAATAAGTAAGGAGGTAATACAAGAATACTTGGCTAGTTTAGATGTATTCAAGTCTCCAGGGCCAGATGAACTACATCCAAGAGTATTAAAAGAACTAGCAGAGGTGATTTCAGAACCACTGGCAGTAATCTTTGAGAATTCCTGGAGAACTGGGGAAGTACCGGCAGACTGGAGGAGGGCAAATGTTGTCCCTATTTTCAAAAAGGGGGAAAGAGAAGACCCAAACAATTACCGCCCAGTCAGCCTGACATCAATACCAGGAAAGATTCTAGAGCAGATCATTAAGCAAACGGTCTGTGAGCACCTAGAAAGGAACGCTGTGATCACTAAAAGTCAGCATGGGTTTCTGAAAAATAAGTCATGTCAGACCAATCTGATCTCATTTTTTGACAGAATTACAAGCCTGGTAGATGAAGGGAATGCTGTGGATGTAGCCTATCTTGATTTCAGCAAGGCCTTTGACAAGGTGCCCCATGATATTCTCGTAAAGAAGCTGGTAAAATGCGGACTAGACAATGCTACCATTCAGTGGATTTGTAACTGGCTGACTGACCGAACCCAAAGGGTGCTCATCAATGGCTCCTCTTCATCCTGGAGAGAAGTGACTAGTGGGGTGCCACAGGGTTCTGTCTTGGGCCCAGTCTTATTCAACATCTTCATCAATGACTTGGATGATGGGCTTGAGGGTATCCTGATCAAGTTTGCAGATGACACCAAATTAGGAGGGGTGGCTAATACCCCAGAGGACAGGATCACACTTCAAAATGACCTTAACAGATTAGAGAACTGGGCCAAAGCAAACAAGATGAATTTTAACAGGGAGAAATGTAAAGTACTACACTTGGGCAAAAAAAATGAAAGGCACAAATACAGGATGGGTGACACCTGGCTTGAGAGCAGTACATGTGAAAAGGATCTAGGAGTCTTGGTAGACCATAAACTTGACATGAGTCAACAGTGTGATGCAGCAGCTAAAAAAGCCAATGCAATTCTGGGCTGCATCAATAGGAGTATAGCATCTAGATCAAGGGAAGTAATAGTACCACTATATTCTGCTCTGGTCAGACCTCACCTGGAATACTGTGTCCAGTTCTGGGCACCACAGTTCAAGAAGGATACTGACAAGCTGGAACGTGTCCAGAGGAGGGCAACCAAAATGGTCAAAGGCCTGGAAACGATGCCTTATGAGGAACGGCTTAGGGAGCTGGGTATGTTTAGCCTGGAGAAGAGAAGGTTAAGGGGTGATATGATAGCCATGTTCAAATATATAAAAGGATGTCATATAGAGGAGGGTGAAAGGTTGTTTTCTGCTGCTCCAGAGAAGCGGACACGGGGCAATGGATTCAAACTACAAGAAAGAAGATTCCACCTAAACATTAGGAAGAACTTCCTGACAGTAAGAGCTGTTCGACAGTGGAATTTGCTGCCAAGGAGTGTGGTGGAGTCTCCTTCTTTGGAGGTCTTTAAGCAGAGGCTTGACAGCCATCTGTCAGGCATGCTTTGATGGTGTTTCCTGCTTGGCAGGGGGTTGGACTGGATGGCCCTTGTGGTCTCTTCCAACTCTATGATTCTATGATTCTATGATTCTAATACTGGTGATTCTATGATTCTATGATTCTAATACTGGTGAGAGCCCAGCTCCTAATCCCTCTGAAGGGTCTCTCTGAAGCTCAAGGTGTTTAAAGAAAATTCTGTTTCGGGTTAGTCTGTAACTAAGAAGATAAGAGGCAGAATGTACAGCAATTTTCACTCCCCTGAGGTGGAGCCTCCCTTTTGTAAGAGAAAGGTGAGAGGAGGGGTCAGCCAGCCTGCTTGAAATCCCTTTTTGCTTGGAAATAATTGGCTACTCCAGACCGGAAACTCATCTCCCAATGAAATAGAGTTATTCAAAAGCATGGAAATGGCTTACAAAAATGTGTGGCTGATACTTTCCCAGCTCAAATTGTTTCGCAACATGGCCATTTGCAGATAGCATGGGGATTTGGGAGAGGGGGCTGCAAAGCACAGGGCCTTGAAAATGTCTGAGTAATAATACCTAAGAGGGACAGACACAATCCACCAGGAAGGTCTCCTGCACAACTTTCTCCTCCAGTTCTGGGTTCACCATTTGGCTTGCAAAACTTTTCAAATCCAACAAATCACAAACTTAGAAGGAACATCAAAGGTCATCTAGCCCCAACCCCCTGCTGCTGATTTACTACAAAGAATCAGAGTAAACAAGTCAGACTGCATTTCCCTGCCCCCCTCAAAACATAATAGTACTCCTCTTTGTCATCTTCTGAAGTCATTTGGACTGGTGTCCATTACTGCCTAGGGAACCATTACTGGTTCCATAGTTTAACTGGGCGCTGTGTGAAGAAGTCCCTCCCCCTGAATCTTCCAACATTCCTCTTCCTTGGCTGTCCATGGGTTCTGGTGTCAGAAGAGAGAGAGAAAACGTTTTCTCTATTCACTTTCTTTGTGTCATGCACAATTTTATAAATGTCTCTCATGTCTCTATCTCCCCTTTTCTCTAAAAGTCCCAAATGCTGCAAGCATTCCTCATAGGGCAGTCACTGAGCCCCCTGGATCGCTTTGGTCCCCCTTTCTCTTCTGAGCCTTTTCCAACTTTGCAAAATCCCTTTTGAGATTGGCAGCCAGAATCACACCATAGATTTGTATAACGGCATGATTTTATTGGCATTTTATTTTCCATCCCTTTCCTAGTGGTTGGTCTAGCTCAGCCCAAGGGATATTCTTTGTGATGCTGTTGCTCAAGACGGTGTGAAAGAAAAAATCAAAGAAACCTGGTTTGCATTTTGCAAATGCCTCTTGCCTTGAGTGTTTGCTTTGGCCAAAGCGAGATAGATGTGGGTCAGGGTCAGGTGGGGGCCCCTTTGAGAGAGCCACGGCCCTGGCCACCTGCCTACCTCATGGAAGCAAGTTTATCTTGCCCGCCTCTGCTGGGATCAGCTTAGTGCTTTCCTTTCCTTCCTTCCTTTTTATCCTTTAAGCTGGAGGCATACGATAAGGGTGATCCCCGTAATCGCTGGGGAATTCTTACCACTAAACTCCACCAGATGTTGCTCTGCTCTGGCTCTGCAATCCACTGCGCCACCCCAGCCTCATTCGCTAGGGCTCCTGCCTCCACCCCCAGCTCTGGTGCCCCTCTCCCGGTGCTGCCCTGTCCCCAGAGCAAATGCTTGACCCAGAGTCCACCCTTGAGGTTGCTACATAAGTCCTTCCAGCTGCCTTCCATAGATGCCCTCATCTGCCAGTGCTGAGGGCACCCTGGAAGTTTGTGGAATTGATACGTGGATGTCATGCCCCAGAAGTGTGTCAGAGCCTACAGCACACACACACACACCAATGTTCACACCCTCTGTCACAGAGTACGTTTCTGATACACAACGGACCTCCGCCTGCTAAGTGCAGAGTCTGCATAAACACGTTCTCACAGCCACAAGGTCTCTGTATTTCGCTGGCATTGCACACATTCTAGGCTTCTCTTATCAGCTTCCAAAGCAGAGAAGAGCAAGCTAACCTTGAGCAGAAGAAATACTGGGATATCTTCAATGATGAGAAACAGTAAATTCTCCTCACCCAGACAAGTCTTCATATAGCAGACAGCAGAAAAGCAACATTTTGTATGAACTTTGCTTAAAGATACCTGTTGCCATAGTAATTAGGGGCAGGCTGTTCTGACCACAAGCTGTCCATGCATTCTGTTATCCAATCATATTGCTGAAAAGGATTGTGCACATGGCACGCATGTAAATATTATAAAAGTGTCTTGAAATTTGAATTCATGATCTAGAATTTGGAGAATTCCTCTGGATCATTTATTTTTGCTGCAGCCTGCAATAAATATGAACTCTTTCCATGGTGCTGCTGTCTTTATTTAGCTAAAGAGGACTGGCGTATTTCCACACCCCCTTTGTAGGGTAACAGAATCGCAGAACCTCTGTGCTCAGAGATCTGTGCTGGTTAGTTCAGGGTGGTACCATTACATGTCCTCCAACACACACACACACACACACACACACACACACACACACACACATATACCCCTCCCATCTGACTGGGAGGCCCCAACCACTGGGCGGCTTCCAACATATATAATAAAGACATAACAAAACTATACAGAACAAAATAAAAATTTCTTTCCAGTAGCACCTTAGAGACCAACTAAGTTTGTTTTTGGTTTGAGCTTTCGTGTGCATGCACTGGAAAGAAATTTTTATTTTGTTTTGACTATGGCAGACCAACACGGCTACCCACCTGTAACTAAAACTATACAGGGCTGCCTTCAGGTGCCTCCAGGATCAAATCAGAAACTGGGACGGCTTCTGTAAATCTGGGACTGTCCCTGGAAAATAGGGACACTTGGAGGGTCTGCCATTAATATATAATGCCCTTAAGAACTTGGGGCCAGTTTACCTGCGAGATCACCTCACCCCATATACTATGCCCATTTGAATGCTTCAAACAGCAGAAGGCTGCATAATCCCCATTTTACATTTGTAAGAATTTAATATTTTAGTGTGGCAACAGCTACCCTTTGGACTTCTCTGATCATTCATGGCACTCTTTCAAAGCCTGCTAAGAGCATTTTTGTTTAGACAAGCCTACCCAGATGTTTAGAACGCTGATGCAAGTTTTAATACGTTTTAGTTTATTGTTATTTTAATTTTTCAAAAGTCTTACATTGTTGTTATTAATTCTTCCTAGGAATCATTTTATTACTATCTTTTTGTAAACTGCTTTTTAAAGCAATCCAGCAGTGTAAAATTTTTATGAAATAAAAATGAAAAAAATAAAACAAGTCCAATCCCCAATGGCAGCAGCCCCTCCAGACAACGCTAGGAGACACTCCCTGCCTGAAACCCAGGAGAGATCCTGTCCGTCCACGAGGACGAGACACAGCGAGATGCACCAAGGGTTGCACTCAGTAGATGGCAGCATCCTATGTTCCATGTAGCTCAGTATTGCCCACACTGACTTGCAGCCGCTCTCCAGAGTTTCAGTCTGGCAGAAGAGCATTCCTACTTGTACCTGAAGATGCTGAGGATTGAATCTGGGACCTTCTGCACTCTAAGCAGGAGCTGTGCCATTCGGCTATGCTTCCCCCCGCATTTATTCTGTGCATCTGCTCCAGCTGCCCCTATTAACCAGTATTTTCTACTACCTATGTAAACTATTTAGATATATATTACATGTTAGTTTTCCAAATAAAATTAATTTCAACAATGGTGGTGATGAAGGGAAGGCACTCTGCACATGATCAGAGGCACTCTGCTTAAGCATTGCTGCTTTGCATGGTTCAGAGCTTACATAGAAAACAAGACTTGAGGGCTCCAGCTCAAACTGAGTGCAGACCAGCTTTGACATCTGGGTCCGGGTTAGCCTAGGCAGGTGGGTGCTCACACACTCACACCCACACCCGGCTGTAGGCTAGGGCTGGGTCGCCTCTTGCATGCCTACCTGCAGCTCCACCCCGTATCCAGTGTAGACAGTCACATTGTAGGTGCATTCCAGGAAATGATTCCATGGCAGAGGTGGGTAGTCGGTTGAGTCAATGTATCCTTCTGTCTTGTAAAAATTCACGCTGCAGAGAACTGGAAGGAAACTCCATGTTAATCATAGACTGACCCACCCCATAAAAACCATAACCAATAATAATAATAATAATAATAATAATAATAATAATAATATTATATACCCCGCCCATCTGGCTGGGTTTCCCCAGCCACTCTGGGCGGCTTCCAACAGAATGTTAAAATACAATAATCTATTAAACATTAAAAGCTTCCCTAAACAGGGCTGCTTTCAGATGTCTCCTAAAAGTCTGGTAGTTGGTTTTCTCTTTGACATCTGGTGGGAGGGTGTTCCACAGGGTGGGTGCCACTACCGAGAAGGCCCTCTGCCTGGTTCCCTGTAACTTGGCTTCTCATAGTGAGGGAACCACCAGAAGGCCCTTGGCACTGGACCTCAGTGTCCGGGCAGAATGATGGGGGTGGAGACGCTCCTTCAGGTATACTGGACCAAGGCTGTTTAGGGCTTTAAAGGTCAGCACCAACACTTTGAATTGTGCTCGGAAACGTACTGGGAGCCAATGTAGGTCTTTCAAGACCGGTGTTATGTGGTCTCGGCGGCCACTCCCAGTCACCAGTCTAGCTGCCGCATTCTGGATTAGTTGTAGTTTCCAGGTCACCTTCAAAGGTAGCCCCACATAGAGCGCATTGCAGTAATCCAAGTGAGAGATAACTAGAGCATGCACCACTCTGGCGAGACACGGGCAGGTAGGGTCTCAGCCTGCGTACCAGATGGAGCTGGTAGACAGCTGCCCTGGACACAGAATTAACCTGCACCTCCATGGACAGCTGTGAGTCCAAAATGACTCCCAGGCTGCGCACCTGCTCCTTCAGGGGCACAGTTACCCCATTCAGGACCAGGGAGTCCTCCACACCTGCCCACCTCCTGTCCCCCAAGAACAGTACTTCTGTCTTGTCAGGATTCAACCTCAATCTGTTAGCTGCCATCCATCCTCCAACCACCTCCAGACACTCACACAGGACCTTCACCGCCTTCACTGGTTCTGATTTGAAAGAGAGGTAGAGCTGGGTATCATCCGCATACTGATGAACACCCAGCCCAAACCCCCTGATGATCTCTCCCAGCGGCTGCATGTAGATGTTGAAAAGCATGGGGGAGAGGACAGAACCCTGAGGTACCCCACAAGTGAGAGCCCAGGGGTCTGAACACTCATTCCCCACCACCACTTTCTGAACACAGGTAGAACAGTGCCCCCGCTCCCAACCCCTCTAAACGGTCCAGAAGGATGTTATGGTCAATGGTGTCAAAGGCCGCTGAGAGATCCAGCAGAACTAGGAAACAGCTCTCACCTTTGTCCCTAGCCCGCCGGAGATCATCGACCAGCGCGACCAAGGCAGTTTCAGTCCCATGATGAGGCCTGAATCCCGATTGGAAGGGATCCAAATGGTCCGCTTCTTCCAGGCGTGCCTGGAGTTGTTCAGCAACCACTCGCTCAATCACCTTGCCCAAGAATGGAAGATTTGAGACTGGGCGATAGTTGGCCATATTGGCCGCATCTAAAGATGGTTTTTTAAGAAGCGGTTTAATAACCGCCTCTTTCAGCGGGTCTGGGAAGGCTCCCTCACAGAGAGAAGCATTCACCACCCTGCGAAGCCCATCGCCCAGCCCTTCCCAGCTAGCTTTTATAAGCCAGGATGGGCAAGGATCAAGGAGACAGGTGGTTGGTTTCACTCGTCCAAGCAGCCTGTCCACATCCTCGGAGGTAACAGATTGGAACTGATCCCACGCAACTGGACTAGACAGGGCTCTAGCACTCTCCTGCCCCGGCCCTGATCCCACGGTGGAATCTACCTCTTCCCAAATCAGAGTGACTTTATCTGCAAAAAACTTTGCAAAATCACTGCAGAAGATTTTGTCTAGGCTATAACCAACCAGGCACTAACTCCCCTTAAAAGTTTCATTTGTTTGTTGTCAATTGTTGTCAGGGCTAATGCCCTCCATATAAACTTTCCAATTCTTACTAAAAAATTAAGTAAAAGCATATTGTGCTTTGGGGGGGGGAATGGGTTGGAGCCCTTGTTATTCCCCTGCCATCTAAGAGCCATACTGCTCTACCCAGTTCTGGGAGTAGGTTGGGCCAGTTAAATGACAAAAGTAAAGGAGTGTTTAATGGTGGGGAGGAGTCCGTTTGGGATGGCAGGGTTGAGAAGGAGAAAGAGGAAGTGGTTTGCTTGGGTCCCTTCCATGTTGTGTGACAGACTACAGCCCAGGTCAGCACAGAAACCAACATCTGGAGGTCCACAGATTCCCCATCCCTGGCTGACACTGACTGGCAGTGGCCCTCAAGGGTCTCAGGCAGAGGGTCTTTCCCAGACCTATGCAAAGCTGCTCCCATTTGCTTTCTGCAAGCAAAGCAATTATTCTGCTGATGCTCTGTGGTCTCTATCAAATGCACATGGTTCCTCTCTTCATGCCTCTACCCTTTTGCCTTTGCCCTCCCCATCTGCTGTCCCAAAGGCAAACGGCCATTTAGCAAATGCACTGACCATCTGGCAAGTCAGCTGTCTCCCACTGCCCTGCAAATTTGTGATAAAGCAGCAGCTGTGACCACCCCAACTCTTAGAAGAGGGGCGGGTAACATGGTGTCCACCAAAGGTTGCTGGCCTCCAAGTTCCATCATCTCTGGTCCTTCTTCACTGATGGGATTTGGAGTCCAGCATCCTCTGGATGGAACCCCATGGGTGAGCCCTGCCTCAGAGCATGGGAAGGCAGAGGAATTTGGCAACGAGGGGGAGTCCCCAGGGGGCACAGGCAGCCCCTGGAATGACTTTGGTCAACACCACTTTCTCTCCCTGCTGACTTCTTGTGTGCAAACCAGCAGTTCTGTTACAATGGCATCATTGCAGAAGGCAGATGTCTTACTTGGAGTTTGCTCAGTTGTAATCACAGTGGTGGTGATGATGGTGGGTGTGGTTGTGTCTCGGCCCTCCTTGGAAAAAGGCCCCCTCTTCGTTTCATCCTCTGGGCTCTTGACCAGAATCTGGGCTTCGCCCTCTGGAAATGCAGCCACAAGCGGCTCTGTGGCTTTGGGGCTGTGAGAGGAGGTCTGTGGGA
The DNA here is from genome assembly GCA_900245905.1 of Lacerta viridis. Taxonomy (NCBI): domain Eukaryota; kingdom Metazoa; phylum Chordata; class Lepidosauria; order Squamata; family Lacertidae; genus Lacerta; species Lacerta viridis. Next base: position 771,489 of record OFHU01000759.1, read on the forward strand.
TTGTTGGCTGCATTGTAAATGGTGAGATCTGGAACAGGGAGTGACTGGTCACCCCACGGCTTCCTTTCCTGCTGTCCCACAAGATCTGCTCTGGCTTTGTGGTCTTCTCCTTGTGAACTGTAGCCACCATGTCATTGTTGTCCCCCAAAGTGTGCAAGTGGTCTCTGGAAAGGGATGCCCTCAATGTTGGCAGGCTGGGTTGAGCAGCAGCTTTGGTGGTTCTGAGTTTCTGATATTTCCTGGCTGTGTTTCCTTGCTTGGAAGAGGATGGCTTCTTCTTGGAAGGTTGGATTTGTCCCGTGTTGGTGTAAGGGGGAGCTGTCAGTTTTGGGGACTCATCCCTTTGTGAAGAGCCCATCTTATTCATTGGGAAATCAAAGGTGTCCTCCGTTGACTGAATGAGACTCTCAGGGGTAGGGTATCTTGACTCCATGTTCTCTCTTAGCAGTGTGTTGTTGGTGAACTCATCCGAGTGCTGTGGGAATGCCTTCAAAGAGTCCCTCTCCAATCCAGAGTGTATGCCTGTAACAGAAAGCCCACAGAAAGAGAATTAAAAGCTCTGGCGTGCATTAGGTACATTTGCATTGGGGTCCCTTCCATCTCTACAATTCTATGGCAGAGGCCAGGAACACTTTGCTCATCTCATAGGATCATAGACTAGTAGAGTTGGAAGGGACCCCAAGGGTCAACCAGTCTAGCCCTCTGCAATGCAGGACTAACAGAGTCTTTCCTCCCCAGGTGAAGGTGGCTTTCTTGCAGACCTCTTGGCATCTGTAGCATTCCCAACTCGAATGTAGCTTTGCCAGCCTGGGGCCCTGCAGCTGTTTTAAGAGCGCAACTCGCATCAGCCCCAACACCCCCTGCCTGGGTTGGTTGGGGCTGGTGGCAGCTGCAGGCCAAAACATCTGGAGAGAAAAAGCCACTCTAATGCCTCTTGGGCTCCATGATCACTGCAGACGGTGAAGATGCCTGCTTCTTGGGAGGAAAGCAATGACAAACCTAGACAGCATCTTCAAAAGCAGAGACATCACCTTGCCAACAAAGGTCTGTATAGTTAAAGCTATGGTTTTCCCAGTAGTAATGTATGGAAGTGAGAGCTGGACCATAAAGAAGGCTGATCGCCGAAGAATTGATGCTTTTGAATTATGGTGCTGGAGGAGACTCTTGAGAGTCCCATGGACTGCAAAAAGATCAAACTTATCCATCCTTAAAGAAATCAGCCCTGAGTGCTCACTGGAAGGACAGATCCTGAAGTTGAGGCTCCAGTACTTTGGCCACCTCATGAGAAGAGAAGACTCCCTGGAAAAGACCCTGATGTTGGGAAAGATGGAGGGCACAAGGAGAAGGGGACGACAGAGGATGAGATGGTTGGACAGTGTTCTCGAAGCGACTAGCATGAGTTTGGCCAAACTGCGGGAGGCAGTGAAAGATAGGCGTGCCTGGCGTGCTCTGGTCCATGGGGTCACGAAGAGGCGGACACGACTGAACGACTGAACAACAGAACAACAACAATGCCTCCAAAAGATGGTGGGCAATGACTTTCACTTAAGATCTGAATGTAGCCCCACATGCTGAACCTACTCGAGTTAAGACAGTTGACTTGCAAACTAAGGTATGTCAAATCTCAGGTGCTTGCATCAAAACCCAGAGCTCTTTAAAAGCTCTTTCTCTGTATACAGATGGTGGGCATTTAGCTCAATGTGAAAATAATAATAATTTATATGCTTGGTAGGAGAGTGCAGTGTCCTCTTGGGTCAGGAAAACTTTGCCGTCCAGCATCAGCACCTGATCAGGAAACTGGCCGTGCAGGACTTGCTGTAGTGATGCAATGATCCTAAACAGGACTAAATGGGCTGCAAGGTGTCATAGACAAGTTGCCTCTTAGTCAATGGCTGTCTGCTTGGAACTGGTCCCAGGAAAGACATCTGAAGGCATGTTTAGGGAAGTTTTTAATGTTTGAAGTTTTATTCTGTTTTATTCTATTGGGAGTCACGCAGAGTGGCTGGGGAAACCCAGCCAGATGGGTGGGGTACTATTAATAAAAATAAATAAATAAATAAATAAATAAATAAATAAATAATAGCCTTTGCTCAGTCAGTGATTTTCCATGTCTGGCATACTAATGAGTAATTTATCTGCTGTCTTAAAAAAAAGCCCCTTCACCTGTGGTTTCCCTTGGCGTTGAGGAGAAGTGCCACCTTCAAAAAGCAAATACAGAACCGCCACATGCACACACCAGTCCACAAACACGACAAATCCCTCCTGCATTTCAAGCCCCTCATTTCACCTCAACCCAAAGCAAAGAAGCCCACTTGCTTTCACAGAAAATCTTAAACTGAGCGAGATTTGGCCAGAGTGGGTTTAGCACTCTTCCCATATAAGTGCCATCACACCAGAGTGGCTAAATGGTTGTTTGTGCACTTCCTCTGCGGTTTTAGTGCCTTTGCTTGTGCTGCTATGGCAAATTGTTTTCCATAAAAGAGCCTTTAGAAGTCACCTCCATGGAGCACAGCGGGTGGGAAGAGAGCCCAGTGCCCCGCCCTCAGTACAGAGAGGGAGCCAATAATAGAGCGAGCAGCGACAATGGCAGGCTGATGAGAAAAGTGGCATTCTGCTGCCTTGCTGCCATAGCTCTCTTTCAGCGCTAAGGAAACTCTGGAAGTGTGCGTGGGTGATGGGGCTGCTGCCATTTTTGCAGCTCTGAATGGGCTCCTGGGTTCCAAGAGCAATCTCCATGCTGGGTGCCTGCACCAACCTACGCACCACGTCAGAAAGCCCACACTAATGTTGCTAGGGGGCAGATCTGAGCGGAATCCCCCCAACCAAGCCATGCTCTCAAGGGAAAGTGACTGCAGGAACCCACTTGATGAAATAATCTCTGAGCTGGTTAAAATGGAAATAACAAGGGAACTTGAATGTGCACATATAAATAAACTTTCCTTTTGAACCCTTTTAGACTCATAGAATCCTAGAGTTGGAAGAGACCACAAGGGCCATCCAGTCCAACCCTCTGCCAAGCGGGACTCCTGTGCCTCCTTCCCCTTATCATGTTCCTTTATCTTTGAAAGGAGGCAAAACGGGGGGAGATGAATGAGCATGCAAGGCAGGAAAAGGCTGGCTTCAAAATGACACTCCCCACCTTGTGGCTTTGAGCTGTCTGTGCTCCGGTTTGATGGGAACAAGCATCTTTCTCCACCCCACCCGCCACTTGATTTCTTTTTTTTTTTTTAATATCAACTCCACCAGGTATCGGGCTGCAGGCTCTTAATTTCTTAAGTAAATCACTTGAATTGTTTAATCAAATTAGTTAATGCTCTCTAGGCCTAAACTCAGGACAGCACACTGAAAGGCTGCAGACTTGGTGATTAAACTTTAAGAAAGGATAAAACATACTTTGCAGGAGTTGCTCGGTAGCGATGATCAGTTTTGATGATGCATGGCACCCCCCCCACCCCCAGTAAAACACCCCATCCTCTGGAGCTTGTGGATAAATTGCACCATCCTGCCCCCCCCCCCAAAAACCACACTTTGGCCAATTGGATTTTATGGTAAGTCTCTTGTCAGGCCCTCAAACAAGAACCAAGCAGATGCTGCTCCTCCTCCTCCTCTTCTAACTTGCCTTCTGAGCTCTGTTATGGCAAGGGCGAGGGCCAGGAGGACTGGTGGTCACCGGCTGGAGTAAGCAGAGTATCTATGCCAGAACCACCTTTGGCTTCTCCTTGCCATCCTTGGCCAGCAATCAATGGATTTGGGAAGTTCCCTGAATGGAATAAGTTATTGAAACCCATGTTGGAGACCTGTGAAATCTATGCATTGTGTCGGTTCATTGATTGGTGCTTTTCTGTTTGATGTTTTCAATGGAATTTATTCTCACTGTAAAATAATTGATGGCCAGAGAACATTTGGTGTTGCCCTGAGAAAGCAGCAAGGAATTGTTGAGTACCCGTGCTGGAGGGGACTCGAGCAGCAGATCTTGCTGGGTGTTGGTGTCACTGGCAGGCAGCTGAAGCATTTCTTGGCTGAGTATGAAAACCTCAGCACCTGTGTGGTGTGGACCTTTTCCAAAGCTGCAGGTGCTCAAGCTCTCCCCGTTGGAAACAGAAGGAAGAGGTTGCCATTTCTTTGGTAAAAGTGGCTTTATCTCATTACTCTTAAGAACTAAATCATAATCTTGTTGCAATTAATTACATAAACACCAGGCAAGGATGGGAGTGATAATCAGGAAGGCAGTAAGCTGAAGGATTTGTGGTGCATTAACGAACACACAGAGAATTGTCAAAATCTGGTGGAAGGAGGATACATTATCTCTCTGAAATTTGCAAGATGGAGACATTTCTGTGGCCAGCAGAAGTGACTAGGACCAAGGTTGCTTTGCAATTACTAATCCTGCTCATTCTACCATACCCACAATTTGAGGTGGGAGATAAATACATTTGGCAAATTTGTACTTCCTGAATAAATTGGTAAACAGAAATGCCTGTTTCTGTTGTGGGTCTCCAAACAGCCCAAATGCCTTGTCGATCCAAAGGATGCAGACAAATATGCCTGTGTTGGAGGAAAGTGTTCTGGTGAAAATAATGCACAGAAATGAATTGCATTAAGGAAAACTGAAATGTCTATACAGTGGTACCATGGGTTAAGAATCTGGTCTGTTCTTAACCTGAAACTGTTCTTAACCTGAGGTACCACTTTAGTTAATGGGGCCTCCCGCTGCCGCCACACAATTTCTGTTCTCATCCTGAAGCAAAGTTCTTAACCTGAGGTACTATTTCTGGGTTAGCGAAGTCTGTAACCTGAAGTGTCTGTAACCCAAGGTACCACTGTATACACAAAAATGTATGCAGATGTTTATGTGAACTCTTCTTCTTTGAAAAAAAAATTGCCTGAATTAGGCCAATGGCTCATTCTGTTCTCACAGCGGTCACCCAGATGCTTGGAGGAATTCCACAAGCAGGACCTGGGCACAAGAGTCATCTCTCCTCCTGAGGTTTCCAGCAGCTGGCATTCAGAGGCATTGCTGAGATCAGCTGTGGTGGTGTAGAACATGGTGCCCATGCCATTTCCAACCTGACAGGCAGAATTTCAGTGGCAAGAAGAGAGAAGCCCACTGGTGTGTGTGTCATTCCTAATGACTGGGTAATGGAGCCCATCACAGTGAGGGATGGAGAGGCACAGTCTTTTGCTGCTGTTGATCCTCTTGGATTTTGTAGATGGCTCTGATCCACTCAGGAGCACTGTGAGGAATGAACTCTGGAAACCCATTACCCTGAAATTGAGCTATTTCTTAGGAATGCAAGAAGCTGTTAAGGGAAATAAATGGCTCCTTTCACTAGTTTTCTTTCAGTAAATGGCTCAGCCAAAGAAATAGGCAGCTCCTGCTACATTCGACCAAAACTGATGATGGGAGACGGCAGATCTGGGTCTAGCAGGAGGGGAAGCTAGAGGGAGTTGGGAGAAGCCACCTCCTCATCCCATGCCAAAAAAGTCCTCCCTACTATTTTCCAGGTGGACCAGATTCCCTCCTCTTGGGGTACAATGGCTGGATCAGGCCAAAGAGCAAAGAAACCTCGATTCTGTGTCCACCTCCCACCTCTGTGCAGGGTCTGTCATGGAGGAATCTTGCAATGACAGAGCCAGACTACATTTCTCCAGCAAATCCAGCAGAGGGGAGCCATTTGCTCCCTCCAGTCCTGAGGCAGTCTGTTCCGCAGCCACACAGTCCTTACCCTTAGGATGTTTCTCTGCATCTTTCATCAGAATTGCTTTGCTGCCATTTCTGCCAAGTTGTCCTAGTCCTGCTCTCTGGAGTGACCATGAAGTCTGCTCCATCTTCTGTCTGACAGTCTGCAGGGACGCCTTGCTTTTGAGGTGAGCGTGGCCATGCTGGGACTATCCAAAGTATCTGTAGGGCACCAGGTTTGCAAAGGCTGCATTAAATAATCACCTCAATGTTGTTTGGAGTTAACATGCAGCTTGGAAGCTTAGCCAAGTCAGGTTACTCATGAGCCAGGTCCAGGGTTCTGGTATTAATTTACAAAGCCCTGAACAACTTACTGGTAGGTCCCTGGTACCTCAGGGATCACCTGAACCCTTGCATGCATCCCACCTTGATCACTAAGATCAGCCACAGGAGCATTGCTGGTTGTTTCCTGAGTTGGTGAGGCGCACCTGATAACTATAAGAGCCTGAGCCTGAAGTGTCATCGGCCCAGTCCTGTGGAAAACTTTTCTATTCCTCCAGGCCTACACAGGAAATTAAGAGCACATCCTTCCACAATGGTTAACTGGTGTCATGTTTTTATTGCTATAACCCCCTTCCCCCATATAGACACAGTGGTGTAAAAATCTATATACATAAAAACGTTCAAGATGGGTCACTTGATGTAGCCACAATGCTCCATAACCGCTTGACCGATTCTCTTTGAATTTGGACACAACATTCCATGGGTATGTGGGAGTGATCTTGCATACCTGGATTGCAAATATACAACACCTTTCATAGGTAGAAATATGATTTTACATCAAAAAAATTATCCCCTCCAGTGGATGTTTGAAGGTATAGCACAGTGCACCCGTTTCTAGCCCCTCCTCTTTTTCGACCAGCACTGCCAGCAGAGCCAATAAAAAGGCAGATCGTTCTAAGACATTCCCTGACCCGAGCGGACCTGCAAGCCGCCAGCCGCCATTTCCGACCTCACGTCGCCCACGCGTAGAGCCGAGGCGCGCAAACCACAAACCGGTAAGCCCCCGTCCACAAGTTGCTGCCTACCCTCGCCCACCTCCACAGGCAGCGACTTTTACACAGACTGAGGTTATTGCGTCCCCACCACCCCCTGTGCAGAACCGAGGGCCGAAAGCAAAACTTTACCCCATTCCCACTTTATGCTGCTTCCTCCACCGCCTGCACACAGCCAGTCCGACAGAAAATCATACCTCCCCAATTTTTGCACTCCGCTCACACGTATCCACAGTCTTCGAACCGAGGCGCGCAAACCACAAACCGCCAAGCCCCCCACCTCAACTTGCTGCCTCCCCTCGCCCACCTCCACAGTCAGCGACTTTCTAAAAACGTAAAAACAGCCTGTAAAGAGCAAAGGCAGAGAAAAGAGCCGTGGCCACAATTTCCTCCCTCAACTCCCCCCCTCCACAGCCAGCGCGGTCGACAAAAAAACACTTTGCCCGGGTCCCTATTTCTTCCACTTCCTAGCCGCGCCTGCCATTTCCTCCCTCACATTGCCCACCTCCACAACCAAGACGGCGAAAAACAATACTTCACCCAAGTCCAGATTTCGGCCGCTTCCTCCACCGCCTGCACAGAGCCACTCCACCACAAAAACATGCCTCTCCAATCGGCGCACTCACCTCACACACAACCTCTTCTATACAAACAAATCTGCTGCCCTCCAAAAGACATCAAAAACGTCCAAACAAACCACCAAGACAATAATAAAAAAACCCTCCTAACTGGACAAACACAAAAACTACACATCACAACAGACTCCACACATCCTACACTTCAACAAAATAAGGTATGAAAACCATACATATCCTCTTTTCCACTATACTTCCTTTTCCAATCCAACTTATTCACCACAGCAACACGTGGCCGGTCAGCTAGTATTTAAATAAATAAATAAATAAATAAATAAATAAATAGGGCACTGGTGGAGGAGCACACTTTACCCTGGAAGAAGAAGAAGAAGAGTTTGGATTTGATATCCCGCTTTATCACTACCCGAAGGAGTCTCAAAGCGGCTAACATTCTCCTTTCCCTTCCTCCCCCACAACAAACACTCTGTGAGGTGAGTGGGGCTGAGAGACTTCAGAGAAGTGTGACTAGCCCAAGGTCACCCAGCAGCTGCATGTGGAGGAGTGGAGACGCGAACCCGGTTCCCCAGATTATGAGTCTACTGCTCTTAACCACTACACCACACTGGCTCCTAATGTAATTACACCAAGACTCTGAGCTTGGAAAACAAGAAAGCTAAGTTTATTAAAGGAAATACATACTTGATAGGAAAGAGCCTATTATAGTCTAAGTATGGTGGAGCTGTGAAGAGTCCATGCCTGCTCTTTATTCTCAGCAGGAGAGACACAGAAAGGCATCTCCTCTCCTGGATCTCTTAGGGTGGGAGGCTGGGGGAAGAGGGCGAAGTTCCCAGGGGAGAGCCGGGAGGGTTCACCCTCCTTTGTGTGGAATAAGGGTTAAGATTTAATTTTGATAGAGGCTTTTATTTTCTTTCACTTTTCTTCCTTTCTATTTTCTCTTTTTCTTTTTAGTTTTGCTCTTTTTTACTTTTTAAATTTAGATTAGGTTTGCTTTTATTAAATTTTATGCTGAAAACTTTTAATAAAATTGATTGAACATGGGGGGGGGAGGTGTCTTCTCTCCCAAGGTGAGCATGGAGGAGGAAGAAGAGGAAATGAGGTCAGCAGCTCTAGAAGTTCCTCCCTCTAGCTATACCCTTCCATGCAGACACATCAACCTACAGGGCAAACTGAGTTGCATCCCAACACAACCACCGTTTCGGTACGTACTGCCATTCACTCTGAGTGCATTAACACTAATTGTGCAGCACTGAAGTGCAACAAAGTGTTGGAAGGAGATGGAATAACACACTCAAGAAAGAAAACTTTTTCTCCCCCTTTGCTTACCTCAGCCTGTGAGGTTTGTTTGCTATGTGCATTCAAGTAATTTTCAAAATCTTTTAATGAACTAATTTATGAGAAAGGAGGGGGGATTAAAATTTATGTCTGAAAAGCAGTGTTCCCCCCCACATATCCACTCAGTGGAGGTAAAAACACTTCCCAAGATTGTTATTTAAAATGGTTGTTGCCATTTAAAATAATATGACTAATTTCTCATTAGATCCTTTGCTAGAAAGCACTGGAATGAGCCGCCTCTTCAACAAGGCATGAAATGAAAAATGTAGCACCACGAGCCCATAATGAGATCCATTCAAACCCCTTAATTTCCTAAAGGTGCTCTTGTTTGTTGACTCTGTGGGATGAACTTGGTTCATATTAAAGCCAGAAAGAGTGGCTCCCCCGTTTGCCACCCCCCCCCACGTCAACTTCATGAGGATCCAAGCAGGAGCCTGAGGTGGGGCAGCCAATAAGGACTCCCCCATCTCCCCAGGCTCCCCAGACCATGAGGCCAGCATTCCCTTCCCCCAGGCTGGTTGCCTCCTCCCTCGCGAGCCTTCCCTAGCCGGAGGCCCTCCAGAAGCCCACTGACAGGGCATGAAAGCGACAACCCTCAATACAGTATCTCCCCGTAACCCCTAAGACGTCCTGCTGGGTCCAAGGCACAGCTAGCCCAGCAGCTGATGGGCAGCTCCCAAGCAGGACAGGAACTCAGCAGCCCCCTCCCCACTTGTGGCTGGGAGCTGCTGGGAGTCTTATTTGCTGTGACAATTGCTACATCCCTTTAAGAAACCACCTGCCTCCTGGCAAACCCTCTGAGATTGGCAGAGGAGGCCCTCTTGGTAGTTCCACCACCCTCAGAAGATTGGGGGTTGGGGGCTCAAGGGAATAAGAGGGCCTTCTCTGTGATGGCCCCCAAACTTGGGAAATCCTTTGCTAGAAAGTTACATCTGGAACTCTCATTGTACAGGGAATGCTGAAAGTGCACCTCTTTACCTCAACCCTCTCAAGGTGTGTGTTTTCAAGACCCACCTTATTTCTGAGATTATTTCAAACTGCTTTTAATATTGGGCTTTGTGTTGTTACCTGCCCTGGGACCTTACAGTGAAGAGTGAATGGCAGCAGCAGCAGCAGCAGCGTCTTATGGGAGTGAATACCACAATTTAACTCTGTGCTATGTGTCAAAGTCCTTCGTTTTGTCTCTCCTGAATTTTCCAACAACATTATTTGGCTACAGAGGGTAGGACCCAAACCAATGGATTCTGATGGCAAGAAAGGTGATTCTGACTGTACCCTGGGAATAATTTGCTGAGGGCAACAGTCATTGGGCAGTGGAACAGACTCCCTCTGAAGGTGGGGGACTCTCCTTCACTAGAGGACAAAAATGTATCAATACAGGACAGAATAAATAAAAAAATTATCCAGTAGCACCTTAGAGACCAACTAAGTTTGTTCTGGGTATAAGCTTTCATGTCCATGCACACTTCTTCAGATACACATGTGTGCATGCACACGAAAGCTCATACCCAGAACAAACTTAGTTGGTCGCTAAGGAGCTACTGGACAGTTTTTATTTATTTATTTTGACTACGTCAGACCAACACGGCTACCTACCTGAATCTAGAATACAGGACAGTGCATTTTGCATTGAAATGCGGGACAATCCTGTATTATACAAGACAGGTGGCAAACCCTGGGAGAGCCAAGGTTATTATCTTTGTCTGGCCCAAACCCCAAATCTTTTCTAAGGGAGTCCCTGTGTTGTATTCATTACACAAGAACCCAGGGGGTGCATGCCGCAACCAATTCCATTGTGTACTTGCTAGGCTTGAGGGAGGCTGAAATGGCACAAGTCTGTCGGTAGTTCATTCTCTTTCTCCCTCTCCCTTTTCAATAAGGAACCCTTTTCAGTAATCCCAAGCTGCTTCGGAACAAGCTTATCTGATCTATACCCTGAACAGGGCCTTTAAAACTACGTTTAAATAAAGAAAACAACTTGCAAGGTTAAACCCAACACGCTCTGTAAACGCACCAGAGGCACACCAAGGACTCATTAGGTTTTAATATGTGTGTCAAGGTAAGAAGGCTTTGAGAGACACATCACATTTTTTCAGCTAGTCTGAAAAGATGGTGTTGGAAATCACGAGTGTGTGAAGCTGATTAGGATTATGATTATTTTTTTTTAAAGGGGGGGTCACCATGCAGGATGAGGTACACAAAGTGAATATGTTTGCAGATGACACCCTCTTATTTTTACAAAATCCAAAAACAGCCCTCGAGCCACCTAAGCAGCAGTTAGAAATGTATCACAGGATAGCAGGATTGCAAATCAGCTATTCTCAATCCGTGCTCCTTCCTATCAATTTAGATGACACTAGAAGAGACTGGTTACTAGTTAACTCTCCATGTGCCATAGCACATGGAGGATTTAAGTACTTAGTTACTAACCTCACTGCAGACACAAGACAACCGAGACACAGAAATAATAATAATAATAATAATAATAATAATAATAATAATAATAATAATATATTTATACCCCGCCCATGTGGCTGGGTTTCCCCAGCCACTATGGGCGGCTCCCAATTGAGTCTCCTTCTTTGGAGGTCTTTAAGCAGAGGCTTGACAGCCATCTGTCAGGAATGCTTTGATGGTGTTTCCTGCTTGGCAGGGGGGTTGGACTGGATGGCCCTTGTGGTCTCTTCCAACTCTATGATTCTATGAATATTACAAACACAACTATAGGGGACTGTAGAAAGGCATTCAACAAACACTTAGGAAATGGAAATATCTCAGCCTTAGCTGTAGCCAAATTCTTACTATTATTTTTCAAGTTTTGCCTATTCCCATCCCTCCACTTCAGCTAAACAGATGGCAAAACAAACTGAACACATTTTTGTCAGGAGGCAAAAAATCCCGAATAAGCAACAAAAGTCTATTCAAACATAGAACAAAAGGAGGGATGGAAATGCCTAACTTAATCTTATACTACGCTGCTTTTCAAATCAAATCCTTGATCCCATTGCTTAGGGGAAGAACAGAGGACCCTTGGTCCAACTCAAGGTGGTCCCTCCCACACCTTCTGTTACCTTTGTCCTTGAAGGACGTAAGGACTAGATAATCCATTTACTAGATCAGTACTGATGGTGTGGAGAACATGGAGCAAAACATTGGCTCCTGACCCTTCACCACTGTTCCCATTCCTGGCTCATTCAGGTTTCAGACACACAGATAAATATCAAGAGTTCAAGGATTGGGAAGATATCGTAGGCATTTACACAATCTGTAACCTGCTTCTGAGAGGGAAAGCGATTTCCAAAGAGGAACTGCAAGGTAAATTAAAAGGCATTCATGCTGGAGAATTTTAAGCATGTATGGTGAATTTTAAAAATGTATGGTGAAGTTCAACTGCCTCTTGTCAGTTCAACCCCTGTGGCCCGGATTTACCCAAGTGGAGATTGTGGGGGGTTTGGAGATTGTGGGGGATGTGGAGGTGTCAGGAACCCATCCTCCGGCTCAATTACACAGGGAGCATAGTTAATTAGAAGAATGATTTATTGCCCAAGTACACAGATAACTCCGGCAGGCATTAACTCAGCTGCCGCCATCATGAATTACGATGACTCTTCTGAAGAGTCTCTCCCCTTCCGCCAACTTAAATGGAATGTATGACCCTTACGTTTCTGATTCCGCCTGCTATCATATACCCTCCCCCAGCGACAACTCCATGGGATCATTGGATCCCCTCCAACTTCTTCCTGAGAAGACAGACTGTCAGTCTTCTGTTCTTCACCTTTTCCCTCTCCCTGAGAGTCCTGGCTGAAATACTGTTCTGCAGAGAAGTTGGTCCTCGGCTAGGCTCCTCTTTTTTGGCAGTTAACCCTATCTCTTCCTGCCTACTTCCTTCACTGGAAGCCAGCTGGGCTGGCTCATTCATGACAGGAAGCTTCCAAGGAGGCCAAGGAGGAGGGGGCCAAGGAGGACAATGGGGCTTCAAAAGAAGGGGAAAGGCTACGGTAGACCCCCACAGACATGAAGGTGTCTTTATCTGCCAGGGAAAGGAAGATGCACTGGTCACACATAACATGGTACCTTGGTGAGTGTTTACAGAGAGAAGAGGGTTTCTGAGGACAATGGCAAACTGAAGGTGGAATGCTGTGCCTGGAAGCCGCCCTGCTCCAAGCTGGCTGCTTTCATCTCGCTTTTCAGGCTGAGGGAGACAGCGTTTGTCCACAGACAGCTTTCAGGGTCATGTGGCCAGCATGACTAAACTGCTCCTGCTGCCACGGGACATCCGGGTATACAGAAACGCCACTTGCCTTCCCGCCACAGCAGTACCTATTTCTCTACTTGCAGTGGCATGCTTTCAAACTGCTAGATTGGCAGGAGATGGGACAGAGCAAGGGGGGCTCACCCTATTGCATGGATTCGAACTACCGACCATCCGATCAGCAATCCCAAGAGGCTCAGCAGTTTAGATCATAGTGCCAACCACATCCCTACAATTAGCAATAGCTCAACAGTGGAAGAACCAGACTGAAGTACCCCATAACATATGGGAAAATAATATCTGGGATACAGCAATATCTGAGCATCTCACCAGACACAGGAGGGCAATTAAAAGCATAACAAATAGAGATACTTTCCAGGAAATGTGGACCCCTTTTGTTAACTATGTTAATGACAACAATCACTACTTTCAATATTCTCTGTGGAAAGGTTACATTAAGTAATATGTTTGAACACTGATTGTGTAAGTTTATGTCTAAAGTCAATAGACAGAACAAACACCATTAGATGCACTGCTGGATAAGTGTTTAATGGTTCTTGTATTTGTTTAAAAACCAATAAAAATTAGTTTTAGTTTTTTAAATGTGCTGCTTGAACAGTGCTTTCTTTTCTCTGTCCTTCAGCTTCCGTGGATGTCCACATGTTCCAACATTAGAATGATGCAGCTGTTCTTCAGTCCTGCCACAGGGCTTGCAGTGCTCCTCCGTCAGGCTGCCTTGCCTAAATTTGGCACGTCCTCCTCCGACTCCTTCCTTCTATCTGTCCCCAAGCAACACACTTGTTTCTCTTCCTCTTAATTCAGCCTTCCCCACCTCAATTTGTATTCAACTTGCACAGTTGCCTGCAGAGATCCACATTAGGAGGCAAAAAGGCTTGCATCTCTAATGTGCTGGGAGCCTCTCTCTCCGTGTGTCTGACTGCAATTCAGGTGAAGGGGTGATCTTAAGCTGAGGTGGGGGCAAGATTTATAAGCAGAGGAAGTTCAGTGAATGTGTGCATACAGAGGAAGGGCAAACCAGTGAGGTAAAGGAGTTAGTCAATAAATACACCATGAAGAAATGGAAGAAATGGAGCAGGAAGACTACTGTAGCCCAGCCAGGAGGGACATAGATAAGTGAGGCACAAAAATAGACTCTGGAGGTGGGAGGGCCATGGAAGTGTGCAAATATATGTGAGTTGTGAATTCTGCCCTCCCCAGGGGCGTTCCTAGCCCCTTGGCTGCCCGGGGCGGGAAGCCAAGAGGCACCCCTGGGGGGCGGGGCATCGCGGCACGTGCGTGCGTCATGACGTCATGACGCACACACGCACGGCGACGCCCCGCCCCCGGGGGATGCCGGGCGGGGGCTTTGGGAGCCGCTCAGCGGGCTGCAAAGAGCCCTGAAGCCGCTGCTGTTGTGCTACAGCAGCGGCTTCGCGCGGCTCTTTGCAGCCCGCCGAGCGGCTCCCGATCCTGAAACCCCCGCCCGGCATCCCCCGGGGGCGGGGCGTCGCCGCGTGTGCGTCATGACGCACGCACACGCGGCGACGCCCCGCCCCCGGGGGATGCTGGGCGGGGGCCTTGGGAGCCGCTCAGCGGGCTGCAAAGAGCCCTGAAGCCACTGCTGTTGTGCTACAGCAGCGGCTTCGCGCGGCTCTTTGCAGCCCGCCGAGCGGCTCCCGATCCTGAAACCCCCGCCCGGCATCCCCCGGGGGCGGGGCGTCGCCGCGTGTGCGTCATGACGCACGCACACGCGGCGACACCCCGCCCCCGGGGGATGCCGGGCGGGGGCTTTGGGAGCTTCGTCCGTGCAGCGCTGCTGCTCCCGGGGTGACGGAGGGAGCGCGGCGCCGCTCCCTCCGTCACCCCGGGAGCAGCAGCACCGCACACACCCGCCTAGGGGCGGCACGAGGGGCGGCCCGCCCCCACCGCCCCCACCCTACGACGCCCCTGGCCCTCCCCCTATTCTTCACCCCACAGCCTCTTCCCCATGTTATATAGCTATAGAACAACAAGCATTTGACTAAGCTTCAGTTTTGCCACCTCAGGGTTTGAGGCAAGACCCCCTCCATAGGGGCATACCAGCCCTGTCTCCTGGTTTGCCTGGACCCCTCCAGGTGGCAGCGGGAGGGCTTGAATCTCTAGGGGGGGGGGGCGAGAGGAGGAGGAGGAGGAGAATGAGTAGGAGGAGGAGGAGGAGGAGAAGAAGTAAGCAGGTAAGCAGGCAGGTGTGCAGCTTGCAGGCTTCAGCCTGGCAGGAGCTGGCTGCAAATTGTTGCATGTACACTTGGAGAGGTTTTCCCTTTCCTCTGTTCCCTCCTCCCATCTCCCAATTAACCTCCATCTCCAGGGCTCAGTGATGGGAGGGAGCACAGAGGAAGAATCACTGGGGCCTACAACTCTGTCTCAGGTTTGGATGCTGAAATCTCAGGGTCTGGGATACTCGTGACTCAGCAACCCTCTGCCAGTATTTCCTCCTCCATCTCATGGCTGCCACCTGCCTGCTTACCAGGCAAAGAGAAAAAAAGTGGGCAAGCACAATGGAGCCTTTTAATCAGAGGTTGGATGGTCACCCACCATGGATGCTTTAACTGAGATTCCTGCACTGCAGGGGGTTGGATTAGATGACCTTCCAACTGTACAATTCTATGATTATATGATCTGGAGGCTGTGAGAATCACTGGCCCCGTCTCCCTTCCTACTCATCCAAGTGCTTCTTCTTGCTTGACATACTTCTGTTGGCCTTTCCCCAAGCCAAGTAGGCAGAGATCCTTCCATGTTTTGCTCACCCCCCATTCCTAGCTTGCATGTTCCTGGCACCTTTTCTTTCCTCTTCTGGGGGCCTGAGGTGGCAGGAGCTGTGTATTTGTGGCCCAGGCTGGTCTTCCTTGCCATGGCAGGCCACTTGGCACTGCATTAAAATGCAGAAGGAAACAAGAGTACCCTGTCCATTGCATTAAATGTGATGAGAGCTGACAGCTCCTTGCCACACACCTGCAATTGTGATAACGCAACTCATGACAAATAGGTGATTTATGGTCCCTCATGCACACTTAAATTAGAAACACAAGAAATTTGGCAGGAGGAGGCTGGCACTGTCCAAGCTATTTATTCTCCTGTCCTCTCAAAGGCCTATTCCCCCTTGCAGTAGGGGGATCTGAATATGGGCTGCTCTAAGACATGGGTAGGCAAATTAAGACCTGGGAGCCGGATCCGTCCCAATCGCCTTCTAAATCCGGCCCGCGGATGGTACAGGAATCAGCGTGTTTTACATGAATAGAATGTGTCCTTTTATTTAAAATGCATCTCTGGGTTATTTGTGGGGCATAGGAATTCGTTCACCCCCCCCAATACAGTCTGCCCCCCCCAAGGTCTGAGGGACAGTGGACCGGCACTCTGCTGAAAAAAGTTTGCTGACTCCTGCTCTAAGAGGAGGTAAAGAGCAATGAAATCCATGAGCATCTATAATATGCTGGGCTGAAAGCAGACTTTGCACTTATAATGATGCATAGAGGCAGTGTGGCATAGTAGTTAGTGCAGGGTTCATCAACCTTTTTGGAACAGCACATTTTTGAGTGTGTGTGTTGGGAGTACCCATGACAAATTGCTGCTATGGGGGAGGGCTTGCCATGACATAAAAGGGCTTTCATGGGGAGGATGGCATCTTAGAGAAACAGCCACCCTTGACAGCCTTATGCTTACCATAGGAAGTCAGCTAAGAACATGAGAAGAGCTTGCTGGATCAGCCCCATAGCCCCTCTAGTCCAGCATCCTGTTCTCCCAGGGGCTAGCTAGGTGCCCCCAAGGGAAGCCCACAAGCAGGTATAAGGCCCCAGGTTCAATCCCCACAGGTAAATGACTGGGATGTAAAGGATCTGCTACAATTCTCTCTGCTCTCTTCCTAACTCGGGTAGCATAAATTGTCTCTATTGAAGGCAAGCTAACACCAATTACCCTTTCTGCAATTCTTACAGCTCGTTGGAGCCTTTTCTTGTCTCTCTTGGAGGCTGTACCGTACCAAGCTGTTATAGAATTACAGAGAACAGTTTCAATGATGCCTCTGTAGAATTGGATCAACACTTCCTGGGACAATTTAAATTTCCTTAGTTGACGCAGGAAATACAGCCTCTGGTGGACCTTTTTAATAATACTATTGATGTTGCTTGACCAATTTAAGTTATAAGAAATTATAGAGCCCAGGAACTTAAAGGACTCTACTACTACAACCATGTTACCAAGAATGGAAAGTGGTGGCAGAACGGAAGAGTGCCTTCTGAAATCAATTACCATTTCTACTGTCTTTTGGGCATTTAGTACCAAATTATTTTTGGTGCACCACGAAACAAGATGGTCTACTTCCTGCCTATACACAGATTCATCGTCCTCCTGGATAAGCCCAATAACTGTTGTGTCATCAGCAAATTTCAAGATCTTAACCGATGGATCAGTTGAGGTACATTCATTTGTGTATAGAGAGAAAAGCAGTGGGGAAAGGACACACCCCTGGGGAGCACCTGTATTGATGGTATTGTTGCTCGATATAATTTTCCCCAACCTCACCTGCTGCCTCCTGTCCGTTAAAAAGCTGTATATCCATTGGCAAACAGGGGCAGGTACATTGAGATGAATTAATTTAGAAAACAATTTAGATGGTACAATAGTATTAAAAGCTGAGCTAAAGTCCACAAACAGAACTCGTACATAGGTCCGCAAGGAATCCAGGTGTTGCAGGATGTAGTGCAATGCCATGTTGATTGTATCATCTACTGACCTATTAGCTCGATAAGCAAATTGCAGAGGATCCAGCAAGGGATCAGTAACGTCTTTCAAGTAGGCCAGCACTAGTCTCTCAAATACTTTCATTACCACAGATGTTAAAGCAACTGGTCTATAATCATTCATCACATTGATGGAAGGTTTCTTAGGTACAGGAATGATGATAGAATGTTTAAAGCATGAAGGGACTCTACACAACTCCAAAGAACGATTAAATATTTGTGTGAGGATCGGAGCCAATTGTGCTGCACACACTTTCAAGCAACGAGGAGTCACACCGTCTGCGCCTGGAGCTTTTCTGGCCTTCTGTCTCTGTAAAATCTCTGTTGATTGTTATAGTAATATTTGAATGTTAAATAAAGGTACGCCAGCTCCCTTGGCCAGTAAAGCAAGTTGAGTGCCGCAACCCCAGAGTTGTCTGTGACTGGACATAATGGTCAGGGGTCCCTTTACCCTTTAAATAAATGTTTAATTTTTTGTTGTTTTTTTTAAAAAAGGAAAGTCACTGCCAGTTGATGTAGATGGCACCAGTGGCCTCACTCAGTATAAGACAGCTTATACATTCATGTTTTACAGAGGGCTAATTCTGCAGGGTAGTGTGGCAAATGCTCATTAAGGTGCTTCAAGTCTTGCATTAACATCCTGAAATCTTCCAGTCTTATTTTGTCTTTCTTTACTCATTTGGGGTTTGTGTTGTTTTTTTTAACAGTGACACCAATATCGCAACTGCTCTACTCCTTGGTTCCTCAAGGGCATTTTGCAATGAAAAACTTCCCCACTGTCTTTTGGCAGCATCACAGAGTGATTTTTAAAGCACCTAATGATTCCCCAAGGAGACCCTGCTTTCCCAGCCATTAGCGCTCGTAATGCGCTGTCTCTAGGTTGGGACTGTTGCAGACTGCAAACAGATCTCCCCCAGCTTCAAATTTTGCCCCTGGGTGTGATTATCTCTGCAGGCTGCACTGTTGATTCAGCTGCCTGACTTACCTGACTTAATCCTCCTTAAGCTATCTTTAGCCATCTCACCCCTTGCCTTTCCCTGCAAGACTAATTGCAGCCGTTAAGAGTCAACAGGTTTTCCACACCTATCAGCTGATCACCCATTCCCACCACCCTTCTGAGTAATACCCCTCCCCACTCCCTCACTATATTTAAGGATCTGGTGACTTCTGTTTCAGTGTATCTGAAGAAGTGTGCATGCACACGAAAGCTCATACCAAGAACAAACTTAGTTGGTCTCTAAGGTGCTACTGGAAGGAATTTTTTTTATTTTGTTTTGACTATGGCAGACCAACACGGCTACCTACCTGTAACTTAATCCTCCTGATTTGAGGAAGGAGAGCACTTTGCATTGGTGTAAATCTGGGATAAATATTTGTGTGTCTGTGGCAGGGTGGGCCTTGAGATGTCATTCTGTTTCCTGTTAGGATATGGAATAGGCACACAGAGCTCATGCTTTGCTGCAGATGTTCCTGGGCTCCATTTTTTGCACCCCCAATGAAAAGCAGTGTGGGAAATTCTGAAGTTCAGGCACTCTCCATGACAACCCCCTGTAGCCTCACCCCTTGGAAGACTACACCACAGGGAAGCACTTTTGGCCAACACAGACATATGACTTCAGCTTCAATCTAGATGTTTAACATCCAGCCTGATGAAGAGTACTGGTGCATTCAAATGTTTGCTCACTATCATGTGACTTTCTGGTAGAGATTTTGGAATTTCCCCAAAATAAAAGTGGCAGCTCAGCCCTGAGCCTGGCAGTGGAACCTTTAATCTTCTTGGCTTGTTTGGGGCAATTCCCTATGGCGTGCCAAGGACTGGCGAAGAGCACCCTGGCAGAACAGGATTGCCCCTGCTATGAACTAAGTTGTGGTGCTTCACCCCTGCTTCACGATGCCACGAAGTGGAAAAGGAAAGTTGGAAAGCAGGATTGGGAAAGGCCCTTCTCTGCCTGGGAACCTGGAGAGCCACTGCCACCCAGGATAGGTTATACTGAGCAGCAACAACCTGAGCTGGCATAACATGCTCCTGGGGAAGGAGGAAGAAACACCAGCACCAGACTCATCAACTCCACCACCAGCATCCTTGGTGGGCAAAACAGAAGACCTGACCCTGTTTCCTTTTTCCTTCAGAGCCCACCTCTTCCTCATGTTCTCCAGTGACTGGTCTTCAGAGTGATACAGCCACTGAATGGTCAACAGTGGTCAGCAGACATCTTCTCCATGCATTTGTTTCACCCCACCTTCCTCATACGGTCACAGCAGCCACCCAGCTGCAGGGAAAGGCTGTCCTCTCAGGATGCAAAATGTCTTGGACTGGCTGTAGGTCTAGTGCTGAGATCTTGTAAACACCCCTCAAATTCTAGCTACTGCCTCTGATCAGTTTTCTTCCACTGTTTCCCCTGACAAAACACTGTACGTTTATCATGCACCGAGATGATTATGCTGGACCCTGCTTGTGCTTGTAGCAACATCGAATATTGGCTTTGACCCTAGTCAGTTATCTCTTGAAAGCAACTCTATGGCTTCAGTCTGGTATCTTTTGGAGATTAATCAAGGGAGGCTGGTGAGACTGAGACTCCAAGCCTCGGGAGGAAAAACATGGTCAGAAAATATTTTCCTACTGCATTCAGATTGAGCAAAAACCAGTTTGTAAGCACCACAGCAGAGTATGGCTTTGTACCCCTAAAGCACAAGTCTTCATGGAGATTAAATTCAGGGAAGACTGACCTCAGTCTCTGGGATTTCTACATTTGGATTCTGGGCATAGAATTTCACTTCCTGAGAATCTAAGTTTCTAGCACTCAAAGACAACACAGAGATCATTTGGAAGCAAGTGGACATTTCCAGGTGGAAACCAAAGTGCCTGTCCCCTAGAATAAAAAATTAGGGACATCAGATGTCAAAATGTGTGACAAAGGACCTTGAAACAATAGTGACAGGGATAGAACCCTAATGCGAGTTGGCTGTGAGCAGAAGGCATATTGTGAGCATGCTCAGGGCACCAGGCCCTGCAGCACTCCCTGGTTGGTCTGCCAGAGCTGCTTGGACATTTCTCTTTGCTGGAAGGCAAAAGGGTGTGTGCCAGGAGGCCTGCCTTCCCTGGCGCATGGAGGGTGCTGTCCCATCTCCAGTGCTGAAGTGAAAACCACCTGCCAACCTGGTTTTCGTGCACGCAGGGAGACACCCTGTCTAGGGCAGCCAAATGCATGTGCTGGCCAAATGGAGCACCCTCTTCTTATTACCTTTCTCCATTTCAGTGCCAATTAAAGAATTAACATAATATCACAGGTTACTCCCCAGCCTTTCATGCTGGTTTTGGTTCCCCCATGAAAACAACAGGAAAGAACTGTGTGCTGGACTTCCATCCCAAATTTCATCACTTTAGTCTCATAATTTTCTAGGTAAAGGGGGCTGCCAATGGACATTTTCTGGAATCAAATGACATGGAAATGAGACTTAAGGACCTGGCGGAGATCAGAGTTCAAATCCCCACTCAGCCACAAAGTTTACTGAGTGTGACCTTGGCTAGTCACTGCCTTTCAGCCTAGCCTACCTCACAAGGTAGTTGCAGGGATTAAATGTGGAGGGGAAATGTTGAGCTCCTTGGAGAAAAGAGTGGAACAACAAGCTACAGTTAGAACTGGATATGGAACAACTGATTGGTTCAAAATTGGGAAAGGAGTACGACAAGGCTGTATATTGTCTCCCTGCTTATTTAACTTATATGCAGAATTCATCATGCGAAAGGCTGGACTGGATGAATCCCAAACCGGAATTAAGATTGCCGGAAAAAATATCAACAACCTCAGATATGCTGATGATACAACCTTGATGGCAGAAAGTGAGGAGGAATTAAAGAACCTTTTAATGAGGGTGAAAGAGGAAAGCGCAAAATATGGTCTGAAGCTCAACATCAAAAAAACTAAGATCATGGCCACTGGTCCCATCACCTCCTGGCAAATAGAAGGGGAAGAAATGGAGGCAGTGAGAGATTTCACTTTCTTGGGTTCCATGATCACTGCAGATGGTGACAGCAGTCACGAAATTAGAAGACGCCTGCTTCTTGGGAGAAAAGCAATGACAAACCTAGACAGCATCTTAAAAAGCAAAGACATCACCTTGCCGACAAAGGTCCGTATAGTTAAAGCTATGGTTTTCCCAGTAGTAATGTACGGAAGTGAGAGCTGGACCATCAAGAAGGCTGATCGCTGAAGAATTGATGCTTTTGAATTATGGTGCTGGAGGAGACTCTTGAGAGTCCCATGGACTGCAAAAAGATCAAACTTATCCATCCTTAAAGAAATCAGCCCTGAGTGCTCACTGGAAGGACAGATCCTGAAGTTGAGGCTCCAATACTTTGGCCACCTCATGAGAAGAGAAGACTCCCTGGAAAAGACCCTGATGTTGGGAAAGATGGAGGGCACAAGGAGAAGGGGACGACAGAGGACGAGATGGTTGGACAGTGTTCTCGAAGCGACTAGCATGAGTCTGACCAAACTGCGGAGGCAGTGAAAGATAGGCATGCCTGGCGTGCTCTGGTCCATGGGGTCACAAAGAGTTGGACACGACTGAATGACTAAACAACAACACAAATGCAATCAATCAATCAATCAATCAATCAATCAATCTGAAATCTCCAATATAATGAGCAGATTAACAGTTAGGGAAACATCAGGGAAATGGAATAAATGGCAATGTGGCTCCAAAGTGGCTCCAAAGAGACACAAACATAGTATAAAAGGTAAAGGTAAAGGACCCCTGACTGTTAAGTCCAGTCTCGAACGACTCTGGGGTTGCGGTGCTCATCTTGCTTTACTGGCTGAGGGAGCCAACGTTTGTCCGCAGACGTTTTTCCAGGTCATGTGGCCAGCATGACTAAGCCGCTTCTGGCGAAACCAGAGCAGTGCATGGAAATACTGTTTACCTTCCTACCGGAGCGGTACCAATTTATCTACTTGCACTGGCGTGCTTTTGAACTGCTAGGTGGGCAGGAACAGGGACTGAGGAACAGGAGCTCACCCCGTCGCAGGGGTTCAAACCGCCGACCGTCTGATCGCCAAGCCATAGGCTCTGTGGTTTAGACCACGGCGCCACCCGTGTCCCTAAAACACAGTACTGTACTGTGTAGTGGTTAAAGCAGGGCAACCTCCCTCCCCCCGCCATTGAGGGCTCTTCCCTGGAAGGTAATCACTTGAGGGTCACCTGCTGGCAGTAGGCAGAGTCAGACCCAATGATGAAGTGGAGCCAGAGGCAAAAGTGTTTGGATTAACTAATCCAAAATAAGAGACACTTTTCACCATAGCTAGCTAACCCAGGTTAAAAAAGTATTAAATTTTTAAAAATTATTATTCTTCCCCTTCCAGTAGTTCTGAAACTAAATATGAAGGAAGAGAGGGAGGTAAGTTGCTTTGTAACAGCCAGGGAAAGTGAGGAAATGAAAAAGAAGCAAGGCACTCAATAAGACTGAAGATTCAGGCAGGTTCCAGAGATGTTGGGGGGCCATATAAAAGGAGGCCTGGGGCCATAGATTTCCTGCCTGAGACTCCAGTTCAAATCCACACTCAGCCATGAAGTACGCAGCTTTTCATAACTCCTGAACTCGTGGGCATCCAATGAAGCTGAATGTAGGACAATTCCGGACAGACAAATGAAAGTCCTTTGTGCAGCACATAGTTAAACTATGTATGGAACTCACTCCCACAAGAGGCATTGATGACCACCAACTTGGATGGAGCATTGGCAGATTTGTGGAGGCAGTAATGCTTTTGAATCCTGGGAGGGGAGAGGGCTCTTGCGCTTGGGTCCTGCTTGTGGGTTTCCCATAAGGGGCATCTGGTCAGCCACTGTGAAAACAGGAGGCTAGAAGGGTCCCCATTGGCCTGATCCTATAGAACTCGCCTTACGTTCTTGTGAGTTACCTATATCCTCTGCTTAGCCTACTTCACAGGTAGGGTTGGCATATTTTGAAGAGCAAAAAAGAGGACACATTTGCCTACTACTTTAAACTATGGATCACTATGATGACTCTACCCATGAAAAAGAAAACATGTGGCAACCTTAGTTAGGGTGAGGATAAAATTGAGAAAGAGGGAAGGGGGACATGCCATGCTCCTTCTGGGATTGTTTGCCCACCTTTGCACCCCACTCTGCACTCAGCTGCCACCTGTGGCTTCTAGAAGCTGTCAGCATGCAGCAGCAGCCACAATCCTGGTGTTATTGGAATTCTAAGGTCACACACATATATAAATTATATGTTCATAAATCTACAAGGCAAGTGCATGTTGTTGTTGTTGTTGTTTAGTTGTGTCCGACTCTTCGTGACCCCATGGACCAGATCACGCCAGGCACTCCTATCTTCCACTGCCTCCCGCAGTTTGGTCAGACTCATGTTGGTAGCTTCGAGAACACTGTCCAACCATCTCGTCCTCTGTCTTCCCCTTCTCCTTGTGCCCTCATCTTTCCCAACATCAGGGTCTTTTCCAGGGAGTCTTCTCTTCTCATGAGGTGGCCAAAGTATTGGAGCCTCAGCTTCAGGATCTGTCCTTCCAGTGAGCACTCAAGCCTGATTTCCTTAAGAATGGATAAGTTTGATCTTGCAGTCCATGGAAAAACCCAGCCGTACCAACTATAATGGACTGGCAAAACTTAATGATAGAATATCTGCAACTAGCTAAAACAACAAGTAAAGTTAGGAAACAGATGACCCAAGAAGTATGGAAAGAGTGGAGGATATTTAAAGAATACTTAAGGAATAGTGGTATAAGTGGAATCCTAATGGCAGATGCAGACTGAACCTTTAAAGTAATAAATAGAGACTTAAGGATGGAAAAATATGATTTGTAAATGAAATCTATAACTGTACGCGATATAAATATAATAGTTCAAAATGCAATGAGGATAATTGGAGGTGCAAGAATTTGTTTGTAAATAAGAAAAGAAAAGGATAGTAGTAGGTATACGTCTAATTTTGTGTGTTTGTGTTTGTGTTTGTGTTTGTGTATATGTGTATTTGTATTTTTAAATAATAAAGAGAGATATTAAAAAAAAAGATCTTGCAGTCCATGGGACTCTCAAGAGTCTCCTCCAGCACCAGAATTCAAAAGCATCAATTCTTCAGCGATCAAATACATACATAAGGTTTACCACATGCCTGAAATAGTACAAGAGAGCAATCCTGAAGCCATTTTGACTCTTCCAGTGACCTCAAATAATTCTCTGCGGTGAGGAAGGAAATGGGAAAAGCCTCCCCTTTGTCTCTTTGCTCACAAATCCTGTCTTAAGGGTGTATTTGTGCATGATCTTTAGGCATCTCACCCCTTGCTTTTTCCTGTAAGACCAATTATAGTCAACAGGTTTTCCACTCCTATCAGCCAATCCCCCATTCCCACCACCCTTCTGAGTCATACCCCTCCCCACCCTCTCACTATATATAAGGGTCTGGTGACTTCTGTTTCAGTGTATCTGAAGAAGTGTGCATGCACACGAAAGCTCATACCAAGAACAAACTTAGTTGGTCTCTAAGGTGCGACTGGAAGGAATTATTTTATTTTTCATTTTGCATGAATAGGGTGAGCCTGTGACCTGGATTCAGGAACTAAGTATTTAGCATCTCAAAAGGAATGGCCAGGCCCCCAGGTAAAGCAATCAAGTGACCATTATTGGTATCCTTCCAGACAGGATTTCTGCTGTAGTCAGCCCCCTCCTATGATATATTTCTGCTGTATTCTGCCTCCTTCTGTGATGTATGTATGATGTTTTGGGGAGTGGTCTTGAGCTACAGAGTGGGCAGTTTCAAAAATCTATATAAGGGCTTGCGCACCATTGTTCTGGGTTCCTCCTCCCTCCTGTGTTGGGGGTGTGTGTGAGCACCCTGTTGCAAAAGTTTAATAAAGACCAGGCTTACTAGCTGCTATTATTTTCTCCTACCAATAGAGAACCTATGTAAGGACTCTATACAGGCTCTATACCACATCAGGGATATAGGAGCAGTTTTTTTTCCCTATAACACTGCGAACGGCTTTGACTGGCTGGCTAAACCAGAAGAGGGGAGCCTCAAACCTTCAGTGACAGCAGCATAGCTAGCCGCTTGGGCACGGTGAGCTGCCCATGGGGGCAGAGCGAGCCAGGGCAGGGCCTGCTGCGCAGAGCCTCCATAGAGTCCACCTGCCGCTTCCCCTTCAGCCATAGGGCAGCTGAGGGGAAGGCAGCAGAGAGATGCAAGCCCTACGCTGCCATTTCATATATATTTTTTGTATAAATTTTATTGGTTTTTTAACATTCAAACAACAAAATCAAACAAACAACAAACAAACACACAAAATAAAACTGTGAATTTCAACACTCTAATGTACATTTATTTCCCTTCGTTCTGCCGAGCTATGACTTCCCTCCTTCCCAGCCACAGGCTTTCTTGTTCAATCTACTCTCACAGTCTCTTCCAATTTCCTCAAGTCTGTGTTGTAGGTATTATTTCAGTCCTGCCAGTGTTTTTAAACTTCTACAGTTATTATTCTCTTTGGAATTTTGCTTCGTCCTGGTTCTGGATCCTGCAGGTCAGTTTTGCAAGTTCCGCATAGTCCATCATCTTTGCCTGCCACTCCTCAATCATTGGCTATCTAAAGAACTTTTAACTGATTTAAGATTTAAAAGGGATATGTACAAAAAATGGAAAAAGGGGGAAATCACCAGAGAGGAATTCAAACAAATAGCCAGCACGTGTAGAGACAAAGTCAGAAAAGCTAAAGCACAGAATGAACTCAGGCTTGCTAGAGAGGTTAAAAGCAACAAAAAGGGCTTTTATGGGTATGTCCGTAGCAAAAGGAAGAACAAGGAAACAGTGGGGTCACTTAGAGGAGAAGATGGTGAAATGCGAACAGGGGACAGAGAAAGGGCAGAACTCCTCAATGCCTTCTTTGCCTCAGTCTTCTCCAAGAAAAGAAAACAATGCCCGACCTGAAGAATATGGAGCAGATGATTCAGCAGGGGAAACACAGCCCAGAATAAGTAAGGAGGTAGTACAAGAATACTTGGCTAGTTTAGATGTATTCAAGTCTCCAGGGCCAGATGAACTACATCCAAGAGTATTAAAAGAACTGGCAGAGGTGATTTCAGAACCACTGGCAGTAATCTTTGAGAATTCCTGGAGAACAGGCGAAGTGCCAGCAGACTGGAGGAGGGCAAATGTTGTCCCTATTTTCAAAAAGGGGGAAAGAGAGGACCCAAACAATTACCGCCCAGTCAGCCTGACATCAATACCAGGAAAGATTCTAGAGCAGATCATTAAGCAAACGGTCTGTGAGCACCTAGAAAGGAACGCTGTGATAACTAAAAGTCAGCATGGGTTTCTGAAAAATAAGTCATGTCAGACTAACCTGATCTCATTTTTTGACAGAATTACAAGCCTGGTAGATGAAGGGAATGCTGTGGATATAGCCTATCTTGATTTCAGCAAGGCCTTTGACAAGGTGCCCCATGATATTCTTGTAAAGAAGCTGGTAAAATGTGGGCTAGACAATGCTACCATTCAGTGGATTTGTAACTGGCTGACTGACCGAACCCAAAGGGTGCTCATCAATGGCTCCTCTTCATCCTGGAGAGAAGTGACTAGTGGGGTGCCACAGGGTTCTGTCTTGGGCCCAGTCTTATTCAACATCTTTATCAATGACTTGGATGATGGGCTTGAGGGCATCCTGATCAAGTTTGCAGATGACACCAAATTGGGAGGGGTGGCTAATACCCCTGAGGACAGGATCACAATTCAAAATGACCTTAACAGATTAGAGAACTGGGCCAAAGCAAACAAGATGAATTTTAACAGGGAGAAATGTAAAGTACTACACTTGGGCAAAAAAAATGAAAGGCACAAATACAGGATGGGTGACACCTGGCTTGAGAGCAGTACATGTGAAAAGGATCTAGGAGTCTTGGTAGACACAAACTTGACATGAGTCAACAGTGTGATGCAGCAGCTAAAAAAGCCAATGCAATTCTGGGCTGCATCAATAGGAGTATAGCATCTAGATCAAGGGAAGTAATAGTACCACTATATTCTGCTCTGGTCAGACCTCACCTGGAATACTGTGTCCAGTTCTGGGCACCACAGTTCAAGAAGGATACTGACAAGCTGGAACGTGTCCAGAAGAGGGCAACCAAAATGGTCAAAGGCCTGGAAACGATGCCTTATGAGGAACGGCTTAGGGAGCTGGGTATGTTTAGCCTGGAGAAGAGAAGGTTAAGGGGTGATATGATAGCCATGTTCAAATATATAAAAGGATGTCATATAGAGGAGGGTGAAAGGTTGTTTTCTGCTGCTCCAGAGAAGCGGACACGGGCAATGGATTCAAACTACAAGAAAGAAGATTCCACCTAAACATTAGGAAGAACTTCCTGACAGTGAGAGCTGTTCAGCAGTGGAATTTGCTACCAAGGAGTGTGGTGGAGTCTCCTTCTTTGGAGGTCTTTAAGCAGAGGATTGACAGCCATCTGTCCTTTCTGATACAAATCTTTATAAAATTTTTGAAAAGCTTTCCTTATTTCTTTTGGTTCTTCTGTCAGCCGATCACCTTTGTTGATTTTGTTAATTATATTTTGATTTTGGCGCTTCCTTAACTGCCATGCCAATAGCTTCCCCATTTTATTAGCCGATTCAAAATTCTTCTGTCTCATTAATTTTATCTTCCATTCCATCTCCTGGTTCGCCACCATGGAAAACTGCATTTGCAACATTTTAATATTTTGCTTTATTTGGTCATCTTTCGGGTTTAATGTTAGCTTCCTCTTGCATTCCATCAGGTGTCCCAGGATTTCCTCTTTCTTTCCATCTCTCCCTCTTCTTTAGAAGCTATTTTTCTGCATCAAAAAACCTCTCATTACCACCTTACTCGTGTCCCATACCATATCAAGATTGGTTTAAAACAAAATCGAAAATTCTTTCCAGTAGCACCTTAGAGACCAACTGAGTTTGTTCCTGGTATGAGCTTTCGTGTGCATGCACACTTCTTCAGATACAGATTGGTTTCTTTGTGCAGATTCAAATTAAAATAATCTTTTATTGTTTCTTTTGCCTTTTCCACTACTGTTTGGTCATCAAATAAACTGTCATTCATCCTCCATCTGGAGGGGGTCTGTTCTTTGCCTTTAAGTTCCATCAATATTGGATTATGGTCTGAGAGTGTCTGTGGGGTGATCTCAACTTTGATCACTCTTGGCACTAGTTCTTTGGATAACCACACATAGTCTATACTTCCCGATCTCTGGTTCGGTTCTGAAAAGAACGTAAATTCTTTTGTGGTTGGATGCTTCTGGTTTGGACGGGTATGGCTGAGATTCCATCACCCCTGACCCCCATGGGGAACTCCGAGGCTGTAATGGGAGTATGCAGCCTCCCTAACCTTCCTAGGAGTGTGGGAAGGACTGCCTTGCCTGCAGATGCCCCTAAACCTGCTCTGACCCTTCGGGAAAATGAGCAGGGGGGCCTGGGCAGAGAGCACCCAGGGGGAAGGCACTCCTACAGCCGGCCCGAGCATCCAAGATTCCCAACGCTATGAAATATAAATTAGTGAGAAGCCTTGGGCATGCTTCAAACGAAAGAGGAAAAAGTATTTTGTTAAAAAACTCAGCCACTGACGGATAAGAAGAGAAGATTTTATCACTGTATTGGTATGTGAAGCGGGATGGAAGGGGGGGAAGCCCCGGACTCTGTGATTGTATTTTGCTTTAATATTTTAAATAACGGGCAAATACCCCCCCCCCAGAAGACCCAACTTTTTTATATATAACAAGTGAGATCTGAAAGACTGATAATTCGAATTTGGTGGAGAATATTTGAAAATATAAATTACAACTGTGCAGGACTTTTGAAAAGTGAACACGCTGTCCTAATGAGTGGAGAAATGATCATTAACATCTGGAAAAGGATAAAAGGCATTTTTTACATGTTGATTTTGGCAAAAGAAAGAACCCCTTGGATACTGACTGATTTTAATTGGAAGAACTTGGTCGACTGCCCAGAAATGACGCAGTTGGAATGGCTGCCCGGACTGCATAAACATGAATATCGGAAGGGAGAGGAAGTCAAATTTCTTTAATATATGAATCTTCAATTATGACTGGCTAATTCTCCTAAAAGATGTAAGTGGGTGCAGACGGGTGTATAATAAATTTGGAAAAATATTTGGAATACAAAAAAGAAGATGGCGATTGTTCATATGTGGCTTTTGGACTCAGTTTGACAAGGGGGAAGGAACTGTATCGGAGAAATACGGACTTAAATCCACACAGAGACACTGTTTGCTTTGATTTATCTTGCCTGTTGGAACATATCAGAGGCTGTGAAAATATTGGAATGTGAAAACAAAGGACAATAGTTAAGATAAAAACACCTCCGGAATTTGAAGCATGGGAAGCCTTAAACAAAATTAAAATAATAATTCGGTTGATTTGGAACTTTTCTTGTTTTATTGATAATTGGATAAATAATTTGGAATGTAATTTGGAATGTTTCATATGATTCTGTTGTATTCTGTCTCTAATAAATATGATTTGGCAAACAGGATGTTTCACCCACGTTGCCATTTCAAGCAGCACGGAGCCTGCAGCCGCCCAGGCCACAGCCCCATTCCAAGGAGAGACATGTGGCTCAGGAGCACTGCAGCCCCCTGGCAAATGCCGCCCATCACGGTGTGTGGTCCCCCTCCCTCCAGCTATACCTCCGCTCAGTGATTGAGGGACTTCCCCTGCAAATGACGACAGGCTCTGGGGGATGGAGCGGATCGGACAAAAGTGGGTCCAATGGTCTAGAACAGGGGTCAGCAACCTTTTTCAGTTGTGGGCCTGTCCACCATCCCTCAGAACATGTAGTGGGCCAGACTGTATCTTTTTTTGGGGGGGGGATGAACGAATTCCTATGCCCCACAAATAACCCAGAGATGCATTTTAAATAAAAGCACACATTCTACTCATGTAAAAACACGCTGATTCCTGAACCATCTGTGGGCTGGATTGAGAAGGTGATTGGGCCGCATCTGGCCCTGGGCCTTAGGTTGCCTACCCATGGTCTAGAAGGAGGTTTCTGTCCATGCTTTTAAGAGAAGTGAGGGGCAGGTGGGGCTCATCCATGTGGGAAGAGAGCTGTCAGAGAATACACTGAAGATGAGGATTGGGAAAGGCAGGGAGATCAGCTTCTAATAGAAGAGAAGGGGGGCTATTCACCCCCTTGCTTTCAGCGTTTCCAGAAGCAGAGAGACAAGCAGACACAGAGCTACCCAGCTTTGAGATAGTTGCTGAGCAGCCCGAAGGGAGGGAGCAGCTGGGCGAAACCCCTCCCTCCCCCCAAACTCGGAGGTATGAGCATGTCAGAGAACAAAAGGGGACATCCTGTTGCCACACTTCTTGCTGCGGAAGTGGGGGGGGGAGGAGTCAGAGTCAGCAACGTCTATCCTTGCAGAGAGATGCCAATCTGTGTTCACAATATGATACTGTAATAAAAATACCATAAATCTACCAGATTCTCATTAATTTTTATCGGTGAGCTTCCAGAAGGGAGAAGGGAACTCCCGCACTTGGCAGGAGCCCATCGAGGAAAAGGGAAACTGATTCTAAACCTCTGCTGCCTTGTGGGGTATCTTTCAGGGAAGAAAGGCTTAGGAACAAACCCTACACAGAGCTGGAGTCCCTGAGACAGTTGGATGGTGCCTTGTACGCTTCCTTCTGGCAACTCCTGCAGCCAAGCTGGTGCCCAACACATTGCTCTGTTTTCCTTTGGCCAAATCAGCAAGGCAGCCTTGTCATCTGGGCAGCCCAGGACCCCTTCAACCTTAGTCCTGTGAGGTAGGCAGGGGCCATTTCAGGGAGCCCCATGGCTGTACAAGATTCGGATACATCCCTCCTAGCCCAAGCCCTGTGCTGTATTACATCAGCTCCTCACATACTTATTTATTGCATAAAATTTATACACCACTGGATTAAAAAAAAACCCACAAAGGAGTTTACAAAAATAAAATATTATTATTGATACAAACAATGAAAAATAACTATTTAAACATTTGAAAAAATTAAGAAGGATGTTGACAGGCTGGAAGGTGTGCAGAGGAGGGCAACCAAGTCTTATGAGGAAGGGTTGAGGGAGCTGGGTATGTTCAGCCTGGAAAAGAGGACCTAAACCAATGGTTTTTTAAGCACATGCTGGATGTTCCTCTGTCATGGATGTTTTAGCTGAGATTCCTACATTTCAGGGGGTTGGACTAGATGACCCTCAGGGTCCCTTCCAACTCTACTATTCTATTATTTTATTATTCTTGTTTGTGAAGTCCAGAAACTGGTATCCTAAGGAATTCATGATTCTATACACTAATAGTTAAATTTCTTACCAATGTGGAACAAGTATTATGTGGCACCAGTAACAGAGCCAGTTCCTCAATCACAAGCGGTTGAGAGGGTGTGTTTGGGGTCAGGCAATCTTGCAATTAAATTTATCTCATCATGTATGGATGACTTGTGCAGGGGCCCAGGGTGCCCACAGTTTCCTGCACAGGAATGATGTTGTGGGTGTCAGAAGTTTCTCTTGCACAAAGCAGCCCTTGTGAGAAAGGGTGATTCTTTTCTGCTTGAAGGAGGCAGTGGTAAAACCACTCCTTAAGAAACCCTCACTAGACTCAGAAAATCTAAGTAACTACTGGGCAGTTTCTGATCTTCCCCTCTTGGGCAAGGTGTTCTTGAAGGAAACAGATTTTCTAGAACCATTTCAATTGGGATTTAGGCTGGGACATCTGGCGAGGCAAAATGGTGGGCATTATGGCAGTGAGCAGCTCCTGAAGCCAGCCAGAACCAACTGTGTGACCAGGCTGGCTCTGAGCTGCTGAGACTGCTGTCGCCGCTGCCACTACCGAAGGGGAACCAGGGACACCCAGCATGTCAACTGAGGGAGCCGCTGACTCCCCCCCCCCCATGCAAACCAATTCGAGCCTGGAGTGAGAGTGCCCAGCCACCTGGTCAACTGCCCAGCGGAGCTCTGGGGCCAAGAAAACCCCAGAGCCAATGCAAAAAGAAAGGGGAAAGGGGAAAAGAGAAGGAGAGAGAAAGAAGAAGGAGAAAGAAGGAGCCCCAACCTTGTCCTTGCCCTTGCTGCCGCTGCCGAAGGTAGGTAGGAGAACACCGGGACATGTGGCCGAGCCCAGGCCCAACCCGAGCCTACCTCCCCAGCAGCTACCGATCGAAGAGCAGAACTTCTTGGAGTTCTGTGTTGTCTGCTATGCCCACCCACTACTTAACAATCTCCATTTTCTCTTTGCTCACAAATCCTGTCTCAAGGGCACAGTTAAGATATGAAGAGGGTGAGCCTATGACCTGTGACCTGGATTCAATAATAAAATGAAAACGAGACAACAGAACTACTGAAAGTGTTCAATGACCCAACCTCCAAAGTGGAAACTCTAAAGAACAAGAACCAAATACAAGAAAAAACAATAGAGCAGTAACGAGAAGAAAACACATGTGTGAATAATAAATTGGCTGAACTGGAAAGTCACCTGGAAAAAATAGAAACAGAAAAAACAGAGATGAAAATCAATCAAGCTGACCTCAAAGATCGCAGTATACGCTGCAACATCCACATCCACAACTTTCCTGAAAAAGTGGAGGAGAAAAGCCCAGCAGATCTAATTGTACGCCGACTGAAAAATACAATCCCAAATCTGACACTCGACCTGGAGAGGACTCATAGAGCCCTAAAACCCATGCCAAAACCCAGTGCCCCCCAAGAGACATCATCATGTGCTTCACTCACTACAAAAAGAAAGAAGAGGTATGGAACAACCTCAGAAATCCAACCAACCTTCAATATGGAGACAACCTCATATTGGCCTTACAGGATCTATCTCAGGACCCCCTAAATCGGAGGAAAAGCATACGTCCATGCACCCAGTGACTCCAACAAGCAGGGATCAAGTACTGATAGGGCTTACCCTTCCGCCTCATTGTAACAACCAACACAACACATGGCTACCAACATACCTGAAGCTCTGCAACTACTGAAGAACCTTGACCTCGACCCTCCACCGGAATGGCAACCAACAGACCCACCAAACGACAGCCATGACCATGAAGAAACAACAACAAGCAACTGGATGACAGTAAAGAGGAAAAAGAAATCACAGAAGCGACCTGACAATACAAACCAGCTCAGTCAAGCACCGCACACAGAATAGTCATGCCAAACATACACCACAAGACACCAGACCAACCTCAACTGGATCAACCAAACCAACACAACACATCGTAGATGGACAACCCTGCAACAACAACCACAACTGAACGAAGCAACCGGAAAACACCTCAAACTGACGGACTGGTGAACCTCCTCCCCCATTTCCCTCTCCCCCTAGGCCATAAATATAGCTAACACCATCAATACCCCCCCAGCCCCACACCTCCACAGAGATCCCCATCCCAACACCAGTCCAGACGACTTCAAATCACATTCCCATCACCCAACAACCCACAACCCACACTTTCAGCACCCCCCTACTCCATACTAAGTAAAATAACTCCTCCAACCTCAATAAAACAACCCACAAACAGGCTAAAAGCTGACACCCAGCCAGCACAATGGTGGCGCCAGAGCGTACCAACACCCACATCCCCACCCCAACATACCAACAATGTTGCTAATAACATTGACAACATTGCTTATGAACCCAACATTGGCATCACAAAGACGCTTAACACTGTCTCACTGAACACCCCCTATCGCAAATGACATAGAGGAAAGCCTTCCCTTAACAAGGCCAGCTGAGACCTAGGACCAACCACCTATACGCCAGATGGCCCAAGATACCCCAAACACCTATATGACTACATATAAGATACTTTCTACAATCTACCCCTCACTCTTTAACCCAAATCTAATTCTAACTCCCCTACTCCCCCACCCACCACACTCTAGGTCAGTGCAACCCAATTGGTTCAATAGACAACTCAAGGTGAGAGACACAGGGCAACCCAGAAGGGTTGGCAGGATCACCCTACATAGTAGATAAGCAAGATGGCTACCTTAAAAGCAATTATATTAAATGTGAGGGGGTTGGGAAACCCCATCAAAAGAAAATGCACCACCTCATATATAAACACCATGAAACCACACATCCCCTTCCTACAAGAAATACACAACCCACCCAAAGGGAGCAAACTCCCGAGCAACCCCGCTTCAGTCAACAATGGGTTGCACCTGGCTCAGGGAAGGCCTGCGGAGTAGACATAATACTTAGTAGAGACCGGAACTTCAAAACCACAACAGTCCTAAAAGACAAAAGAGGCAGATTCATTTTTGCTAAGACAAGATGGCAAAATTAAACTGACAATCGGCTCCATATATGCCCCAAACTCGAATCAGCTAGAATTCATCCAGAAAATACTAAACAAGTTCCTCTTCTTCTCTGAAGGGGAAGCAATCCTAGGAGGTGACGTCAACCTAAATATGAAAGGCATATCCCTGAAAGACCCCATGGGCAACCCTACAACCCCATGGGCAACCTTCCTCCGAAGGGAACCCCTAACTACTAGGGACTCCTACAAGTTACTAAAAATGCTAAAAAACAGGGGTCTCTATGAATTTTGGGGTGAACAAAACCCAGGAGACACCAGGCACACATTCCAATCCAGATGCCACGGCACAGTGTCCAGACTGGACAGCATTCTGCTCACACAAGGTCTGCTCCCCTCAGTGGAATCAGCAAACATAGGTAACATTAAAATCACAGATCACACCCCAGTAGAAGTCACCATCAAAACAGGGGAGGGAATGCAAACCACCCCATCATGGTCCTTCAGTCCCATCCTAACTACAAATAAACAAATTAGAGAGAGTCTCACAAAATCTCTCTAAAACTAAAACTAAATAAAAAATTCTTTCCAGTAGCACCTTAGAGACCAACTAAGTTTGTTCTTGGTATGAGCTTTCGCGTGCATGCACGCGAAAGCTCATACCAAGAACAAACTTAGTTGGTCTCTAAGGTGCTACTGGAAAGAATTTTTTTATTTTGTTTTGACTATGGCAGACCAACACGGCTACCCACCTGTCTCTAAAACTACTGCAAGGAAAATGATGTAGACAATATAACAACCCCCCTCCAATGGGATGCAATGAAAGCAGTCACCAGAGGGACTTTCATAAAAGAGAAAGCATCCCTTAAAACAGTGTTTTTCAACCACTGTTCCGCGGCACACTAGTGTGCCGCGAGATGTTGCCTGGTGTGCCGTGGGAAAAATTGAAAAATTCAAGAGAATTACTTTATATATAGTCAATATAGGCACAGAGTTAATTTTTTTAACATTTTCTAATGGTGGTGTGCCTCGTGATTTTTTTCATGAAACAAGTGTGCCTTTGCCCAAAAAAGGTTGAAAAACACTGCCTTAAAAAACAAACCTCCTCAAAAGTTAGCAAAATAGAACAAGACATCACGGCCCTCTCATCACACTACAAACAAACAGGTTCTAAAAAAACTCCTTAAACTTATAGAACCAAAAAAGGAGAGAACTAGACTCCCTAGAAATCAACAAAACAATGACCAGCATTCTATACTCTAAATAACACTTCTATGAATATGGAGGGGAAAACTCCAGACTATTAGCAAATAGGTGTAGAAAAAAGCACTCAAAACAAGAATACACTGTATCACCAAAACAGATGGAAACATAACATTCTCCCCCAAAGAAATAACCTCAGAATTTGCAGAATTCTACTCCAACCTATACACCTTCCATAACCCATCAGACTCATGTTAGTAGCTTTGAGAACACTGTCCAACCATCTCATCCTCTGTCATCCCCTTCTCCTTGTGCCCTCCATCTTTCCCAACATCAGGGTCTTTTCCAGGGAGTCTTCTCTTCTCATGAGGTGGCCAAAGTATTGGAGCCTCAGCTTCAGGATCTGTCCTTCCAGTGAGCACTCAGGGCTGATTTCCTTAAGAATGGATAGGTTTGATCTTGCAGTCCATGGGACTCTCAAGAGTCTCCTCCAGCACCATAATTCAAAAGCATCAATTCTTTGGCGATCAGCCTTCTTTATGGTCCAGCTCTCACTTCCATACATCACTACTGGGAAAACCATAGCTTTAACTATACGGACCTTTGTCAGCAAGGTGATGTCTCTGCTTTTTAAGATGCTGTCTAGGTTTGTCATCACTTTTCTCCCAAGAAGCACCATCTGCTGTCACTATCTGCAGTGATCATGGAGCCCAAGAAAGTAAAATCTCTCACTGCCTCCATTTCTTCCCCTTCTATTTGCCAGGAGGTGATGGGACCAGTGGCCATGATCTTAGTTTTTTTTTTATGTTGAGCTTCAGACCATATTTTGTGCTCTCCTCTTTCACCCTCATTAAAAGGTTCTTTAATTCCTCCTCACTTTCTGCCATCAAGGTTGTGTCATCAGCATATCTGAGGTTGTTGATATTTCTTCCAGCAATCTTAATTCTGGCTTGGGATTCATCCAGTCCAGCCTTTCGCATGATGAATTCTGCATATAAGTTAAATAAGCAGGGAGACAATATACAGCCTTGTTGTACTCCTTTCCCAATTTTGAACCAATCAGTTGTTCCATATCCAGTTCTAACTGTAGCTTCTTGTCCCACATAGAGATTTCTCAGGAGACAGACACTCCCATTTCTTTAAGAATTTGCCATAGTTTGCTGTGGTTGACACAGCTTTATCGATAATCCAGTGCATGTTTGCAATTTGGTCTCAGGTTCCTCTGCCCCTTCGAGATCCAGCTTGCACTTCTGGGAGTTCTTGGTCCACATACTGCTTAAGCCTGCCTTGTAGAATTTTAAGCATAACCTTGCTAGCGTGTGAAATGAGCGCAATTGTGCGGTAGTTGGAGCATTCTTTGGGATTGGGATGTAGACTGATCTTCTCCAGTCCTCTGGCCACTGCTGAGTTTTCCAAACTTGCTGGCATATTGAGTGTAGCACCTTAACAGCATCATCCTTTAAAATTTTAAATAATTCAGCTGGAATATCATCACTTCCACTGGCCTTGTTATTAGCAGTGCTTTCTAAGGCCCATTTGACTTCACTCTCCAGGATGTCTGGCTCAAGGTCAGCAACCACACTACCTGGGGTGTACGAGACCTCCATATCTTTCTGGTATAATTCCTCTGTGTATTCTTGCCACCTCTTCTTGATGTCTTCTGCTTCTGTTAGGTCCTTCCCACTTTTGTCCTTTATTATGGTAATCTTTGGACGAAATGTTCCTTTCATATCTCCAATTTTCTTGAACAGATCTCTGGTTTTTCCCATTCTGTTGTTTTCCTCTATTTCTTTGCATTGCTCGTTTAAGAAGGCCCTCTTGTCTCTCCTTGCTATTTTTTGGAAATCTGCATTCAGTTTCCTGT
Source organism: Lacerta viridis (assembly GCA_900245905.1). Taxonomy (NCBI): domain Eukaryota; kingdom Metazoa; phylum Chordata; class Lepidosauria; order Squamata; family Lacertidae; genus Lacerta; species Lacerta viridis. Next base: position 809,562 of record OFHU01000759.1, read on the forward strand.
ATCTTTCACTATCTCCCTCGCATTTTGCTTGCCTTCTCTCCCCCGCTATTTGTAAGGCCTCATTGGACAGCCACTTTGCTTTCTTGCATTTCCTTTTCATTGGGATGGTTTTCGTTGCTGCCTCCTGTATAATGTTACGAGCCTCCATCCATAGTTCTTCAGGCACTCTATCCACCAAATCTAAATCCTTAAACCTGTTCCTCACTTCCACTGTGTATTCATAAGGGATTTGATTTAGATTGTATCTTACTGGCCCAGTGGTTTTTCCTACTTTCTTCAGTTTAAGCTGGAATTTTGCTATAAGAAGCTGATGGTCTGAGCCACAGTCAGCTCCAGGTCTTGTTTTTGCTGACTGTATAGAGCTTCTCCATCTTTGGCTGCAGAGAATATAATCAATCTGATTTCGATGCTGCCCATCTGGTGATGTCCATGTGTAGAGTCGTCTCTTGTGTTGTTGGAAAAGAGTGTTTGTGATGACCAGCTTGTTCTCTTGACAGAACTCTATTAGCCTTTGCCCTGCTTCGTTTTGAACTCCAAGGCCAAACTTGCCAGTTGTTCCTTTTATCTCTTGACTCCCTACTTTAGCATTCCAATCCCCTATAATGAGAAGAACATCCTTCTTTGGTGTCATTTCTATAAGGTGTTGTAAGTCTTCATAGAATTGGTCAATTTCAGTTTCTTCAGCACCGGTAGTTGGTGCATAAACTTGGATTACTGTGATGTTAAAAGGTCTGCCTTGGATTCGTATTGAGATCATTCTATCATTTTTGAGATTGCATCCCAGTACAGCTTTCACCACTCTTTTGTTGACTATGAGGGCCACTCCATTTCTTTTACAGGATTCTTGCCCACAGTAGTAGATATGATAGTCATCCGAACTGAATTCGCCCATTCCCGTCCATTTTAGTTCACTGATGCCCAGGATGTCAATGTTTATTCTTGCCATCTCATTTTTGACCACATCCAGCTTACCAAGGTTCATGGTTCTTACATTCCAGGTTCCTATGCAATATTTTTCTTTACAGCATTGGACTTTCCTTTCGCTTCCAGGCATATCCGCAACTGAGCGACCTTTCGGCTTTGGCCCAGCCGCTTCATCAGCTCTGAATCTACTTGTACTTGTCCTCCGCTCTTCCTCAGTAGCATGTTGGACGCCTTCCGACCTGAGGGGCTCATCTTCCAGCGTCATAACTTTTATATGCCTGTTGTCTTTGTCCATGGAGTTTTCTTGGCAGGGATACTGGAGTGGCTTGCCAGTTCCTTCTCCAGGTGGATCACATTTAGTCTAAACTCTCCGCTATGACCTGTCCATCTTGGGTGGCCCTGCATGGCATAGCTCATAGCTTCCCTGAGTTATTCAAGCCCCTTCGCCACGACAAGGCAGTGATCCATGAAGGAGTTATCAGGCAGTATAGATGTGTAAATAAAACCAAATATCCTAAAGGCACCACAGTCTCCATTGACTTTCAGTCCAAGGAAACTGAACCCTGGGAAAGCACAGGTACCCCTAGAATCTTTTGCCACTTGGAAACTGGGGTGTGCTCAATGTTTTCTTTACCAACATTCTTTAGATTTCTCATCAAAATGAGCCTTCTTCTCACTCTTAAAGATCCCCTGTAAAACAAGCAATTCCTCTGGCAAATCCCCTCTTTCACTTTTAACTGCACTTTTAACATTTATCCTGGAATAAACTCCCGCATGGAGTTCTGGAGTCTAAAGGGTTCTGACACTTTCTTCAGCATGCTGCCTCTAACCCCCAGGAAAAAGAGGAAGGGTTTGTTTGTTAGCAGACCTTGCAGCTCAGGTGAATTAGACTGGAATAATCACTTACAATTTCTGGAATTCAAAGGCTTTATTCATTCAGAAACTATTTACAGGATAAGTAGAGATAAGAGAGAGAAGGAGAAACAGAAACAGCAGACGTCTCCTCTCAGTATGTTGGGAGAGAACAAAAATCAAAATGGGCTTTTAGGGGTAGACACAGAGAGCTACAATCAAGTGCTGGCTAGTTCAGTAGACAAAACAGTGTCCTCTGTGGTTTAAAGCGAGGGTTGGCAAACTTTTTCAGCAGGGGGCCGGTCCACTGTCCCTCAGATCTTGTGGGGGGTCAGACTATATTTTTTTTGGGGGGGGAACTACAGTGCCCAAAATTGCACATGGAGCTGAGAGACATTTAAGGATGAACAACATGCACAGGTGGCCCAGACCAAAGCCCTTTAAAGTCTCACCTGTCCAAAAGTCCTTAAAGAGAATTTATGTCCTCAGTTTGAGGGTCCAGGGACCCAGCGCTTGCAAGCGGCAGCCGATAGCAGCATTAAAGCCGCTTTGGAGTTACCAGGAATCTGAGTTACCAGAAACCTGAAGTTGTGAAGGATGAAGTGAAGCAAAAGGGAGGGAGGCAGGCTGGGTGGGTAGAAGTGTATACCGATGACGGGGAACAGGAGAATGAATAGCCAAATTACTGTCAAGGGAATAGTTGAGTTAGAAACTGCCTCTGCGCAAGAAAGACGAAGGAAAGGAAACCAGGGAAAGAAAGGGAAGCAAGAGGAGTGGCTTTTCGGTTGAAACTCCCAGGAAGCAAAGTGGGGAGGGTGGGAAGTGCCAAGCGAACCAGGGAAAAGAGGCCACTTAGTGAGCGGCAGGAAGAAAGGAGTGTGAAGTGAGAGAAAACCTTGGGGTTCAGTCCACAACAGCCTTGCCACTCCTGGGGCTCCTTCATACCTCATCAAGCTAGAGCAGCTGCAACCGACGGCGTCCTGAGCACACGGGGAGCAGGTACCGGGGAAGCCGGCGGCCGATCAGGCAAGATGCACGTGGGGAGGGCCTGGGTCGTCGCTGCCTCCTGTGGTCTCATGCTGCCTCCAGGGCTCCCAGGCCAGGCACGGCTACCTGGCGAGATGAGCCTTTTGCCTCAGGGACCCGGCTCGGAGCAGCCTGTGCGCACCAGACTTTATTTGCGGGATGGCGCTCCTGAGCCAGGGTGTGTGGTGGCAGCATAGGAGGAGGGAGGGAGGGAGGAGGAAAGAAAGCTGCTGGCACCAATGAGAGGGAAGCAGTGCTGCTGGCACCAATCAAAGCCCAGCTCCCTTCTTCCACAGGGCAGGGAGAAACTAGCAGGAGGGAGGGAGGAGGCGCTGCCGCGGTGTGTGTGAGGGAGGGGGCGTGGCCCGAACAATTAGAATCAGATTCATGCCGATCCACGAGGTGATTCCCAGACAGTCCGTGGGCCGGATCCAGATCTGGCCCATGGGCCTTAGTTTGCTGATCCATGATTTAAAGTAACACATCAAGGGAAAATTCAAGGGAAGGAAACGTGTTTGCTTCCCGCCAAATTACTGGGTGTCCGAATACCCAGGCTGAGGAGGTAAATAGCCAGATAGTAAAAGCCTTCCACTCTGATTTCTTATGGAAAGTGGCATGCTTTTTGGATGCCAGATTAGGCAGTGGCCACTTCAGAGAGCTGGAAGAGCCAATTTTTACTCAACTGGAGGACATTGATGGCAATTCTCTGCTCCATCCTCAGTTGTGCATTGCTCTGCCATATTCGCTGAGTGAATGAAGCAAGAGTTGGTGGGTCACACTTCCCCCCTTGCATCAGAGATAGATAAGAGCCTGCTGGCTCAGGGTCATGGCCCATCCTGTTCTCACAGGGGCCAACCAGATGCCTTTGGGAAACTCACAAACAGGGCCTGAGCACAAGAGCATGAGGGACTTCAGGGCCAGGCTAAAGGCCCACCTAGTCCAGCTCAATCTTTCAATTCTTTTTGTGTCTGGGCTGGGTGAGCTGGCTTTATGCCCTGTGTAAACTGTTGGAAGATGCAGAATGCCTCGTTCCTAAGTTCTCAGGCTTCTGCAGACACATACCATCCCCAGATCCAATCTAGTTTGAATCCCCAAACCTGGCTCCGCTGGCGAGTCAGGGTCAGTTCTCTGTGGTAGCTTATCTCAAAGTTTTAAAGTCACTTTATGCGTATAGTATTTATAATTTTTAATTTTACCGTTGTACAATGCATTACATGTTTGTTTTTCACTTGAGATTGTACCTTCAAATGTGTTTTATATGCTGGTCTCTGACCGTAATAAATTATCTATCTATCTATCAGACACTTCAGGTTACAGACTCTGCTAACCCAGAAATAGTACCTCAGGTTAAGAACTTTACATCAGGATGAGAACAGAAATTGCGCAGTGGTGGCGCAACGGCAGTGGGAGGCTCCATTAGCTAAAGTGGTGCCTCAGGTTAAGAACAGTTTCAGGTTAATAACGGACCCCCAGAACGAATTAAGTTCTTAATCCGAGGTACAACTGTACTGGGGACACGGGTGGCGCTACGGGTTAAACCACAGAGCCTAGGGCTTGCCGATCAGAAGGTCTGCAGTTTGAATCATCGACGGGGTGAACTCCCATTGCTCGGTCCCAGCTCCTGCCAACCTAGCAGTTCAAAAGCATGTCAAAGTGCAAGTAGATAAATAGGTACCGCTCTGGCGGGAAGGTAAATGGCATTTCCATGCACTGCTCTGGTTCGTCAGAAGTGGCTTAGTTATGCTGGCCACATGACCCAGAAGCTGTACGCTGGCTCCCTCAGCCAATAAAGTGAGATGACCACCGCAACCCCAGAGTCGTCCGCGACTGGACCTAATGGTCAGGGGTCCCTTTACCTTTACCTTTACCACTGTTCTAGTTACCGGTAGGTATCTGAAGAAGTGTGCATGCACACGAAAGCTCATACCAATAACAAACTTAGTTGGTCTCTAAGGTGCTACTGGAAGGAATTTTTGTTAAGATGTACTGTAACTGGCCTGCTCTGGAAGGCAGTTGTGCAAGGAACAGTGCAAAACACTCTTCAAAGTCCTTCCCTTCTGTCTCACTCACTTTGTGCCAAAGCTCCCCACTCCCTCCCTTTATAGCTCACGAAAGCCACCTCCTCTCCTTATTCCCTCACCAAAGCCACTGCCTCCTTTTACATCTCCATCGCCAAAACCACCCCTTCCCCTCAGAGCTCACCAAAACCACCCCTCCCTCTCCTCTTACACCTCAGCAAACCTTCACTCGCTGGCCTGGGCCACCTGCCCACTTCCCTGCCAGCCTCAGCTGCCTGCTCATTCATTAGCCTTAGCTGCCAGCCTGCCCCCAGTTGCGTGGCAATGTCCCTCCCTCCCTCCCTCCCGAAGAAAATAATGACACATGAGACGTAGTATAGATTTAATGGGCGTAAAGGCCACGACTTTATTGGTTACGGATGTTGAGCGGTATTGGCTTAGGCATTGGACCCTAACCACTATATCTGACCCCAACCCGAGTGTTGGAAGTCCGGGAAGGGTTAACCACCAAGGGGAGCCCCACTGATGCGTATTGAGTGGAACTCCCCCTGTGATCACTGTGCCTTAGGCCCTAACCTCCCTAGGCTTCGGACAGGGCCACGCCCCCGGAAACCTTTAACGGAATACCCTTCAAATGAGGGGCAGGTGATGGCGCTACCTCCCCTTCTCACCTCTATTGATGTTATCCAATGCCTAACCGCCAAACCAAAAGTTGTGACAGATTGCTACGAGGTAGGCGAAAAAACCCGATTTGGCTAGCCCAAATGGGAAAAAGTCCTACCAGGCCCCCCAGCCAACTGGGGCGACCAACCGGAGTCCATAGCAAGGTCAATAGCTAACCTAAAGGGTGGGTGGGCGGGAGAACCGATGCAGCTGGGGGCAGGAAGGAGAGGGGGAAGGATTCCCGCTGTCTCCTAGTTAAAGGGGGCCTGGCCACACAACTCCGCCGACTGGGTTGGTCGGCCTTTGGGGGATGCAGCGGGAATGCAGCCAATCACGTGGGGGCTGAGTCTCAGCCCCCGCACACGTGATCGGATCATAACACCCTCAATGCCACCCCCTGCGCATGTGCGGAAGTGGCTTTCCAGTTCCCTCCTATGCCTCTTTCAATGCCACTTCAATGGCACAGAAGTTCTGAGAGTTTAGTTTGTCGTCACACTGTAGTTTTTTTTTTTTTTTTTAACAGAATTTATTGACATTTTCACAAAATAACATAAACCCAACCCCCACACCTACAAATATCAAAACAAATACAAATACACATACACATAATGTCAGGATTCTTCTTCTTATCTGTAAATCTTGCTATAGAAAAAAAAAATTCTAGTTCCGAATCTTGACACTTGACTTCCCCCGCCTATACACCTTCGGTTTTAAAACAATACACTTTCTCCTTAACATCTTTTCTCTATAGAAGTTTAGCTTAACTTGATATAGAAAGAAAAAACACCTTTGTCTTATCTTTTGCATTATAGCCTAAGATTTAACCAAATATTCTTATAGCTAAACTTATTTCTTCTATCATTTAACATGCTGCTTTTAACTTAAATTCAATATCTCCTTACTTATTTAAAATAAACTTATTTAACAAACTTCACACTCCGGTTTCGGATACCATGGCAGACCATCTATGTTAAACAATGATTAATTCAACCCACTCCCCTTTTGTCCATTGTCTTCTCCTGTCTTTCACCAGAGCCGAATCCCCTATTGTATGCTTCTAAATGTCCACAGATCCAGGTTACAACCACAACAAACCCTGCATCGAGCTCCAAGATGTTCATCCTCTGCATTCTGAGCTTCTCCGTAGCTTTGTACCAAAATTCTTCTTGTTGTAGAAATCTTGATTCTCTGTCCCTCGACCCCGAGCTGCCACCTCGGAATCTGGATATTAAAATTCTTTCCGTATCAGGGTTTCTGCCACCCCCTGAAAACGGTCCCTGTTCCAATCGGATTTGCTCTGCCATCTCAGACCATCCTTCCAGCACATCTTGCAACTCTTTGCAAAAGTCTGTTTCCATTGAATAGATTTTTTGGAAAGCCTCCCCTGTGGAATGCAGATTCTTTCCATTTATAATCCCACACAAGGCTCTTAATTTTCGATTAGTCAGCTCCAATTGAAAAACAGTGAGCTTTTCCTCTATCTCCCAGTCCTTCTGTGCCAGCATAAGAACAAAGTCCAACATCTTCGGAGAAGGGAGGTGGGTATCAAATTACATTTCCTGTCTTTCTCCTCCTTTGTCTCAATTTTTTCCTGCGCAATTCCAAATCGCCGCCATTTCTTCCGACGCCAGAATATAAAGATCAAAACTTCGAATGGAGATATTTCTCCTCAGTTAACCCCTAAAAGGGAATCTCTACAGACTCAGTTTTCAAATTCCAAGTACTTTCAATTGATTAGTGTAGCAGCAGTCACTTAAAGAGTTAATTCCTTCCACCGCCGAAGGGAGAGAGGCGGGCTGCCTTTTCTTTTGATCCCAGAGCTTTTCCCGGAGAACAAAGAGTCAGTCAGTTACTCACAGCTTCTGGTTTCTTAGCAACTCCTTAATGACAGGTAGAACAGAGACGCTCCTCACGGACTTAGCCGCCGCATGTAAACATCCCGGTTGGGGCATGTCCCCTAGAGCCCGACTCCGTGGTCCCTTCACCCCCACTCCCCCTTACAGGGGGCGCGGGGGAAGGGTTCGGAGCACAACGGGCATAGCCGGGGAGCCCAGGGCGCGGGACGCTCTTCCCGCGCCCCAACCAGAGCCCTGCATGCGGCTGCAGGAGCTCCTAACCCCCGGGATGAACTGGGTGCCTCGCCACCGAAGCAGCCCAGGACCATCCGCGATGGCGCCAGCCGCCGGAAGTCCACACTGTAGTTTTGAGCCCCACCTCTCAGTGGCCTTGTGAATTTTAGCCTGACAACATCCTTTGGAAAATATGTACTGGGAGAAATATATACAGAGCAAAGTTGGTTCCTGAAAAGGTTTGTCCCATTTATTTGTTTTTCTTTCAATTATTTATATACATTGCCTTTCACCAAGAAAGACTACAAGGCATTTCTGAGTTGTCACCTTTCCCACAGCAGAAACCGATAACTTCAGGCTCTCAATGGGAGCCCCATGCAAGTGTTTTATGTAAAAGATATTTTTTCTCTCTCAATCTCTTCATTAAGATTTCAGAATGAAGAGATTCTCTATGAGACGTGCAAAGTAATTTCTGAAAGTTAAAACAATTAAGATGGCTTCACATTCTTCCTTTTGATAAATGCAGCCCACTGTATTTCCCTGGGGGAGATGATCGCCTCCACGACCTCCACTTTATTATTCAATTCAATTTGTCTTAATTATATTAGAAAGGATAATGATAGGCCTTTAGAAGGGGAAAGAACACATTTGGAATGGAAATGGCAGGTGCACTGCTCTAAGAACTGCAAATGGAACAGCGAGAACCTGGGTGGCCCCATGGCAGCAGCTTAACCAGTGGTGAGATGCCAGACATAGTCCAGCATCCTGTTTCACACAGTGACCAACAAGTTGTCTCTAAGAAGCCCAGAACCAGGTTATGAGGGCAGAACTAGGTGTTGTCCAGATCAAGGGAAGTAATAGTCTTTGGTCAGACCACACCTGGAGCCCTGTGCCCTGTTCTGGGACCACAGTTTAAGGAGGATATTGATATGCCAGCCATCTGTCAGGGATTCTTGAGCTGTAATAAGTGCATGGGAGGGGTTTGGACTAGATGACCCTTGGGGCCTCTTCCTAATCTACAATTCTATTATTTGATGATAGTCCAGAAACTGGTATGCTAAGGCTCATCCTGGAGATAGCCCATAGCCACCATGACTAGCAGTGACTGACAGCCTTATATTCCTTGACTTCACTTAAGCCCTTTTAAGATTATCCAAGTAGCTTGCCATCACAACATCTTGTGGTAGCAATGTTACCTGGAATTACATGGAGGTGTGTGTTGTAGATGAAGTCCACCTGCTCTCTCCACCGGGTATCCCTACCTTAGATTACTCTTGACTTAAATCCTGCTAATGGAGGGGCAAGAAGCAGGAATTGGTCTTAATTACCAGTATATTAGAAAGGATAATGATAGGCCTTTATGTCAGCAGCTTGCTCCACCTTTGCTGTAGCAAACATTTGTGATCTCTCCTGCTGCCTTTCCTTCTCTTGCTTGGCTCCCTTTAGCCCCCCCTGCATGAATCCACATAACCTTGCCCCCCCCATTCCAATTAATTCACCTTGTTATCCTCAAGGAGACCTTTGGTTCATGATCATTAATATCAGACGTGCCACGTCTAGGTCATTGCTTGATCAGATTTAGTATTCTCCTGTCCCAGAATGTCCAGCTCCATTTCCTGACTTGGCTCCCTCCTCAAAGCAGCTGACTCATGTAAGCACATGAGGGGATAACTTTCTCCCCAAGGACATATTTCTTGCTGCTCAGATTGGACACACTCACAGGACTGCTATAGTCCTACTCAAGACATCCCTCATTTACCTTTATAGAAAGGCATTAGAAATAAATACCCAACACAATCTTCATTTCAGATTAACCCATCATAAAACTGGATGTGGTAGTTGCTTTTTTATCTTTATTCCTATATCTTCACCATGGGCACAACTGGGGGGGGGAGGCAGTGCCCCCCCAGCCCACATGAAGCCTGGCTATGCGCATGATCCTCAATGATAAAGCTCCTGTTAGGCATGAAATCTGGTGTGGCATCTTTATCTATCTCCTCTGCTCCCTGTGATGCTGCATTATCTTCAAGGGGAGGGGAAAATTCACAAGGGGAAAGAGCATAAGCGGAAATGGTTCTGCACACTTTCCCAGAAAGCCACTTCCCCGTCTTCAAAGCAGTCCCAGGGAACCCCTAACAAGCAACACAATATATTCAGGGAACCCTAATTAAGTCATGTCATGTCATGTCACATCATGTCTAATTTGACTCTCAATCATAACTGACATCTGAGAACTGTGTTTGGTGGACCCAAGTTCAAACCTTCCACCTCAGTTCTCAGATTTTCAGTCTTTTAGGGGCCATCTTTGCGGGTTTTTGCAAAGTTAAATGGAATGATTCACTTTAAATGTTTTTAAAAGTGATGTGCAAAAATAATGCTGGGGTCAAATAGCCTGTGAAACCATTTCTCTTGGATTCCATTAGTTCTTAGCTCAAGGCTGTCATCCTATGCAGTGTTACCCAGAGAAAGCCAAACTCAGTGGTTTTCAACCAGGGTGCCATGGCACCCTGGGGTGCCTTGAAGAATGGTCAGGGGTGCCTTGGGCAACACTGGCCTCTGTTCCTCTTTCCTTCCCTTCCTCCTCTGATGCCCTTTCACGTCTTTGCCTCCCAAAGGGTTGCATACCTGTTTGTTGCAGCAGCTCTGGCTACAAGCCCCCCAAGCAAATAGTGCCTCTGGGGCTGGCTAGGGGGTGCTTCCCAGGCCCCTCTCTTTTGGGGCAGGGTTTGGCAGCACAGAAGAAGAATTTGGATTTGATATCCCACTTTATCACTACCCAAAGGAGTCTCAAAGCAGCTAACATTCTCCTTTCCCTTCCTCCCCCACAACAAACACTCTGTGAGGTGAGTGGGGCTGAGAGACTTCAGAGAAGTGTGACTAGCCCAAGGTCACCCAGCAGCTGCATGTGGAGGAGCGGAGACGCGAACCCGGTTCCCCAGATTATGAGTCTACCGCTCTTAACCACTACACCACACTGGCTCTCAGACACCAGGGATGGCATCAGCAGCTGCCCAAAGGACTCCCAAAAAGAGGAGAGCAGAGAAGGGGCTGAGGGAACACTCCACAAGGGAGCAGGGGTGTCGCAGGGGAGTCGCAGGGGAGGGGCGGGGGGTCCCGGGCAGCGCCCCTGCTGGGGGTGACACACCGGGGGGCGGCCCCGCCCACTGAGCTTTAAATTTTTTTTACTTTTTTGGTTTTTTTTAAAAAAAATTAGGCTATTTTCGGCACTGCCGGGGTGGAGCCGCAGGGGCGGCCAGCGAGGAGGGGTGTCACCCCCCTTCGCTGGCCGCCCCTGCGGCTCCGCCCCAGCAGCGCCGAAAATAGCCCCCCCTTCCAGCGGCGCAGCTCGGCATGGAGGCAAGGGGCGGGCCAGCAAGGTGGGGTGCCACCCCCTCCTGGCTGGCCCGCCCCTTGCCTCTTTGCCGAGCTCCGCTGCTGGCTGGCTTGCGGAGCCGGGGCATGGAGAGGGGCCGTCCCTCTCCCTGCCCCGACTTGCGCTCCGCCAAGGGAGCCCGGGCGGCGGATTCGGGAGTCTTTGCAGCCCGCAAAGACTCCCGAATCCGCCTCCCAGCACCCCTTCGTGCCGCGGCTGCTCACGCAGGCACGAGCAGCCGCGGCACGAAGGGGTGCCGCCGCCGGGCGGAGGCTTCGGGAGTCTCCCGAATCCGCCGCCCGGCACCCCGGAGGAGGGGAGCGGCGGATGGGGGCGGCGGCTGGAGGCGCTGAGCGCTGAGCGCAGGCAGCCGCTGCAGCCAGCCGCCTCCCTCTGCCCCCGCTGGCTCCGGCAACCATGAACAGGGGCGCTGCTTCTTGCCCTTCGTCCGTCCCTGGCGGCAGCGGACACGGAGGGTGCCGGCAGGTCTGTAGCAACTGCTGGAAAGTGCTGAGGCAGGTGAGTGTACGTCGACCCCCATCACGTTCTCCACACACACACACCCCTCCGCGCGTGCGCTCGGTGCTGTGGAACGTTGGGGATCAGCGTGCGCGGAGCGGGCAGTGGCGGGGAGCCCGATCGGAGGAGGCGACTTCACTCGGAGCGCTGCCCGAAGGCGCTCGGAGATGCTGCTCGTCGCTCCCAATTGCAGACCGTTGGGCTGCTGCGCCCGGGCCACGTCCCCTCAGCCAACTCTTATAAAGGGGGGGGAGGGAGGCGCTCACCCCGCTGCGGGGGGGGGCTCTTTCACCTTCGCGCAGGGCTGCTTGTGTATGTGTGTCAGTCAGTCAGGGTTATCCCAAAGCAAAGGATAGCACATATAATGAGGCGTTACATGTGTGTAAGTGTGAAATCTGGTGTGCCCCCGGGGGCGGGGCGGGGCGTGCGTCATGACGTCATGACGCACGCCCCGCAATGCCCCGCCTCCAGGGGTGCCTTTTGGCTTCCCGCCCCCGGCAGCCAAGGGGCTAGGAACGCCCCTGCAAGGGAGGGTGTTCAAAAAGGGGTGAGGGGCTAGCTTGGCATAATCAATATTTCATTTTATTATTATTGGTATCAATAATCACTCTCATCACAAGGGAGCTCTTGAAAGGAAGTAAGTCTAAGCATCCTGATCCATCTGCAGATCTTTTTTTCTCTCCAAGGGAGAGCTAACTTCCTCCCACACTTGGCTTGCACACTTCCTATTCTCTTCAGCAGCTCAGGTTTTACCAGTCCAGTTTCCAGCACAGCTGGCTCACAGAGAGATAGGAAGAAGGAGCATTGCTTTCCAAGTGTCTCAGCATGTAACAAGCCAGTGAATTAGAAAGACTTGCGGGGGGTCCCAGCTGGGGTCCCTCCAGAACTGGACCGGTTTGTGCTCTGTGGCAGCAAAGAGAAGCTCCTCTTCACCACTGCTGCTGCAGGTAACGTTGGAGAGCTGATTTTTCTCTGAAACTATTTCTCTTTCACAGTAGTTCTTTAAATCAATTTTAATGACATTTGTTACATTAAAATTATAATCAGCATGGGAAAAGACTGAACAGAGCATGGGAGGGGGTGTCTTCTGCCTCTCTTATAATTCTAGGCCTAGAGGGTTGCCCAATGAAATGGACAGATGGTGGGTGAAATGTTTTGTGGTACAAAACCCCCTTAGCATGTGAAACTCACTGCCCCAAGAGTCTTTTTTTTTTTAAGCGCTGGACAAATTCATAGAAGAGAGCTGTGTCTACAAAAGACTATTAATGAGTGATGTTTGGCAAATCCATTTCTTGCAAATCCCAAGATGAACTGACCTTGGATTTATCTGAATTTTGCTATGCAGTCCTTGTCCCAAGAAATAAATACCAAAATGAATATTAGAAAGATGCACTTTGGGATAAAATATGTTCAAGAAATTTGAGAGCAAACACCTTAAACATACATTTATATACAAAGTTTTGTGTAGATTGCAGATTACTGCAGAAACAGGGCAGGCTTCTACATACAGTACATGTGTGAAACTGCTCCATCCCAATTATTTGCTATTTGGACCCTTATGCTCTCAAGAGTTCCCCTTTGGACTGGGCTCAGAGATCCTCTGAAGGCCCACAGCCTCCCTATTCATACCCAGGAATATGGGTACAAAACAACAGTGGAGGAGTCTGTTCATTGCTAGCCACAACGTGTCTAAAACTCCCCTTAAAATTTTAAAACCCACCAAATGTAACTGTTGCAAACTGCTTCATATTTATAAAACAAAAACAACTTGGGATTGTTATCCCCCAGCTCTAGTGTAGCAGAAGTAATGAACAGATCATTCATCATTTTACAAGCACACCCAGAGAAAACTGTTGGCATCCCTCTCTCTTCGCCAACATGCCTTGTCCAAAAAAACCCCACCCCTCCGTTGCTGAATGCATTTTGACATGGGAGACTTTCTTGGCTGTATAAAATTAGAAATAATATGCAGAGTGAAATCAAGCGGAGCTGATCATCCGTCACTCAAGGGGTAGATGAGAAGCTCACTGGGTATGAGAATGTCTCAGTACTTTATCTTCCTGGACAGCCTTTATCTTCAAAGAAAGATGAAAATGAAGAGACCCTTCTCCTTTCTTTCCCAAGGATCCCAGTCTACAGCCCCCTACCTCCCTTGCTTGGGATTTCACAGATTCACAGAAATCCCAAAGTCCATCTAGTTCAACCCCTAGAAATGCAGGAATCACAGCTAAACAACCCCTGGCTGGTGGCCATCCAACCTCTGCTTAAAAACCTCCAAGGAAGGTGGGATAATCCACCACCTTCCTGACTCTATTATTCAGAGGGAGCCCCATTCTACTGTCAAACAGCTCTTACCCTCAAAAAGTTATTCCTAATGTTTAGTTGGAATCTCTGTTCTTGTCATTTGAATCCTTTGGAAAGCAAGCTTACTCCATCTTCAATTTCACAACCCCTTCAGGTATCTGAAGATGGTTATTATGTCTCCTCTCAGTTGATCTGATCCCACAGTTCCTCCTCACCTTCTCAAAATTTAGCACGACATTTTTCCTAAGACAAGTTTCTTCCAAAAAGCCACAAAAACACATGGCACCCTGTAGTCAAGATGGTTTTTTTCTGGCAGGAAGGCATGGCTGGGGCACCTGGGGTTATGTCCCCACCACAGAAGAAGGGGTGAGTGAAGATCTGCATCAGGAACAAGGGTGGGAGGAGATCAACAGGCACCTCCTATTCACCAGGAAGCTCTGTGGAATCAGCATTTGGAAGGGGCTGTAGGGTGACGACAGAGACAGCCTCCAAGGAGCATGCTGCAGCAGGTGTGAAAGATACTCGGAGTCCAGGTGACTTTCATGCTCTTTATTCAGCTCATAGTAGTGAGGAATGCAGTTCCCCCAAAACGTTTGCTTTATATACACTATTTACACAATGGGCCCCACGTGATTGGCTAATTCCGGGATACTCCTGTATGCCAATCAGAGTGCGGATTCAGTTCCACCTGGAGCTGGATTGGGTGGCTCCTGCAGACCAATCAGACTGCTGCAATCTCAATCCTATTGTTCTGGGACCAATCAGACTGCTGCAATCTCAATCCTATTGTTCTGGGACCAGTCAGACTGCTGCAATCTCAATCCTATTGTTCTAGGACCAATCAGACTGCTGCAGTCTGGATCCTATTCAGCTCAGTACATAACAAGGTGATTGCATGGAGGCCACATCTGCTGCCCCTGTGGATCCTGCCACCAGAGTCAGCTGCCTCAATTTACCTCATGGGTGGGCTGGCGTTGGCTGGCGCTCTCCTGGAAGGTGCTGGGAAGCAGCAGCACTGCTGCTCTTCTCTGAAACCCCACAGCCAGGAAAGAAACATGGAAAGACCCTTCAGCTGAATCAGGCCAATGGGACATGTGGTCCAGCGTCTTTGTGGTGGCCAACTAGTACCCTGTTCCCACTCTAGCCTGCTGCCCTGAGGTGTGACTACAGCAGGGAGGTAAGCTGTGGAACTCCCTCCCACAGGAGGAAGTGATGCGTCACCAACCTATATGGCTTTAAAAGAGGATCAGACAAATTTGTGGAGCAGGAGAGGGTGACCAACAGCTTCCAGCCATGCTGGCTATGCTCTAGCTCCATTATTTTAAGTAGCAATGCTTCTGTATTCCAGTGTCTGGAAACTATATAGATGCAGGGGGTGGTCTTATGATTGGTCCTGTTTGATGGCTTTCCAAAAGAGGCATTTGATGGGTCACTGGGAGAACAGGATGCTGGCTATCAGGAGCTGGCCAGCTTGAGAAAACAGCACTCAAGAGGTACCGGTAATTACAGAAGATTTGTTGCAGACAAGCAATGAGCCTCTGTCTGCTATCTCTGAGTGACCATCTACCACAATCAAGTTGACTCTTCTGAAGAATACGTCCAGCTACTGCAGAATATCCCGAACCTCCTCCCCTTACATTTCTGGGTTCGTTGTCTGTCTTGGACTTTCTCCATTCACCTAGTTCTGGGACTGATGAGGTCAGCTACCTCCTCTTCCAATGAGGAAATTCCTTCCCTCCCTTGTGCCGTGAGGGACTATAACTCCTCAGAGAGCTTGCTCCCATCCAGCCCGCCTTCCCTATGTTGATTAGCCACATTTCTGCCAGCTTCAAAGGGAGGAGGAGGCGTCAGCCCACCATTTCCAGCTGTCTGAGAACTCTGCAAGACTCTCTGATCTGCTGCTGCCTGCCTGCTTTCTAGCTGAGGCTGCCCTTCTTGGTTTGGGGCTGTTGTGTCCATGACACTGGCCAAGATGGGTCATTGGCTTGACCCAGCTGAAGGCTTTTCTGAGGTTCTTGTGTCTGTCCCATTGGCAATGCATGCCAGTCCAGTTGTCCTCTCCATGGGGAATTGGGGGGGGGGTTGAGGCTATTTTGTCCTTCCAGGCCTGGTATGTGTGTGTCTCTTTTAACATAATTATGAAACCCATTAGCTGGGGTCAGCAGACACAGGTGTTTGACCACATCCACACTATAAAACACATTTGAAGCTCATGGCTTCTCCCTTCCAAATCCTTGAGAACTGCAGTCCATTAAGGGTGCTGGGAACTGTAGCTCCATTGTGGGGGCGGGGGCAATTGAGTCCCCACTTTTGACACAGGCCAAGAGGGAAAGTACATTTATTTTTGATGCTTTTGGAAATGTTTGCATTTATTGATAGTATGTGGATATCATCTAATTTACTCCCAAAAATAAAAAAATGCGAGATATTGGAAAAATCATTAACAGATCATAATCCCATTATGGTAAGAATAAAAGAGAAGTACAGGAAATTTAATTTCAATAGATGGCGACTAGATGAGAGTATTCTAAATGATGAAACCTTTATAATAAAACTGAAGGAATTGTTGAAAGAGTTCTTTGAAAGGAATACATCAGAGGAAATAGAGTTGACAACAACGTGGGATGCAAGTAAAGCATTTATCCGAGGTTTGTATATTCAGCAAAAAAGTCTGGTTAAAAAAGAAAGGGGAAAAAATCTGGAAAGAATTAAGAAAGAAATAGAAGAGAAAGAAAAGGAATGGAGGGAAAATCTGGAAAATAAAAACCTGGCAACACAGATAAAATTTTTACTATCCATACTGGTGGGATTAGAAATAGAGGAAAAAATTAAATGGACAAAATAAAAATATTTTGAATCTGGGGAAAAAAATGGGAAATTATTGGCATGGCAATTAAGAAAAAAACAAAACAAAAGAGGAGGGCAACCAAAATGGTCAAAGGCCTGGAAACGATGCCTTATGAGGAACGGCTTAGGGAGCTGGGTATGTTTAGCCTGGAGAAGAGAAGGTTAAGGGGTGATATGATAGCCATGTTCAAATATATAAAAGGATGTCATATAGAGGAGGGTGAAAGGTTGTTTTCTGCTGCTCCAGAGAAGCGGACACGGGGCAATGGATTCAAACTACAAGAAAGAAGATTCCACCTAAACATTAGGAAGAACTTCCTGACAGTAAGAGCTGTTGGACAGTGGAATTTGCTGCCAAGGAGTGTGGTGGAGTCTCCTTCTTTGGAGGTCTTTAAGCGGAGGCTTGACAGCCATCTGTCAGGAATGCTTTGATGGTGTTTCCTGCTTGGCAGGGGGTTGGACTGGATGGCCCTTGTGGTCTCTTCCAACTCTATGATTCTATGATTCTATGAAAACCAAAAAATAATTTCAAGTATTAAAGAAGGAGATAA
The DNA here is from genome assembly GCA_900245905.1 of Lacerta viridis. Classification (NCBI taxonomy): domain Eukaryota; kingdom Metazoa; phylum Chordata; class Lepidosauria; order Squamata; family Lacertidae; genus Lacerta; species Lacerta viridis. Next base: position 826,708 of record OFHU01000759.1, read on the forward strand.
AAATTGGACCAGCCCAGAGGATATTCAAAAATGCTTAGTTAATTATTATAAGAAATTGTATAAAGGAGAAGAGATAAGTGATAAGAAATTAGAAAAGTATTTCACAAATCGGAAACTTTTACAAATTAGCGAAGAAGAAAAAGAATTCTTAAGCAGTGTAATATCAAAAAAAGAAATTTATTTGGCTATAGCAAAGCTAAAACTGGGGAAATCACCAGGTATGGATGGTCTCTCAAATCGACACTATAAAGTATTTAGAGAAGAATTGGTAGAGATATATCAAAAGTTAGTGAATAAAATCTTAGAAGAAGGAGTTTTCCCAAAATCCTGGCAAGATGCATTCATCACATTAATTCCAAAAGGAGAAGGAGAGAACATACAAGTGGGAAATTTTAGACCAATTTCCCTCCTAAATGTAGATTATAAAATCTTTGCTGAAATACTAGCCAATAGATTAAAAATAGTATTAAACAGAATAATTGGACAAGATCAACAAGGATTTCTCCCGAAGAGGAAAATGTCTAATAATATGAGGATATTTTTAAATTTGGTTGAATACTTAGCTTGGTTTCCAAGCAAAAGAGTGGCATTTATATTCCTCGATGCCGAGAAAGCATTTGATAATTTGACATGGAAGTTTATGAAAAAAACATTAGAAAAAAGTGGTATAGAGGGAAAATTTCTAAAAGGAGTAAATGCTATATACAACAAACAAACAGCGAATTTAATTATAAATGGGGAAGTAACAGAAAAATTTGAAATAACAAAAGGCACTCGTCAGGGATGTCCATTGTCACCCCTATTATTCTTGCTATCCATAGAATGTCTACTTAAAGATGTAAAAGAAGATGAAAATATAAAAGGAATAAAAATAGGAAGAAACAATTATAAAATTAAGGCCTTCGCTGATGATATTATAATTATGTTAGAAGACCCAATAGATTCAATAAATTACTTGAAACATAGATTACAGATTTAAGGGGAAATAGCGGGATTTAAAATTAATGTGAAAAAAACCAAAATAATTACAAAAAATATAAGGAAAAAAGAAGTAGAAGAATTACAAGCACTGGCGAATTGGGAGATAGTAAATAAAGTGAAATATCTAGGTATAGAAGTAACAGCTAATAATATAAATTTATTTGAAAATAACTATTCAAAGACTTGGAAGGAAATTAAAAAAGAGCTGGAGAGATGGGAAAATCTAAATTTATCCTTTTCGGGCAAAATAGCAGCAATTAAGATGTCAATATTACCGAAGTTTTTGTTCTTGTTCCAAATGTTCCAAATGTTGCCAATCGAAAAAAGAAATATTTGCTTTATGGAGAAAAAGTTTAAGTAAATTTATTTGCGGAGGGAAAAAAGAAAGAATCCTATATAAAATTTTAACAGATACGAAAGAAAGGGGGGGATGGGGAGTCCCGGACCTCAGATTGTACTATGCAGCAGCATGTCTGTGCTGGATAAAGGACTGGTGTTTATTGGAAAACAAAGAACTGTTGGAACTAGAAGGATTCAGGAATATTACAGGGTGGCATTCATATTTGTTACAGGAAAAAAAGGGAAGTAATAAAGAATTTACTGATCACATAATTAAAAAATCCCTATACAAAATTTGGATAGAATTTAAAGATTTGATTGAACCAAAAGTACCATGGTGGGCATCGCCGTTAGAGATGACGGCGATGAATAATAAAATTAAGGAAGAAAAATGGTTGACCTATCAAGATTTGTTAGTGAAAGAAAATGACCAATGGGTTTTGAAACCGTATCAACAAATTAAACATCAATGTGCAAGTTGGTTACATTACTATCAGATACAGAATATATTTAAAAAACACAAGGAAATAGGATTTGTAGAAAAAAAATCAAAATTACAAGAATTTCTATTAGAAAATTCGAATAAACCATTATCAAAAATATATAAATTTTTACTTGAATGGGAATTAAAGGATGAAGAAGTAAAATGTGTAATGACGAAATGGGCACAAGATCTAGGGAGACCCATATATAGGGATCAATGGGATAAATTATGGAAAAATAATATGAAATTTACAGCATGTTCTGGAATTAAAGAGAACATGATGAAACTGGTATATAGATGGCACTTTACCCCAGAGAAGTTGGCAAAAATATATGGAACAAATTCGGGTAAGTGCTGGAAATGTCAAAATGAAATAGGTACGTATTTCCACTGTTGGTGGAAATGTCCAAAGATTTATGAATTTTGGAATAATATATATGAAAATTTGAAAAAAATGTTGAAAATTACATTTGGGGAAAAAACCTGAAATATTTCTATTAAGTATGACCCCTGAGAATATTCCTGAAGACAGAAAAAACATCCTTTTGTACGCATGTGCCGCAGCTAGGATACTTATAGCTAAAACCTGGAAAGGAGAAAAAATACCAACAGTCCAAGAATGGCAAATTAAGCTAATAGAATATATGAATTTAGCAAGGATGACAGCAGCAATAAGAGATATACAAAAACAGAAAACAAAAGCAGAATGGAAATATGTGGAAGAATATTTAAAAAAGAAGGTTTGAAAACGGAACTAATGATTTGCTTAGATTAAGTTACGCACGTGGGAGATTTAAATTATATATATATATATATATATATATATATATATATATATATATATATAGTTGCTGTTTTTTGTTCGTTTGTAAGAATGAGAGTAACTAAATTATTAGAGTAATGAAATGAGTATTATACTAAGAAAACCGTTGTAGAAGCAATATGAAGTCATATTTTAAAGTTGATGTATAATTTGAAAGAGATTATTGTAAATTTATGTTTATTATTTGTGCGATGAAAGATTTAATGTTTTGTTTTGTTTTATGTTTGAAATCCTTTTTTTAAAAGAAACACAAATTTAATAAAGACTTATTTTAATATTAAAAAAGCACAACGGAAATGTTTGCATTTCACCCTGGGTAGCCCTGATCAAAGAGATTCTGAAAATGATTCTGAATCCCACAGTTGTAAAGAGACTGGAAAGAGCTAAATAAAGGAGCTTGCCTCAGGGGGAACAAGGCCTGTCAAAAAACAAAACCAAACCAAACCAATATATTAAATGGTTCTAGTGTCTCCAGGGTTTCTGGCTGGCTTGCCGGGATCCCCCCCCCCCCGAGATGTAACATTGCATTTCTGTTTGAATTGTGGCAATTACTTCTCAATTTGCACCTATACATATTAATGAGCATATGCAGATTTCATGCAAACCTGTGTCTTGGTTTTTTTAAGATACCTTCCCTCTTTTCTGAGCAATGCGCCAGTGGCTCTTGCCTCCTTTAGTCCCAGTCTCTCTCTTGTATTCAGAGTGATCCTTCTGCACTTTATTTCCTACCTCCCAGTGCCCCCTTGCCTTCCGGACAGCTTCTGAAATCTTCTGACAACTGCCCACACCTTCCCACCAGCACCCCAGTCACACCCACTCCATCTCTCCCATAAAGATATGAGGCTGGATATCCCACTAAAGGGACCCTCCCACAAGGTAGGTCTTACGGTTCTCTCTGCCCTGGTGATCATATAACCCTAGGCTTGTAGAGTTGGAATGGACCTCAAGGGTCATCTAGTCCAACCTCTTGCAATGCAGTAATCACAGCTAAAGTAAGAGAATCATAGAATTGTAGAGTTGGAATAGAATCCCAACCCTCAGCAATGCAGGAGTCCTTTGCCCAACATGGGACTCAAACCCACAGCCCTGATGTAACGAACACATCTGCCCCAAGTACAGTGGAACCCCGGGTTACGCACACCCCAGGTTGCGGATGTTCGAGTTAAGAATGCCCGCAACCCGGAAGCATTTCCAGAGCGCACGCAAATGTTTTTTGGCATTCGTGTTATGCATGCCCATGTTACGTAGCATGATCCAGAATGGATTTCGTGTGTAACACGGGCTACCACTGTATAGAAACACAGCATGAGTCTGGAAGCAGTCAGACAGAATGGAATGTAGATTTAGTGTCAACAGAGAGGGAGAGGGAGAGAAGTCAGCTTGCTCAAGAAGCACAGGCAGCCTTGGGAAGCAGGTAGGGTAGCTGTTCTTCACTGGAAGAGAAGGCAATCAATCCCCTGAGCCCAAAGAGTGGACGTATGGGAAAGGTCTTAGACAGAAAACAAACCCGGAAACGTAAGGGTCATAGGTTCAGGATATTCTGTAGAACCCAGAAACATTCCCCAGAAGGGTCAATTGACTTATAAGGCACAGACGATCCAAGGCTAACTGTTTGTATTGCAATAAATCTTCAAGCTAATTACGACTTGCGTGTTACCAAGACGGCAGCCTGGGCTCCTGATAGCTGAGATGGAGAGTCTCATGTTCTCCAAAGGGCAGCCCTGACAGAGGGCCACACAACCTCTCCTTAAAAAACCTCCAAGGAAGAAGAGCTCACCACCTTCCAAGAGAGACTGTCAGAAAGTTCTTCCTTAGAATCACCTTTCTTGTAATTTGAATCCCTTGCTATGGGGGCTACCCTCCATGCATCTATCTTGTGAATGGTACATGGTCTGACATGCTCCACTCTTAATTATTCCTTCACCTGTTCCACGGCTCAGGTCTAGAGTTGAAAGTTTCAGGTGAAAACCTGGGCTTTAATGATTTGTTCAAAATTTTAACACAGAATATTATTTTGCTGCACTCAGATGTTCTCAGCTGGACTGTTGTGCTGTCTGCACTGTAAGAAGGACGTACCGTATTTTTCTCTCCATAGGATGCACCGGACCATAGGGCGCACCTCATTTTTAGAGGAAGAAACCAGAAAAAAATATTTTTCTGGCTTTCCTCCTCTAAAAGCCCCCCCCCCTTTTTTGAGGATCAGCTAAAGGTTTTGCAGCTTTTTTGCAAAGGGGGAAAAGCCCCATTTTTATGGGGTTCAACTCACATTTCTGAAAAATCTTAAGGAAAGGGAGCCATTTCTACTGTTTCCAGACAGATAATCTAATCAGCCAGTCACATGTCCTGGGGAAACAAACAACCTCCCTCTGCAGCACATTCAACAAAGGAGGGCGGGGCTGAAAGGGAGCCGGGACTCTTATCTCTCTCCCGATCTCTTGCTGATCAGCTGCTGAGCGGGGTCCTTTCAACACCCCTTTTCTCTTTGTAAAATAAAAAGCACAATCTGCTTTTGGCCCCTGGGCAATTCAGCTCCAGGGACCACCATTCGCTCCATAAGACGCACAGGTATTTCCCCTTACTTTTTAGGAGGAAAGAAATGCGTCTTATGGAGCGAAAAATATGGTAGATAGATTGCAATGGGTTCAAGGGAGAACAGGAAAGATGGTCAGGGATATGGACAACAAGACTTAGGAAAGGATGAAGGAATCAGTTATGTGTAGCTTGGATACTGTTCACTTCAGATCCCTGAAGGGCCGTCAAATGAATTTTAGTTACAAGAGGGTATAGATTTTGATTGAACATTTGGAGAAACATCTTGACTCTAAGAGCTGCTTAAGAACGGAAGCAGTTGCCTAGAGGAACTGATGGTCTTTCTTTCTCTCCCCCCGCCCCCAGTCAGCCTCCTGCGGAGGCTGAACACTCATCTGTTAGAAATGCTCCAGGCCTGGATTTCCAGAATCCAGCAATGGGTTTGACTAGATGTCCTCTAAGACCCATTCAAAGTCCATGCTTCTGGTCAGCTGCATTCTTCTAGATCAGCCTTTGCCAACACAGCACCCTCCAGCATTTGGGATTTTTTAGTTTAGAGAAAAGGCGAGGATGATGCATGACACGGAGAAAGTGGATAGAGAAAAGCTTTTCTCCGTCTCTCATAAGCCTAGAACCCACAGGCACCCAATGAAACTGAAGGTTGGAAGATTCTGGACAGATGAAATAAATTCCTTCACGCAAGCACATAAACTATAGAACTCCCTCCCATAGGAGGCGGGGTGGCCACAACGTGGGTGGCTTTCAAAGAGGATTGGGCAAACTTAGGGAGGATCAGGCTCTTGATAGCTATGAGCCACAATGGCTCTGGTCTCCCACATTGGTCGGAGGCAGTAATGCTTCTGAATCCCAGTTGCAGGGGGGCCGAGGGCTCTTGTGCCTGGCTCCTGCTTCCTGCTTCCCCACAACCCATGGTGAAAACAGGATATTGGACTAGATGAACCATTACTCCGTTCCAGCAGTTTCTGTTGAGTGATTTATTGCATTTGCAGCCTATTCTTTTCCCAAGCGGGTCAAAGAAGGCAATGACTGGCCTCAGGTCACCTAGGGAGTTTCATGGCTATTGGGGATTTAAATCCTGACCTCTCCCAGATCCTGCTCTGACCCTCAAACCCCACGCTGATTCCCTTTTGGACAACTCCACTGTGTCCCAGCCAGCATGGTTCTATGATGTCAGGGCTAATGGGAGTTGTAGTCTGAAGCACCTGAAGGTCACCAGGTTGAGGGAAGTTGTGCTACATTACACTAGCAGGGGGACGCCAGATGACCAAAGTCCTTCAGTTAACTTTCCCATGCCACCCAAAGCTGCTACCACATCAGATTTTGTAGCCATTGATTTGGCATTACAAAGTGTTAGTGGGGAGTGGGGATGCCCAGGAGTGAACCCTTCCAAACTGCTGACTTGCATTTTGACAGGTCTGTAAAAGAATTGTGCTTAAGCAATTCATACTCCTACTACATTTAATAAAAACCGTCTTCCAACAATCTAGAACATACTGATGAGAACATACTGGGCTTTCAGTCCTCCAGCCATTTAAAAAGTGAATGATAAATAGCCGGGGGGGGGGGATGAGAAGAAAGGGAAGGGGGTGGATGGATCTGAACAAATCTGGCAGAGGAATGCATGTGCAGGTTTGCATTTGGCAGAGTTCCCTGCATCTAGGCCTAGGGGACACTTTGAGAGGAATGCCAAATCCTTATTCCATATCAGTCTTCCTTTTTGAATTTGTACACAGAGCTCCCGAGTTTGTTCTTCGCTGAAAGGCAACACTGTCTGCTCTCTAATTTAACAAGAGGGATGACTCAAGGTTAGATGTTCCCGGGGCTGCCATAAATGGAAGGAGGCAGAGCATTTCCAGCTTGGTTTGGGGATTCTGTTCTTTGCTGCTTGTTCTACAAACACAGACAAGTCTGCAGTGAAGGAAGGAAAGCCAAAAGAAAGGGAAGGCTGGTGATGGTGGGGTGCAAAAGCTCTTCCTCAAGGAACTGAAAGAGCCAAAATGCCTACTTTATTCCCCATACTGTGAGCTTTGTGGGACTGGAAACCACCAAAGAGGGAAAGGAGTGAAGGAGCAGCAAAGAGACAAACACATCCTGAAGCAAATTAGTGGCAGATCCCCAAACAAAGGGCCTCTCAGAGGGGCCACTTAGAATAATTGACTTGTAGAGCTGGAAGGGACCCAAGGGACACCTAGTCCAAACCCGCGTAATGCAGGAACCATAGCTAATCACTTAATTCAGATCTCCATAAGAGAGGGTTATTTTCACATTTGTATACAAGTGATGCAATTGAGTTCTCTGGGCAGCTTTCAGACCATTAAAAACCTAAATAGCATTTAAATGATTAGAGAAAAGCTTTTGGGCATGGGTGCCAGGGTGAGCAGTTGCCAGGAATGTTATGTATTGAAGTTCTCACCCTAGGCCACTAGGGGTGTGTGTATATAGTTCATTCTGCTGCAGTTTTCACTCAGGTCCGCACATGCAAATGAGGGATTGAAAGTGACGTTCAGGGATTGGGTAACTACAGAAAGTTGTTACTGTTGCTTTGTAGCTGAGTTCTATATAAGCAGGCTGCTGAGCCCTTCAGCTCACTTCTGTTCCAGCCTGAGAATAAACAAGAGCTGCTTGGAAATCACTGTGTCGTCTGCTGTGTCCACCCACAACTTAACACTGGCGACGAAGGTGGGATTATGGACATCAGAACACAGACAGACGCAGCCATTCTTGCAGCAAGAGCAACTCACAATTGCTGCCCGCCATGCTTTTTATCACCGGAACCAGGCAGAGGGGGAGTCGATCAACAACTACATCGCCGCCCTTCGAAAGGCCGCATTGACCTGCGAGTTCCGAGACTTAGACGATGCTCTGATGGATCGGATCGTCTGCGGGGTCTGGGACAACCGTCTGCAACGGCGTCTCCTCGCCAAGCCAGACCTCACACTGCAGAAGGCCATCGAGGAGGCTGCGGCCTCAGAAGCTGCTGAACTCTCTGCCCAAGAGATCCGCAAGGCCAGCAGCCCACATCCTACTAAGAAGCCAATTGCTGTACACCACGAAGAGGCTAGCAGTGACGAGGCGTCAACCAGCGAAGACGATGACGTGCACCAGATGAAGCGGGAACGCAGGAAGTTCAAACAGAAGTCCAAGGAACCAATCAGAATGCACTGGCTGTGGAGGCAACCACCCCCGTGCCAAGTGTCGATTCAGAGACGCCACCTGCCGGCAGTGCTCCAGAAAAGGCCACATCGCTAAGGTCTGCCGATCAACTCCATCAAACACAGCCTCTTCACCATCTCGTAAGTCCAAGTCGTCACCCTGGTCCACAAACAGTAACTGTTTCACTCTCACCAACTGTTGCTGCTCATCTGGAACCACGATTGGACAAACCGACTCGCCTACACGACGCAAACTACACATCACGGTGCTCATCGAAGGAGCTCCGTGTGACATGGAGATCGACACCGGGTCTGCCCTGTCCGTTGTGTCCTGGAGCACTATCAAAAGACTTGTGCCCAAGCTTTCTAAGAGGCAGCTTGACCTACATCGCGTACACCTGAGAGACTACCAGGGGAACGACATTCCCGTGACAGGCGTCGGCCAGTTCCAGGTCAAGTTCAAAAATTTCTCGGGCCCACTCCGACTCGTGGTAGTTGAAGATCCGCGTCCCAGCCTCCTAGGGCTAGAATGGTTTGGCGCCCTCGGCCTGGAAGTCACTGGCATCAACTGCATCTCCAACGCAGAAGTTGAAACCTTAACCAAAGAATTTGCCGAGGTTTTTGATGGCACATTGGGCCAATATACAGGTACACCCATCTCCTTTAGCCTTGATCCACAAGTCGCTCCAATCAAGCTAAAGCCACGCCGGGTTCCGTTCGCCCTCAAGGCTAAGGTGGACGAACAACTGGACAAATTAATCGCGCAAGGTGTTTTGGAGCCGGTCGACCATGCCAAGTGGGAAACGCCTATCGTCACACCTGTCAAGCCGGATGGGTCGGTGAGAATATGCGCAGACTACAAGTGCACGATCAACAAGGCACTTCAGCAGCACGCTTATCCAGTTCCCGTCGTCCAACACCTGCTGCATTCCCTGGGCGAAGGCAAGGTCTTTGCTAAGCTGGACCTTGCCCAAGCCTATCAACAACTGCCTGTTGACGACGCCACCGCTGAAGCTCAGACGATCGTCACCCACCGAGGAGCGTTCCGATGCCGCCGGCTACAGTTCGGGGTGAGCGTGGCTCCTGGCATCTTTCAAAGCCTCATGGAGCGCCTCCTGCAGGGGCTTCCAGGCGTGGTACCATATTTCGATGATGTACTGGTATCCGCAGACTCAAATCAGCAGCTGTTCGAGCGCCTCCGCGCCGTGCTGACCAGGTTCCAGGAGGCCGGACTCAAGGTGAAGAAAGAAAAGTGCCAGATTGCCGTTCCGCAGGTGGAGTTCCTGGGCTACCTTATCAACGCCTCTGGTCTTCACCCAACGGCATCCAAAATCCGGGCCATCCAGGAGGCCCCGATCCCAAAGAACAAGACCGAGTTGCAGGCGTTCCTGGGGCTGCTGAACTTCTACAATATGTTCCTGCCCCACAAAGCAACGCTAGCCGAGCCTCTCCACCGCCTCCTCAGCACGAAGGCACCGTGGTCCTGGGGTCATCGGGAAATGGCAGCCTTCAATGCAGTCAAGGCCCTCCTCTCATCGGACAGTGTGCTGGTACAGTACAGTGAAGCCAGGCTGCTGGTCCTCGCCTGCGACGCCTCGCCCTTACTTGCTTACTTCTCTCGGACGCTGTCTCCGGCTGAATGGAATTACAGCCAGCTCGACAAGGAGGCACTGGCGCTTGTGGCTGGAGTGAAGAGGTTCCACGAATATCTCTACGGGAGAACCTTTGACCTCATCACTGACCACAAGCCGCTCCTGGGCCTCCTTGCTGGTGACAGACCAACTCCACCGATCCTCTCGCCACGCATGCTGCGATGGACTGTTTTTCTGGCAGCCTACAGCTACCAGCTCATCCATCGCCCTGGAAAATCGCTGGGCCACGCTGACGCCCTCAGTCGTTGCCCTCTTCCAGCGCTTGTGGAAGACCCAGCTCCTGCTTCATCGCTACTCCTGATTGAGGACCTCCCAGCAGCACCAGTGTCAGCTGCCGATGTGGCCTCCGCATCTGCCCAGGACCGCACCATCAGACGTGTGCTCAACTGGGTGTGGAGGGGATGGCCAGAAGGGCCATTCACACCTGAGTTCCAGCCATTTGCAACCAGACAGCACGAACTCTCAGCTCATCGCGGCTGCCTACTGTGGGGAGACTGAGTCGTGGTTCCCCAAAGACTCCGCCAACGCGTCCTTGAGGCTCTGCACATCGGCCACCCAGGGATCGTCAAAATGAAGGCGTTGGCTCGGTGTTACGTCTGGTGGCCTAACATGGACGATGCCATCACCTCCTGGGTTGCCTCCTGTCAAGCGTGTCAAGAATCGAGACCTGCACCACCGGCAGCTAAGGGCAACACCTGGGAGACGCCAAAGGCACCCTGGTCGAGAGTGCACATTGATCTTGCTGGCCCTTTTCATGGCCGGACCTTTATGGTAGTGGTGGACGCTTATTCCAAATGGCTGGAGGTGGCCCTGATGCCCTCCACCACTACCGAAGCCATAATCCGGGTGCTGCAGGGCCTATTTGCAACGCATGGATGTCCTCGTCTCTGACAACGGGCCACAGTTCACATCAGGCACTTTCGAAAGGTACCTCTTGGGGCTGGGCATCCGCCATGCCCTAACAGCACCATTTCACCCAGCCAGCAACGGACAGGTGGAAAGAATGGTGCGTTCAGCAAAAGAGGCACTGGTGTGCCTGGACCAGAAGGACTGGCATGAGTGGGTCACGGAATACTTGCTCATGCAGCACATCACCCCGCATGCAGCCACAGGGCGGAGTCCAGCTGAACTGCTTATGGGCCGTCGCCTCAGATCTCCGCTCGACCGGTTGCATCCAGACTTTGGGGTAGCCGAGCCCCCGGGCTGTGCTAACGCACCAAGGTCTTTCATCCCCGGAGATAAGGTTTTTGCCAGGAACTATGTGGGGGACATTCCTTGGGTGCCGGCCACGATAGTGGGAGTCACTGGGCCCCGCTCATATCAGGTGGCACTTGAGGACGGGCGTTTGTGGCGCCGACACATAGACCAACTAAGGCGCCGGGTTGGGAATTTGGACGATACCGCAGTGCCCTCAACTGCGGCCTCAGCTCCAGAACCGACACCAACGGAAGGCGAGGCTCCACCTACACCCCCTTCACAAACTGCGGACATGGAGCCGAGCCGAGCCACTGCAGTGGTTTTGCCTGACTCCCTTGAGACTCAGACCACTGCCTTGCCTGAGTTTCCACCGAGTCCGCTCGCGACAGTCCCTTCAACAGCAGCGGAGCCAGGGAACTCAGGCGCAACGCCACCATTGGTAGCACGGCAGTCGCAACGGGACTCGAGCAGCCAACCGGACTCTGATACTGGCCCACGGCGGTCAGGTAGGGTTTCCAAACGCCCGGCTTATTTAAAAGACTATGTTACCAACAATTTGCACACGTAATGCTGCATTGTAAATAGAAGTAGTTATGCTTGCAAAATGGGAAAATTGAAACTGATATGCTATGTGCCTTAATGAACCAACAAGAGTATTGCTGTATATAATGGAACCACTATGATTGTAACCTAATGCCTTATCTCGGTGGGGAGGGGTGTTATGTATTGAAGTTCTCACCCTAGGCCACTAGCAGTGTGTGTATATAGTTCATACTGCTGCAGTTTGCACTCAGGTCCGCACATGCAAATGAGGGATTGACGTTCAGGGATTGGGTAACTACCGAAAGTTGTTACAGCTCACTTCTGTTCCAGCCTGAGAATAAACAAGAAAATCACTGTGTCATAGACATAGAAGGGGATGTGGACATAGAAGGGGATGTCTGGTCCACCCAGTTGGAACTTCCTGTTTCTCCTGGGCTGGGACAGACTTCCTCTACATGTGATTTGAGGTGGGTGTAGCCTCACCTGTGTGCAGGTAACAAAAGCAAATGGCCAGACGCCATCTCTCCCTCCTTTTGACTTCGTTCTTCAAGGAAGCAACATCTTCTTAGCCAAAGATGCTCTCTTGACTTCCAAGGAACTATCTCCCTTATGGGATAGTCTCCAAGTATTTTACTTTTACTAAGCTGAGTTTGCCTTCTGGGATCCAATTGTGAACAGATGTATGTAAGTAAACTTTTAATACTTTTATAAAAGACTGTGTCGTGTCTTATCTTTTAGAAGGGAATAAAGGGGGAAATACCAGGACAATATTATTATAGAGGTTTTAGCGAACCTGAGCAAGCATCCACTGTGTGACTTTAAAAGGGGAGTGTAACTCTGCTAAGTTGTGAAACTTGTTAACACAAGTTATAATAAAATAATATATCCTCTTCTGTGTCCCTGAACATTCCCACAACATGAATGCCCCCCCCCAATCTGTATCCATGAGCTCTAATCCCACAAGAAGGCCTTGTCTAAGTGCATCTATCATCAAGATCAACGGCAACAAGGGCCTGACAACAAGTGCATCTATCATCAAGATCAACGACAACCTTCTGATCAGCAAGCCCATGGATCAGTGGTTTACACCACAGCGCCACCCACGTCCCTCTAGAAGTTGGCAAATGTGTCCTCTTTTTTGCTATTCAGAATATGGCAACCCTATCAGAACTTAAGAGCCTGCTGAACTAAGCCTGTGGCCCATCTTGTCCAACCTCCTGTTCTCGCCATGGCCAGCCAGATGTCCCAAGGGGAAACCCACAAGCAAGACCTGAGCAGTACTCGCCCTCCTGTAGTTTCCAGCAACTGGGATTCAGAAGCATTTACTGCCTCCAGTCATATAGGCAGAGCAGAGCCATCATGATGAGTAGCCGTTGATAGCCTGTTCCTTCATAAATTGGTCCAGTCCTCTTTGAAAGCCCCTCAAGTTGGTGGCCGTTACTGCATCCTGGGGGAGCAGGTTCCATAGTCTGACAATGCTCTGTGTGAAGATTGGCTTTCTTTTATATTATGTTTATTTCTAGAATGCTCTTTATACTAAAGGATCCCAAGGCAGGATGCAAAGCAACCCTCTTCCCTTAAAAAAAATCAATACAAATATTAAAAATAATGTGATGTTGTTTATTAATGCTTGGGCCATTCACAATATTTAAAATAATTAAAAACCATGAACAAACCAACACATTTCCAACATGGTGTAGCCGTGCTCCATGATCGTTCATGGGCTCTCTCATCTCCACAAATTCCAAAAGAGCAGAAGGCCTCTGTTGCTCTGCTCATGCAACTCTGCTTCATTAAGGTGGTGGTTTTAAAAGCTAACTAACAGGTTGGGAAGATGGGCACGTGGTGCATTCTGACTAGAGGCAGCCTACCTGCCTGACCTGGCAATGACTCACTGCAGGGAAGACTGTGGCTTTCTGGAAAGATCTGCCTTTTCTGCAGGAGGACTGTGGACACCTGCTTGAAACCCTGCTGAGCTGCTATCAGTCAGAGTAGACTAGACTGAGTTCGATGGCCCAAGTGTTTAATGCAGCTTAAAGCAACTTACTCTTCCATCAACTTAGACAAGGTTATAAATGGCTATGATCAGAAGCAGTAATGCTTATAAGTACCAGTTGTGGGAAACCCAGGAGGGAAGAGTGCTCTTGGGGTTGGATCCTGCTTGTGGGTTTCCCATGGGGGCATCTGGGGTGAACAGTGTGAAAACAGGATGCTGGACCGGACATGGGCCATTGGTCTGATCCAACAAGTTTTCCTTGTTATAGAAGACCTTTTAGCTGGGAATTGAATCTTGGACCCTACACAGGCACATCTCTCTCCTTTGCCAGGCCCTCTTGAAATTGGGGTGGGGGTAGGCGACTCAGCAGCACAGAAAAAGCACCTCTCTGCCCATGGGCACCCAATGCTCTTTGGACCAAGCCTCAAGGCTCTGTGCTTGCCTTACCATGAGGCTTGGTAGTGGTGGTTTTAAAAATGGAATGTCTCCTTGTTAAGAGGCTTATTTCATCCATTAGATCTAATTTAGCCTGTCTGGATTTGCAAATTGTTCAGCTGCCATCCCAGGCAAGAGAGCAGCTCTGGCAGAAAGCCAAGGCAGCTGTTGGCAAGAAGCCATCTTCACCTTCAAAGGTCCTGGAGACCTACCCAGAGTAAAATGGGGACAAGAGAGAGTTGTCTGGGACTGCCAGCTAGTTAAGGAATTCTCTGCTTGCATTGCCTAGTGATTAGAGTGTTGGACTAGGGCCAGAGAGACATGGGTTTAAACTAGGTAACAAACCTTTTCTGTTTGCAATCACCGGCTGCCTCCTCCTTCCCTATTGAGGGGGCATCTGAGATGATCTCACAGTGATGCCACAAGCATTCTAATTACTTTGAGAGATTGGCTGGGGTGGGGGTGGGTGGGTGTAGCATAGGATGTCAAAAGTTGGTGCCACTGCTGTAAGAAAAGTGAATCAAGTATTTTGACTATGGGAGAGCTTCTCTGGGACAGAGGCAGGAGGAGCTTCAGGGGCGATTGGAAGGTAGGAGGAAGGCAATGGAAACTATTTCACAGGGTCTGAGGATGGGAGAGAACTTCTGTGCTGCAGAAGGGTGGTGTGGGAGGATGGAGCAATGCAAGAGCCAGCAGGGAAGGGGCACATCTGAGTGGTAGGGCATCTGCTCTGCATGTAGAATGTGCCAGGTTCAATCCCTGGCATCTCCACATAGCTCTGAGAGAGACTCCTACATGAAACCCTGGAAAGCCACTGCCACTCAGTGTAGAGACAAATGAGGTAGCCTCTTAAGTTCCAATTTCTACAAGCCCTTCCTTCAGAAACATAAGGAGTGGGATCTGACTTTGTTTGGAAGGGAAGGGCTGCATCTCAGTGGTATAGCATCTGCTTTGCATGCAGAAGGTCCCTGACATCTCCCGCTATCCCCTCTCTGAAACCCTGGAGAGCCGTTGCCAGTCAGTGCAAATAGCCCTGAGCTAGATGGCTCATTGGCCTGACTCTGCATAAGGCAACTTCCCATGTTCCTCCTCTGGAAGTTCCAAAGGCCAAGCCAGAGGGGCTGGTGTGCCTGATGGGAAGAAAGAGGCATGGAAGGACAAGGAAGGGCAAGTTCTGGATTAGTCTGATTCAAAGCAACTTCCCAGATCTAAGCCAGCATTTACCAACTAGGAGTT
This sequence comes from Lacerta viridis, assembly GCA_900245905.1. NCBI lineage: Eukaryota > Metazoa > Chordata > Lepidosauria > Squamata > Lacertidae > Lacerta > Lacerta viridis. The sequence continues at coordinate 842,096 of OFHU01000759.1, forward strand.
TTGGACTACAAATCCCATCATTCCCAGATAGCATGATTCTGTTGCCTGGAGCTGATGGAGTTTGTATTCCAAACTATCTAGAGGGCAACTAGGGTGGTGTGAGAAATACAGAATCATATAATGTTTGGATAGTTAAAGAAACATTACATAACTTAACATAATTTTATTTTTTTCAGCACCATTTCAAAATGTCACCTTGGACTTCCGGCGAGGGCGCCATTGCCAGCGGTTGGGAGCTGTTTCGGCTGCAAGACAGCTCCAGTTTTCCTGGGGGCTACGAGTCCCGCAACCGCGCAGCGGGCTCCGGTAAGCCACGGGAGGGGCGTCCCGTGGTTTGGGCACTCCGGCGGGCCCCATTGCGTCGTCCCGTTCTCGGGCTCCCCTTGTAAAAGGGCGGCTCGAGTGAATGGGTAACGGCGCGGGGCTGTAGAGGCTGTCCCCAACCAGGAAATCCAAGCGGCGGTCGCTGTCGGCATTTGAGCGCCCCGTTCTTCTTCAATTGAATTAAAAACAAGAAGAAACCCGTAAGCTGTAAGTACGGAGTTTAATTGGAAGCAAAATTGGTTTAATTGGCTTTAGGGGAGAAACATTAAAGAGGAAGTCCGTTTATCTCCCTTGCGACAAAAGAACAGTAACATTGACTCTGGCTGTTGCTATTTTTGGCTGATACAATGTTTTTGATTGCTCTGAGTTTGCTTTGTCAAGAAACCCCTGTTAGGGGTGGACTGAGAGTTTTGAGGTATTTCCTCTGAGAGACTGTGGATTATAAAGTGAAAATTTTTTGCACTCTGATTAGGGGGAAATGGCGGCTGTAATTTGAGATTGGAAGATGGAAAAGTACTGAACTTTGTTATTTCCTGCCAACTTCTGCCCTTTTCAGTTTCGTTTCTACGATGCCTCCAGACCCAGCAATGACTTTAGGACAAAGGACAATTCTTCTGAAACTAGAACTTTTGCAACAGAATGTCTTAGAGATTGGAAATGCTTTCTCAACCTTGGGAAATGATGTTAAGAACTTTGCTAAGGAACTCAAAGAAACAATTAGAGGATGCTCTGGGATTATATCTAAAGTAGGGAATACGCAACTCCAAGAAGAAGAAAAGCCCTGTCGACGTGAGAGGTCCAGGACTGCTTACCGTGACGTTATAATGGCTTTCTGGGGTGGGAGCCCAGAAATGCAGGAACAACAATTGTGGAAATTACAATTACAATTTGATTTGAAGACTGAAGTGGAGATGCTTCGTGGTGATGTATTACGTCCTTTGAAGAGCTCAGCAAAAGTGCTTTGGGACAATGCTCTGGTTTTTGGATATAAAGGAAAAGATGACATTCTGGATAATGGTTTGGGAAATGGTAGGGGGAAGGCTTGGTGGGGGATTGTGGTGAGAGGAGAGAAAATGGCAAGAAGGGGGGTAGGGTGAGAGAATACATATGATTAATTAGGAAGGCTCACCACGGTACCCCGACGTCAGAGAGTAAAAATGGATCTGGTTTAGAGAAGAAATACTTAGGCTTTTTAGGTTATTGTACTGGTTTAACAATTTATAAGGTATGAATTAGAAGCAATAAGAGCAGCAGTTTTATGGAACTAAGAAAAGAAAAGGTTATAAGAAGTTAAGATTTGCAATATGAGGTGGTATTTTTGTTTTTATTTTTTCAGAATTTAAATGATATAAGATGTTGAGATGAAAAATAAGAATGATGGTGAATGTATAGTTAATATAATTAGGAAAGTTACTAAAGTAAATTAGAATTGAACGCAGGAGAGAGAACGGGGGAGGTCCCCCTAATAAGATTTGGAACAAGATTAAAATTAATAGTTGGTGTGTTCCTGTATGTGAGGTTTGTATTTGTTTTCTTTTAATTTGTTGATGTTTTTTGTAGTATTTGTTTTTTCTTTGAATGATTGTCATTATTTGTTGTTTTTAGTTGTATTTGTTCTTTTTAATGTGGAAAACCAATACATTTTTGTTAAAAACAAAAACAAAGTGTCACCTTGCTCTGAGGCTTTGGCAGAGTGGCAAGGCTACATCTCCTGTCTTTGGTCCCATGCTTGCAGCCTAACAATTAACAGCTCATTCAGCTATTAAATCCTGGTGGTGGTGGTGGTGGAGGAGGAGAAAAAACAGAAGCACGTGGCATTGCATGGGGCTGCAAGAGGAAATGTTTCTGTTTCTGTTTTTGTTCTTTGCACAGCAGCTTCGGAACAGGAGCATATCTATCTGAAATGCCAAGATCTTGGACCGCTCTTTCCTCCTGACTGTGTTCAGAAAGTGGTGGTGGGGGATGAGTGTTCAAACCCCTGGGCTCTCACTTGTGGGGTGCCTCAGGGTTCTGTCCTCTCCCCCATGCTTTTTAATATCTATATGAAGCCGCTGGGAGAGATCATCAGGGGGTTTGGGCTGGGTGTTCATCAATATGCAGATGACACCCAGCTCTACCTCTCTTTTAAATCAGAACCAGTGAAGGCGGTGAAGGTCCTGTGTGAGTGCCTGGAGGCTGTTGGAGGATGGATGGCGGCTAACAGATTGAGGTTGAATCCTGACAAGACAGAAGTACTGTTTTTGGGGGACAGGAGGCGGGTGGGTGTGGGGGACTCCCTGGTCCTGAATGGGGTAACTGTGCCCCTGAAGGACCAGGTGCGCAGCCTGGGAGTCATTTTGGACTCACAGCTGTCCATGGAAGCGCAGGTTAATTCTGTGTCCAGGGCAGCTGTCTACCAGCTCCATCTGGTACGCAGGCTGAGACCCTACCTGCCCACAGACTGTCTTGCCAGAGTGGTGCATGCTCTGGTTATCTCCCGCTTGGACTACTGCAATGCGCTCTACGTGGGGCTACCTTTGAAGGTGACCCGGAAACTGCAATTAATCCAGAATGCGGCAGCTAGACTGGTGACTGGGAGTGGCCACATAACACCGGTCCTGAGAGATCTGCATTGGCTCCCAGTACGTTTCCGAGCACAATTCAAAGTGTTGGTGTTGACCTTTAAAGCCCTAAACGGCCTCGGTCCTGTATACCTGAAGGAGCGTCTCCACCCCCATCATTCAGCCCGGACACTGAGATCCAGCACCGAGGGCCTTCTGGCGGTTCCCTCACTGCGAGAAGCAAAGCTACAGGGAACCAGGCAGAGGGCCTTCTCGGTAGTGGCGCCCGCCCTGTGGAACGCCCTCCCATCAGGGGTCAGAGAGATAAACAACTACCTGTCATTTAGAAAATACCTGAAGGCAGCCCTGTTTAGGGAAGTTTTTAATTTGTGACTTTGTATTGTATTTTAGTATTTGTTGGAGGCCGCCCAGAGTGGCTGGGGAGACCCAGCCAGATGGGCGGGGTATAAATAATATTATTATTATTATTATTATTATTATTATTATTATTATTATTATTATTATTTCAAGAGCTATTTTTTTGCAATGGGGCTCAGCTGCTCTTGATTCTCCCTGGCAGCTGTGGCTAGGAGGCAGTGATAAAACACTCAGAGACATAGAGAAATGCTAAGATGTAGCACATGCAACAGCAAGAAGCTAGTGCTTCATAATCTCTGGGGCGAAGTCCTCCATGACTGACTTTCAGAAGGGTCACTCTTGGGGCATACACAAGCTTCATGTTAGCAGCATGCTTTTGCTGATCTGCAGCTGAAGGGGAAAGGCTCTTGGTCCTCATGCAGCATCTGCACTTATATCTCACTCTGAGTCCCAAAGAATCTGAAGAAATGTGCATGCACACAGAGCCGTCTCATCCATAGAGGCCGGTGGCGCGGTGCGGCAGAGCGCCGGGCACCCCATGGGCGCCCCCGCGAGCCCGCCGGCATACCGGGCTCCCCCTCCCCAACCCGCCCCCGCCCCCACGGGCAGGCGGGCACTCGCGCGCCGGCGGGCGGGCTGTAAGCCGCCCGCCCTCGCCTCCCGGAGCCCCAGCTGGAGCGCTGAAGCGGCGCGGGGCTTTGCGCGACCTTCCAGCACTCCAGCTGGGGCTCTGGGATGCGAGGGCGGCTTGCAGCCCGCCCGCCGGTGCGCGAGCGCCCGTCCGCCCGCCCCTCATCCTCCGCCCGCCGGCGCGCGAGCGCCTGCTCCAACGCCACGCCCCTCATCCCCCGCTCGCCCACCCCCCCTCCCGAGGGGCGGCCAGCGCGGGAGGGAGGCGGGCGGAGAGGCGGCAGGCTGGGGGCGCCGAGGGATCGCTGTGCCAGGGCGGCCGATCCCTCTAAGACAGGCCTGCATGCACACGAAAGCTCATACCAAGAACAAACTTAGTTGGTCTCTGAGGTGCTACTGGAAGGAATTTTTTATTTTGTTCTGAGTCCCGATCTAATGCAGTTTTGCGACCCTTCATCATGAAACAGCCCTTTCTTCTTTTCTTTAACAGCAGCTTAACTCTGAATCAACACAAGAAGCAATGCAGCTTCCAGGGCACTCCACACACCCCTCCCCTTCCCAGGCAGCACCAGGAGCCCTTGGAAACAAGGTTCATTAACCCACAAGGCAAAAACCATCCGGATTCAATTCTGAGTGCATTTTCTATTTCCTCTCTCATCTTCCTTCTTATTAACTGCAGAACGAGATTCTCTGTAGGCCTCTGTCTTGAGCTCTTGCTTTAATAGACTTCGCTGCATTTGCTCTTGCATAGGCTGTCCCGAAATGGGGAGGAGGCCAGCCAGATGAATTGGAGAGCAAAAGTCATCCCTCGCCTCGCTGACTGCATGTCAGGGGCACTGCCAATTCCCCCTTGGCTCCTCTAACACGCAGACACCTCCTTTTTGTGTTAATTGCTTTGGATGCTGCAAAGCTCCATGTCAGATCTCTCTTGGAGGCAGAGCACTGGGTTTCAGCGGGTCAAATGATACTCCAGAGTCCAGCTCCTGTAGATGAGCAGGCAGTGAAAGAAAGGTCTTTCAGCGGGACCTAAACCTCACCTCTGCCATCGAGGGTGTTTTCAAAAGACGAGAGCCACGCTCTTACTTTTAAAGAATACGGTATGCTTTAATAGCAAAATGCTCATCACTTAGGAGGGTGTTGTGTGGTGAAACAAGGAAAAGTATAACTTGGAGATCTTTCTGCTTCAGTTACCATACATTAGCCAATACTGTACTCACAAATGATAAATGAAAATGATTTTAAAATATGTGTGAGGGTTGGCCTAATACTTTTCCTGTTTCTTCATCACACTAAGAGTGCGAGAGAATGCTGGGATTGTTGGGGGAATTGGATTGTATGGCTGTAAATAGAAATACAGGTATATTAGGAGAAGCAGCCACTGTAAGTTTGAATGAATGCTCCTTATTTATTTGGAGAGTGTGGGTGTTGGTAGCATGGGGGAGAGGTAGCATGGGAGTAGGGCTGCCAGGGTGATGGCCCATGGCACATTTGGGGGGGGCACTGGCAGGGCGGCATGAGGAGGATGCAACAGCCATGCACCCTTTGACCCCAGCCTCGCAAAGCAGATTGGGCGTGGCTTTGCGTTGGTTGCAAGAGCTGGGCTAGCACACCCCCCCCGGCCAACCCATGCCCACCCCAGGCACCATGAAAACCCACTCCACCATTGGCCAGGCCACAGCAACTGCCAAGGCCACCTGGGGACCACCCTCTCAGGACTATCCAACTCCCTGCCCAATGTTTTTAATTTGCATTTCTTTCAGAGAAGTCATATTATCATAGAACTGGAAGGGACCCTGAGCGACATCTAGACCAATCATCTGCAATGCAGGAATCATAGCTCTAGTCCTTCTTATTTATTTGGGCAGACAGATTTATTTCTGGCACTCAGAAAGGGGGCAGGGGTAAAACTGGTGGGTTCTGGAAAGATTAATTAATTGACAAACCTGGCAGATTCTGACTGGTTTTGAGAAAACCAATTACTTCCCCCACCCCCCAAACAAGCTTTTACTGTCTTTTGCACATTGATGGAAGAGGTAAAGTTCTTGGGGATGACTGAGCACTGGGTGCTTTATTTTAATGCCTTATCAACATTAAACTTGTATTTTATTGTGATAATGTAATTAGTTTTTCAGAATTTCACGCTGATTAAACAAAGCTACCTCCAGTGTACCTCTGGCACCTGTGTCTGCCACATCTTTCCCAGCTTCACACCTGTGAACAGGTGAGGTCCTATGGCTCTTCTGCTTCATTTCACAAAAGGTCTGCCTTTAGGTGTAACCTGCTTCTTGGGACCAGCTACCCGACAGTAAAGTCAGCACAGCTTTAGACAGGCTGCTAAAAACTTTTTCTATTCTGCAATTAATCCTAGTCTCCTTTGATAAAAAATATTTTTCTTGTTCTTAATCTTTTTTATTATGTTCTATTTTTTTAAGTTGAATTCTGTTGTTGTTGTTTTAATTATAAGTTGCTTTTGGGGACAAACAGTGGCTCATGAATAATAAACAAACAAACAATTTTCATACCATCCTCCATCCGAGGATCTTAGGGTGGTTCACAAAATTAATAGTTAACAACAACAACAACAACAACAACAATTTATTTGTTCCCCAGCCACTCTGGGCGGCTTCCAACAAAGATTTAAAAATACATTAAAATATCACACATTAAAAGCTTTCCCTAAACAGGGCTGCCTTCAGATGTCCTCTAAATGTCTGGTAGTTGTCTATCTCTTTGACATCTGAAGGGAGGGCGTTCCACAGGGCGGGCGCCACTACCGAGAAGGCCCTCTGCCTGGTTCCCTGTAGCTTTGCTTCTCGCAGTGAGGGAACTGCCAGAAGGCCCTCGGCGCTGGACCTCAGTGTCCAGGCAGAACGATGGGGGTGGAGGTGTTCCTTCAGGTATACTGGGCAAGGCCATTTAGGGCTTTAAAGGTCAACACCAACACTTTGAATTGTGCTCAGAAACGTACTGGGAGCCAATGTAGGTCTTTCAGGACCAGTGTTATGTGGTCTCGGTGGCTGCTCCCAGTCACCAGTCTAGCTGCCGCATTCTGGATTAGTTGTAGTTTCCAGGTCACCTTCAAAGGTAGCCCCAGTAGTTCAAGCGGGAGATAACCAGAGCATGCACCACTCTGGCAAGACACATGGAGCTAGTAGACAGCTGCCCAGGATACAGAATTGACCTGTGCCTCCATGGACAGCTGGGAGTGCCTGGAGGGCAGCGGCTGAGGAGGTAGCACAAGGACTGTGCTTGTTTTCTAGGGCTTCTGCCTCTGGGAATTCTGGGACTATCCAGGCTTGTGTGTGTGTTTGTTTCTGGCTGTGTGCTCTCCCTGAAGGGGCAGGGCTTCTGTTGAGTCAGGTGACTGGCTGTGGGCGGAGCTAGTCAGTGCCTGGAGGGCAGCGGCTGAGGAGGTAGCACAAGGTGAGCTCAAGGTGAGCTGAGCTTCAGGGAAACTCTGTAGGTTTTGTGGGTTTGTCTTTTTGGGGCTGTGTGTGATTAAGTTTGTGTGCTTAATTGTTCATTTTTGTTTGTGTGCTTCTTTCCTAGGACTGTGCTTGTTTTCTAGGGCTTCTGCCTCTGGGAATTGTGGGACTATCCAGGCTTGTGTGTGTGTTTGTTTCTGGCTGTGTGCTCTCCCTGAAGGGGCAGGGCTTCTGTTGAGTCAGGTGACCACAATTGGAGCACGACAATTTGAAAGATTGGCTGGTGCAAGAATTATCAACCTGTTGGGATCTTGATAAGGCAGAACTTAGTGCATTGAGAAGGCCTTCAGGTTTGGAGGTAAAAACAAGAAAGACTCTAAAATTATAAATGATTGTATGGTGATTTTTCAAACAGAAGAACAGAGAGATAAAATTCTAGGCTTGCACTACAACAAAAGTTTGAAAATACAAGAACATCCAATAGTGTTTTTTAAAGAGATTCTAAAACATTTTTTGTCATTGAGGAGCAATTGTTCTGACTTGGCTGGCACTCTGAGGAAGAAAAGCATCTTTTTTAGGTGGGAATTTCCAGAAGGTATTTCATTCAAGTTTCAAGGAAGGAAACAAAGGATAAGAACAGTGGAAGAGAAGACAAGATTTTTGTAGAAATACGTCAAGGAGCTGGACTACAAGACCAGACCAGGAGCAGGAGCAGGAGCAGGAGCAGGAGCACGGGTACAATAAAGCGACAAGATGGCGTTGAGGATTTATTTGTGGAATGTTAATGGCTTGAATACACGCCCTAAGTGCACCATGTATTATTAAAAGAGAACCTGGACAGAATTTGTTTGCAAGAAACACATGTTACAAGGGTTCACAGGAAAATTTTACAAAATAAAAGACTTGGGCAGGAATTTATTTCATCAGACAAAGTAAAGAAAAGAGGTGTGGTTTTCTACGTAAAAGAAAAATGGAATCCCAAAATGATGTTTAAAGATGAGCAGGGAAAATACATTAATATAGAAATAACAGCACAAGACGAAAAAAAAATTGTTGGTGGGAATTTATGCACCAAATGATTCAAAATCAGAATTTTTTAAGAACCTGGAGACAAAGCTTCTGGAATATTTGGATTACAAAATAATTTTGATGGGAGATTTGAATGGAGTCTCATCAACTTTTATGGACAGATCTCAAAGACAAAAATTTACAAGCGAAGGTAGATTACCTAAGACTTTCTTTGGAATGGTTGAGAACTTTGATTGAATGGATATTTGGAGAATTAGAAATCCAACTGAAAGAGATTTCACATTCCATTCAGATGCTAACCAATCATTTTCCCGGATAGACTGTTTATGGATATCTAGAGACTTTGTACCCCGAGTGACAAAAAAAGAGATTTCTCCAAGGACATGTTTGGATCATAATGCTGTGTCGATGGAATTAAAATTATCACTGCAGGGAATTTACAGATGGAGAATGAATGATGGTTTGTTGAGGAACCAACAGATAATAAATAATGCCCAAACCACTCTAAAGGACTATTTTACAATAAATTTGAATACAGAAACAGAAACAAGAATGATATGGGATGCAAGTAAAGCAGTGATGAGAGGGTTCCTCATACAACAAAACTCTATAAGAAAAAAGTCACAGAATGAAAAAAAGGAAAAAATTCTGTCTCAATTGGAAGAGAAAGAAAAGGAATTAAGATCCAAACCTAAAAGTCAACAGATTCGGAAGGAACTTAAGGCCCGTGTGAAACCTGGGATGTTTTTGGGGGAGCAGGTGTATCGGGCTGCACCAGCCTGTTACCTGTCGGATATCCACTATGTGGAATACCGCAGACTTCTCACTGCGGCCAGACTGAACGTCCTTGATTCGGCGGTTTTGAGGGGAAGATTTAGAGGAGTTCCATATGATCAGAGAACGTGCCATTGTGCTTTAGGAGAGGTAGAATCCACAGAACACATTCTACTGAGTTGTCCCTTTTATAACGATTTAAGGCAATATCTCATAGCCCCATATTTATCTCAGTTTAGCTCTCGATTAAGAGAAAGGCAGGTAGCATATCTGCTGAATAAGCCCACTGGGAAAATAGCCTTATCTGTGGCTAAATTCCTCTTCCTGGCGCTCAAGTGTCGGAAGCGCAAAATCGAATGCCTCGATGTGGGTTATCTGTATGAGGTTTACTAGTGCTGTCCTATTTTTAATTGTGTATCCCTCTGATGTTTTTAGTTCTATAATTTTGTATTGAGAAATGCTTTTTTCTTCTTTCTGACTATCGGTCGAATAAAGGATTTGTATGTATGTATGTATGAAGGAACTTAAGGCTCTACAAATACAATTTTATCAAGTGATTAATCAAAAAATAGAGTGGAAAATTAAGATGATGAAACATTTTTTTTTGCAATAAATGTGGTAAATTATTGGCATGGCAGTTAAAGAAGAGATAGAAGCAAAATACGATTACTAATATTGTGACTGATGGGAAATCTGTGGAGAACCCTACAGAGATAAGAAGATGTTTTCAGAAATACTATAAACAGCTTTATAAGAGAGAGAAAGAAAAAATGGACAAAATAGAACAATATGTGAAAATAAATGGACTGCATAATATCCCTGACAACAAAAGGATCCTACTGGATGTACCAACCACCCCGCAAGAAGTAGAGATGGTAATTAGCCAAATGCAAATCAGCAAAGCCCCGGGAACAGGAGAATATGGAGATGGGGAATAGCTTTATAAATGGTATTAAAGGAATATATTCTGAGCAAAAAGCTAAGTTGATAATTAACAATGTGGTTTCAGAGGAAATTAAAATTGAAAAAGGAACCAGGCAAGGGTGCCCATTATCCCCCCTACTTTTCATTTTGGTCCTGGAAGTTTTGCTGAATAAGTTAAGGAACGATGAAGGGGTGAAAGGCATAACAGTGGGATCAAAACAATATAAATTAAAAGCCTATGCTGATGATTTGGTGTTGACTTTACAAGATCCAGAATCCAGTGCTATAAGGGCACTGGAGATAATACAAGAGTTTGGGCAGGTTGCTGGTTTAAAGTTAAATAAAAGTAAAACCAAGGTTTTGGGTAAAAAATTATCAATTGAGGAAAAGAAAAATTTAGAAGAAAGAACTGGTCTGAATTTTGTCAAAAAGGTGAAGAACCTGGGTGTAAATACAACAAATAAAAATCTCAATTTGTATAAGGATAATTATGATAAATTATGGCATGAGATAAAGAGAGATCTAGAAATATGGTCAAATTTGAAACTGTCATTGTTGGGTAGGATTTCTGTGATTAAGATGAATATATTGCCAAAAATGTTGTTTTTATTCCAAGCTATACCTATTGTTTCTGTGTGCTGCTCTGGTTCACCAGAAGCGGCTTTGTCATGCTGGCCACATGACCTGGAAGCTATACACCGGCTCCCTCGGCCAGTAACGCGAGATGAGCGCCGCAACCCCAGAGTCGGACATGGTCAGGGGTCCCTTTACCTTTATACCTATTGTTGATAAGATGAAATGCTTCAAAGAATGGCAAAAAGTATTGTCAAAATTTATCTGACAGGGGGGAAAACCCAGAATTAAGTTTAAAATATTAACAGATATGAAAGAGAGAGGGGGATTCTCCCTGCCAGATTTAAAGTTATATTTTGAAGCTGCTGCATTTTTTGGGATAAAGGATTGGATTGTGTTAGAGAACACAGATATATTATTTGGAAGGTTTTGATAATGTATATGGATGGCATGCATATTTATGGTATGACAATAAAGGTTTTAAGAACCATCTAATCAGAAAATCTTTGTATAATGTGTGGATAAGATATAAAGATCTCTTAGAAAGAAAAACACCCAGGTGGCTATCACCTCTGGAGGCTAAAGCTAAGAAAAAGTTGAATATGGAGAGTAAATGGTTAAAATATGTGGCTGTACTGGAGGAGAAAGAAAATGGATTTAGGTTAAAATCCTATGACCAATTGAAAGACAAACTGAATGACTGGTTGCAATATCATCAGATAAATGAAATGTTTAAGCAAAATAGGAAAAATGGTTTCACTACTGAAAAATCCAAGCTAGAAACGGAGTTGTTGGATACAAATAGCAAAAATTTATCTAAGATGTATAATTTGTTGCTGGAGTGGCACACGAAAGATGAAATGGTGAAAACAGTGATGATTGACTGGGCAAAAGATATAGGGCACAACATAATGTTAGAGGATTGGGAAAGGCTGTGGAAGGAGGGTGTTAAGTTTACCGCATGTTATGTGTTGAAAGAAAATATGATGAAAATGATGTATAGATGGTACTTAACACCTGTAAAATTAGCTAAAATGTATCATTCATATGATAATAAATGTTGGAAATGTAAAGAGAAAGAAGGAACGTTTTACCATATGTGGTGGACGTGTCCAAAGGTAAAAGACTTCTGGGAAAAGATATATAATGAATTGAAAAAAGTATTTAAAAATACATTTATTAAAAAACCAGAAGCCTTTTTACTTGGAATACTTGGTGAAGAACTGCCCAGAAAAGATAGAAGATTCTTTTTGTATGCTACGACAGCTGCGAGACTACTGCTTGCCAAAAATTGGAAAACACAGGATATTCCGACGATAGAAGAATGGCAAATGAAGATGTTGGACTACAGTGGTGCCTCACAAGACGAAATTAATTCGTTCTGCGGAAATTTCGTCTTGCGAGGCACCGTTTCCCATAGGAACACATTAAAATTTAATTAATGCGTTCCTATGGGGGGGGGAAAGTCCGGGGGCCCCTTCATCTGTTCGCTCCCTGCAGCTTTAAAACGCAGCGCGGTGAGGCTCCGGTGGGGAGAGGCGGCGTCGGATCACGCCCATCCATCCAAAATGGCGGGCGCGATCCCACTCTGCCCCCCTGCACCGGAGCCTCGCCGTGCCGCGTTTTAAAGCTGCAGGGAGCGAACAGCTGTGCTGCTGTTCGCTCCCTGCAGCTTTAAAACGCGGCACGGCGAGGCTCCGGTGCTTACAGTGGTACCTCGCCAGACGAATTCGTCTTGCGAAAAAGAGCCATAGACGAATTCGTCTCGCGAGTCAACTAAAAACTCGCAAAACCCTTTCGTTTTGCGAGTTTTTTGTTGTGCGAGGCATTTGTCTTGCCACTGTATATGGAACCACTGTATATGGAAATGGCCGAGATGACTGGACGGGTCCGGGAACAGAAGGAGGAGATGGTGGAGGAAGATTGGAGTAAATTAAAAGCATATTTTTTAAAATATTGTAATATTTGAAAATTGGAAAGATTTTGGAAGTAAGCAGTGGCTTAGGTTTAAGATGAAAATTGAAAAATTAGGGTAATAAAGATAGAAGATGTTAAAAAGAAGGTTAATTTTTAGGATTTTTAAAGTTTAATAATGAATTTGGAAAACTGCTAAAGATGCATTATAATGAAATTCAATAAAGAGGGATTTGAGGAAGTCATGTAAACATGTGAGGAAAGTTAGGAGTTTTAAATTTTTATTTGTGTTATAAGTTGTGATGATGTTTAGCAATTTTGTTATATAAGTATGGTGTAATCCTTTTTTGATTTGAGGAAAAGGAATATATATTTTTTTAAGTACAGTACTTCTGTCTTGTCAGGATTCAACCTCAATCCATTAGCCACCATGCATGTTATCTGATCAGAGAGAATTAATTTTAGCAAGAAACCAGCAGTGTATTTGCTAGGAATAATAAATGAAGAAATACCTAAAGATAAGACAACAGTCCTATTATATGCAACATCGGTGGCTAGAATTTTACTAGCCAAATATTGGAAAGAGAAATACATCCCAACTAGAGAAGAATGGCTGCGTAAGATGTGTGAATACCTTGAGTTAGCTAAATTAACGGATATAATAAGGCATAAACCCAAATCATTAGTTAAAAAAGAATAGGAATGTCTGAATGAGTATTTTAGGAAACAAAGGCAAAAACTGAATATCTGGTTGAGCTTAGCATGAAGTGGATCGGAAAGGATTTTAAGGAGAATAAGAAGATCTAAATGGAAAAAACGAAGTCTATTGGGGAAATAGAGAAGGAAATTATTAAAATGGATTAAGGTAGAGGATTAAAAGTGAGTGCTGCTTGGTAGGTGGAAGTCTTTATTTCTCTCCGTTTGTCTTGATATACGACTTACAGATAGCAAAAGCAAAAAGCAAGGAAACAATGTAAGCAATAATGTAAAGAAATATAGCAATATTGAGTAAGGTGGATAATTTATTTATATAATTAATTTCTAGATCCTTGCACTGTAAGCTAATTCATACATCTATTTTCATTCTCTATGTTTTTTTTTTTCTTGTTTGGAATATGAAATGCTGGAATTTTTTCCCCTTTTTTCCTCCCCCCTTTTGTATTTGTTGTATTTTTGTGTAACTGTGCAATTTTTAAGATGAACAAAGTTTAATTTAAAAAAAAGAAAGAAATTTTGCTTTCCAAATCATTTCTAGCAGATTTGAATTCATTCATTCATTCCCCACTTATCCAGCTGGGTTTCCCCACCCATTCTGGGTGGCTTTCAACAGAACATTAAAAACAGAATAAAACTTCAAACATTAAAAACTTCCCTAAACAGATGTCTTCTAAAAGTCAGGTAGTTGTTTATTTCTTTGACATCTGATGTGAGGGTGTTCCACAGGGCAGGCACCACTATCAAGAAGGCCTTCTGCCTAGTTCCCTGTAACTTCACTTCTCACAGTGAGAAAACTGTCAGAAGGCCCTCGGAGCTGGACCTCAGTGTCTGGGCTGAACGATGGGGGTGGAGAGGCCGTTTAGGGCTTTAGAAGGCAGCACCAACACTTTGAATTGTGCTCGGAAATATATTGGGAGCCAATGTAGGTCTTTCAGGACAGGTCTTATGTGGTCTCAGTGGTCACTCCCAGTCACCAGTCTAGCTGCTGCATTCTGGATTAGTTGTAGTTTCCGGGTCACCTTCAAAGGTAGCCCCATGTAGAGCACATTGCAGTGGTCCAAGCAGAAGATAACCAGAGCATGCACCACTTGGCGAGACCATAGCTGTCAACTTTCGGGTTTGAAAATAAGGGATCACATGGCAGTGGTGGGCAGAGCCAGAAGCAAAAGTGGGCGGAGCCTGGCTGGAGTGACGAAAGAGGAGGGGCGGGGTGAAGCTGCCTCACTATCTGGCAGGAAGGGTCGCGCGGGCTCCCTCCCCCCCGCTGCTGTTGTTAGCGGCACACTATCTGGCAGCGCCCCTCTCTTGCCCTCATTGATTCTCCCGCGCCTGCCCTCTCCTAAGCCGAGAGGCGCCACCAACATTCGTCTAAGTTTGAATCCTCCCTGCCCCCACCTCCCCCCTCGAAATAGCAGGGTGGAGGGAGGAGGGAGAGGAGCGTGGCCGGGGGGTGGGGGAACCCTTATGTAGAGAAGACAGGGAGTCTTGCTACGGAGTCGGCCCAAAGGGAATCTCCCCCATAGCCTCCTGAAGCAAGTCTCCTCCACACCCCCTACACCACAGGGTCCAGGGGCAGCTCCAGCTCCCTGCTAGGAGGCAGCGAACAGGAGGTAGAAGCAGCAGCACCAAGCCAACAACTCTCCTTCTGCAGGGAGGAAGTGGGGGGGGGATTAGAAACCCCACAGCAGTGCTTATGCCGTCAGCAGTTAATAGAAATGCCCTGGAGCCGCGAGAGCCCCAGATTGCCGTCCGTATCAGGTGCAGAGCGGGATTGGGGGGCTGGCCGGCCACTTTGGGGAGCTGAGAGAGGGAGAGATGGTCCCCGTTGAGCTGATCAGGGGGAAGAAAGGGAATAATTCTCTCCCCCCTCCCCTCGGTCCTTAAAGAGACTTTCTTCTCTCATCATGCTTCCTGCCATGTTCAAGTCTTGCTGCTGCGGGGAAACTTCCTCGGAGGAGAGGAGCGGGAGGAGGGGAGAGGGAGGAGGAGGAAGAAGAAGAAAATACCGGCAGCGGCAGCGCCGCTCCCGCCTCAGCCGAGTCCCATGGAGCGCGTGGAGCCTGCGCGCAAAGAAAGAAGCAGGACGGAGCGAGGCTGCGAGTCCCTCCCCTCGGCGCTTACAAGTCCTCCTCCTCCTTTCCCCTCCTCCTCCTCCTCCCCCCTCCTCTGGCTGCTGCCTGTCTGCAGATAGTCTGGCTCTTAGTGAGAGAAGGCAAAGAACGGGGGAGACGGGGAAGGAAGGGAATATACGGGAATATACGTTTTTTTGATTAACCCGGGATTGCAGCGGGAAGCACGTTAAAAAACGTGGGAATCCCGGGAAATACGTGATATTTGACAGCTATGGGCGAGACAGTTTGTGGGCAGGTAGGGTCTCAGCCTGTGTACCAGATGGAGCTGATAAACAGCTGCCCTGGACACAGAATTGACCTGCGCCTCCATGGACAGCTGTGAGTCCAAAATGACTCCCAGGCTGCACACCTGGTCCTTCAGGGGCACAGTTACCCCATTCAGGACCAGGAGTCCCCCACACCCACCCCCTCCTGTCCCCCCAAAACAGTACTTCTGTCTTGTCAGGATTCAACCTCAATCTGTTAGCCGCCATCCATCCTCCAACCGCCTCCAGACACTCACACAGGACCTTCACCGCCTTCACTGGTTCTGATTTAAAAGAGAGGTAGAGCTGGGTATCATCCGCAGCCCAAACCCCCTGATGATCTCTCCCAGTGGGTTCATATGTATATTAAAAAGCATAGAGGGGAGGACAGAATCCTGAGCACCCTACAGGAGAGAGCCCAGGGGTTTGAACACTCATCCCCCAACACCACTTTATGGACACTTTATGGAAAACGAAGTGAACTGACCCGCACAAACAGGCCATAAACCAAAGGAAATCACCAATACACCAATTTTGGGGGGATGCAGAAGGATTCTTGAGGAACCCCCCCCACCTTCTAGCTAAGATAGTTTTTGTAGAATTTAAATTACAGTGGTTTACTCCCAAAGAGAATCCAGGTGCAGAAATAAGATGTGAAGCCAGATGGCTGAAGTCTCATTGCAGTTTTCCCATCCCTAGAGCAGACCAATGGGGGCCCATCAAGTTCAGCATCTTCTTCTCACAGTGGCCAACCAGATATCTGTAGCAAGCAGCACCTGAGCACAAGAGCAGCTCTCTCCCCTCCTTTAGTTTCCAGTAACTAATAGTCAGAAGCATCACTGAGCACAACTGTCCTGGCTAGTAGCCATGGATAGGCCTCTCCTCTTCCATGAATTAATCCAATTCTCTTTCAAAGCCATCTGGGCTGGTGGCCCTCACAGCCTCCTATGGGGGCGAGTTCCAACTGTGGGCTGCCTGAATAAATCTGTTCTTTTCTCTGTCCTGAACCTTCCAGCATTCAGCTTCATGGGATGCCCACAAGTTCTAGTATTACGAGAGAGGAAGGAAAACTTTTCTCTCTCTCTGCATTCTTCATACCATGCATAATTTTATGGACTTCTAACATGTCACCTCTTACTCACCTCTTCTCTAAACTAAAAAGCCCTAAACAGAGAAAAGAGGTTCTTAGTGTTTGTTTTGCTCTTGTTTTTATTATGTATTTAGTGTTTTTATCTTGTATTTTTATGTGGTGAACTGTCCTGAGATCTAAACGGCCTCAGCCCTGTATACCTGAAGGAGTGTCTCCACCCCCATCATTCAGCCCAGACACTGAGATCAAACACTGAGGGTCTTCTGGCAGTTCTCTCAGTGTGATAAGTGAGGTTACAGGGAACCAGGCAGAGGGTCTTCTTGGTAGTGGCACCCTCTCTGTGGAATGCCCTTCCGTCAGATGTCAAAGAGATGAGTAACTATACAACCTTTAGAAGATATCTAAAGGCAGTCCTGTATAGGGAAGCTTTTTAAGGTTTAATGTTTTATTATGTTTTTACATATGCTGGAAGTTGCCCAGAGTGGCTGGGGTTACCCAGGGTGGGGTAAAAATAAATTAATACTACTACTACTACTACTACTGATGAAAAGCAGATGATGATGATGATGATAATGATGATGATGGAGTTTCTTTATCCTCTTGATCATTTTAGTTGCCCTTTCTTGAATCTTTTCTAGCTCCACGATATTCTTTTTGAGCATATTGCAAATGAATGTGTCATACCTCAGAATGTTCCATGAAACCCCAAACCCTATTTTGTCATGGTGGAGTGAGAGTGTCCAGGGAAGAAGGAGCTCCAGATGTCCAACACAAGTGACAGAAGCAACACGCAGAAGCAGGGAGAAAAGTCACAAGAAACATGCTGTGTGTCCACATCAGCTGGTGACCCATGACGGCAACATCCAGAACAGAAGCACCTCTTCGAAGCCCCTTCCCAAATGGGAGTGTTTTGGCATGCAAAAATGAGATTCAGGTGACCACATAGATTCCACATAGCTTGCTGGCTTCCAGTCGGTCACATGATGGGACTCTGAAGTCAGCAGCCCGGCATCTTGCAATACCAGTGAAAGTGATGTTGGCTTCCATCTCAAAATAGCCTCTTCCCAAATGAGATTGCAGGCTGTTGCAGCTTGCAAAGGAACAGGGAGACAGCATGCCTGCCACAAGCTCACCACAGGTAAGGGAGCTCATGCCAGCTAGCATAGTTTCTGTGCAAAGAAAATGTGCCCCCTGGCACATCTTCTGCCAATCCCGCAGCTCCAGTGGTCCTCTTTGCACAAGGGCTGGAGGACTGAGAAAAAGATCTCCTGCCCCAGACTTCCTTGATAATCCAGGGGCTCTGCCCAGGGAAAGGTTGCTTTGCCTGGGGACTTAAATATTGCTTGGTTATACTGAGTTTGAGAAAAAGAGGCTTCCTGGAAGACCCGTGGCATGGAGGGGGGTGGGGGGAATGTGTTCAGGGCATTTGTGGAGTTGTTAATCAATAGGTCCTATCAATAGTTGCTTTGGGATGTTATTCCTAAAGTACGAAGGCACAGAGATGAGTTGGAAAGAACTCAAACGGTAATCTAGTCCACCTCCTGCAATGTAGGACTCAGAGTTACAGAATTCACAGCAAAGTTTCTCCTGGCAGCATTTGTGGGCAGATACTTTCTATCCCTAGATAAAACTACCTGCAGGTAGAAATGTAGCTGCTGGGATCACTCCAGCCACATCAGAGGTTATTTTGCAGAGACAGTTTACAAGCCTGAATGATCATGGGGGGAAAGTACCTGGCCTTCTCACATGGGGGGTGGGTGGGTACTCAGGGCTATTGTGATGAGGTGCCCCCAGCAATGACCACTCCCAAGTTCGACCTCTTCTATACCCTTCATCCTTCATCTTTTTTTTCCTTTTCTTTACCAAAAAAAAAAACAGCAGAGGCTACATCACTCTTGGGGTTTTTTGACCAGGAAAATCCAGCACATAAAAGAGGGGTAGATCTGAAGACACAGGTTCAAATTTCACCCATTAAGTATTTTGGAGGAGTTGCCCCTTTCAGCTCAAACAGAAGGGCAGTGGGGAAGGGAGTAAAGGTAAAGGGTAAAGGAGTAAAGGTAAAGGGTAAAGGGACCCCTGACCATTAGGTCCAGTCGTGTCCGATTCTGGGGTTGTGGCCGGTGCTCATCTGTACTTTTTCTGAGGGTACAGCACTCACACGCTTTCCCACCTTACTGCAACAACTTCATGGTGCCTACCTGCACCTTAAAAAAGCAGCACTAAGAGTAGGAAACCAACTTGATTATTCAATGCCAACTTGAATAAAATATTGGGGGGCCCAAGAAAGCCCTGCCCTGCATAATTGACCACCTGATGCAATGCATGGATACCATTTGAATGACAATGCTCATCAACTTGGGGGGGGCCTCAAATATTTTATCGGGGTAGGTAAAGACCCCTCAGCCCCTAGAAGTTGGCTCCTATGTCAGTGCATTTGTAAAGGGGGGGGCATTTTACGCCCTGTGCATTTGAATTGCATTCAGATGGCTGCCACCTCCTCCAACACCCCTCTCTAAAGATTAGCTCCATGGATTCCCCATCAGCCACCCCACCTTGTTTACCACCTAGGAGAGCATGAGTAGGCAAACTAAGGCCTGGGGGCCGGATCCAGCCCAATCGCCTTCTCAATCCTCCCGTGGATGGTCTGGGTGTTTTTACATGAGTAGAATGTGTCCTTTTATTTAAAATACATCTATGGGTTATTTGTGGGGCATAGGAATTCGTTCATCCCCCCAAAAAAATATAGTTCAGCCCCACAAGGTCTGAGGGACAGTGGACCGGCCCCCTGCTGAAAAGGTTTGCTGACCCCTGGACTAGAGTCTAGCCTGAAGAAGAGGACTAGAAAGTTTGTAACATTCTGTTGGTTATTCTAACCAAGGTCATTGCCCTATTATGGATTTTGGATTCCCTTACGCTCATGGGCCACCTTTGCTTTTCATCTTGTTAGGAATATCTGCTTCCTCTGTCTTTCTCTATTTGGCCAGAGAGTGATAGGGAGAGTGGAAATGATTGTGGTTGACACACTTCAGAGAGCTTGGCAGGACAGAAGACGGTTTTACTTATTTAATTCTGAAATTGGGCTCAGTAAACCTTCTCTCCACCCCCATCGTTCTGCCCGGACACTGAGGTCCAGTGCCGAGGGCCTTCTGGCGGTTCCCTTGCTACGAGAAGCCAAGCAGAGGGCCTTCTCGGTAGTGGCACCCACCCTGTGGAACACCCTCCCACCAGATGTCAAAGAGAAAACCAACTACCAGACTTTTAGGAGACATCTGAAAGCAGCCCTGTTTAGGGAAGCTTTTAATGTTTAATAGATTATTGTATTTTAACATTCTGTTGGAAGCTGCCCAGAGTGGCTGGGGAAACCCAGCCAGATGGGCAGGGTATAAATAAATTATTAGTATAATATTATTATTCTAAAGGAAAGGAGTGGCCATCTGGAAGAGTGATGGCATGACCAGAAGAGGGCAACCAAAATAGTCAAAGGCCTGGAAACAATGCCTTATGAGGAACGGCTTAGGGAGCTGGGTATGTTTAGCCTGGAGAAGAGAAGGTTAAGGGGTGATATGATAGCCATGTTCAAATATATAAAGGATGTCATATAGAGGAGGGAGAAAGGTTGTTTTCTGCTGCTCCAGAGAAGCAGACACGGGGCAATGGATTCAAACTACAAGAAAGAAGATTCCACCTAAACATTAGGAAGAACTTCCTGACAGTGAGAGCTGTTCGGCAGTGGAATTTGCTGCCAAGGAGTGTGGTGGAGTCTCCTTCTTTGGAGGTCTTTAAGCGGAGGCTTGACAGCCATCTGTCAGGAATGCTTTGATGGTGTTTCCTGCTTGGCAGGGGGTTGGACTGGATGGCCCTTGTGGTCTCTTCCAACTCTATGATTCTATGATTCTATGACCCTATGTCTACTCAGAAGTAAGTCCTATTTATTTCTGTGAAGGCTTACTTCCAAGTTAGTGTGCATAGGAAGGTCAGTCCAGAACCCCCTCTCCCCAAATGGGGCCCATGTAGGAAGGAAGAAAAACAATATACCCTTAACATAAGCTCTGCCTTGTGACCCTAGACCAGGGGTCTGCAACCTTTAAGACAGAAAGAGCCACTTGGACCCGTTTCCGAAGAAAAAAAAAACCTGGGAGCCGCAAAACCATTGCGACATTTAAAACAAATATAACACTGCATATATTGTTTCTGGTATGCATAACCATGTGCAAATAAGGCCGTTCAACACCTTTTTGAAAGCCCTAGCAAACAACACAAACAACACTAGCAAACAACACAGTCCCTCCCAAATGCAGTATACCCCAATGCAGATGCTGCTTGAGTCACACAGAGGCTCCCCCAAGCAACCAACAAATGAAATAACAATAACAATATTAATGTTACCAATAATAGTAATACAAGTAAGAGGTCTCAACGAACCTTTCGCTTCTGGAGACTCCCCTGTGTTAGGCAACTAATAAATAGCATTAAGAACGGTGATAATATAAGGAAGAGGACCAGCAAAATTTTTGCTTGATGGCAAATTGCCCAGAGACTCCCACCCCAACCCCCATGTTAGGCAACTACTAAGTTAAATAACTAAGCAGGGCCCAGTATGGTTTCAAACTGGATGGGAGAGCACGTGTTGAGATACTTGTATTGCCGGGGGTTGGCTAGAGGACCCTCGGGTGTCCCTTCCAACTCCACAGTTCTATGATTCTAACAATATAAGCAAAAGGGTGAGTGCGTTTTTCACTCAAGGCCAGTGCATGCCCCCTTAAAAACAACAACAACAACACACCATCAAATCCCACTATGGCGCTTAATAGAGCAATTTCGTTGTTTCACACAAGGGGACAATGACAATGAAGATTTATTCTGTATTCAATAGTAACAACACATGCCTTTAGTCCTTTGCAGGTTGCATAATCGGTTTTAGCCCACCCCCAGAAACTTCAATCACGGAATAGGTGTAACCCAAGCTCATCACCCAGAAAAGGCCTTATCTGATGCCTCTTCTCAGTAGCCTGGCCATTCCTTTGAGATGGTAATCTTCTTTAATTCCTGGAACAATTAAATCCCTCACCCCTCCTTCCCTGCAGAGACCCATTTGGTAAACATTTGGTAATTTTGTGACGTGTGAGACCTGTCTGCCTCAGACATGTGGCTGCAAACTTACCCGGAAGTAAGTCCCATGGAGCGCAATGGGACTTACTTCTGAGTAGACAACTTCAAGATGCAACACCCTCGGAAGTGAAAAATGCTAGGCGCGTCTACTCAGGAGTAAGAGCCGCTGATAAATGGAACTGACTCCCAAATTGCTTTTTGTTTCATCGCTACAGATTTATTTGGGGCCTCCTCCACGCGCACTTCTCCCCAATGATTATGAAATAAACGAGGTTGAGGGGGGGACGCCTGTTGCCCTTAATCCCGAAGAGCTCACCAAAGACAACGACCGGCTCCCAACACACACACGTACACCTCTCCTCCAGACCATTTGCTGGCTTTACTCTGATTTTCCACTTCATCCCCCCCAACACACACACACATCCAGGCAGGCCCCGCTTCCTCTACAATTTTTTAAAAGAGGGCTTGTTCCTCCTCGCCCGCCGCCCGCCGCCCATGGCCCAGCCCGCAGCTGCCTACCTCGTCCTCGTCGCCTCAAGCCAGCAGCAGCTCCACGCCAGCAGCAGCAGCCACACCTCTGGGACAGGCGCCAAGGAGGGAAGCTGCTGCTGTCTGCTGCTGCGCCTGCGCTGGCATAAACGAGGCACGGCGCATGAGCCTCAGCCTTGGGGGCGGGCCGCTGGCCAGCTGGAGAAGAAGAGGAGGGCGCAGCCGGCTGGCCAGCTGGAGGGCGGGCCGCCGCCGGCCAGCTGGAGAAGAAGAGGAGGGCACGGGCGCAGCTGGCGGAGCCGCGGCAAAGGTGTGAAAGAGCCGCATGCAGCTCCGGAGCCGCAGGTTGCAGACCCCCGCCCTAGACCATTGGTCTATCTTGCTCTGTATTGTCTACACTGACAGGCAGGGGCTCTCCAGCTTTTCAGGCAGGGCTGTTTCTCCCCCAGGCCCCAGCCTTACCTGTAGATACTGCCAGGGATTGAGCCGAGGACCTCCTGCATGCAAGGAAGATGCTCTGGCTTGAGGAGCCTCCCCTCCAGCAACCCAACTGGGACAGCCCCCAGAGAACCTCTCTCAAAAGGCAGGCCGATCTGCTTTTTTGGAAAACACTCACAAAGACCCAGAAACTAGTCTGATAAAAAAGCAATAAATAAATAAATAGGGGGGGGGGGGCTGCCGGGAATCCCGAGTGTATCCAAGTGAAGAGCAGGCCCAGGAGCGAGCCGCCGGCGTCCGCGCCAGCCTTGCGTGGCATGAGATGGGCACGTCCGACGAGGATGGGCAGCGGACCAAGCGCGGGGTCGCCGGGCGGGGAAAGGAAAGGAAAGAAAGGAAAGGAAAGGAAAGGAAAGGAAAGGAAAGGAAAGGAAAGGAAGCTGCCAGGCGCTTGACTGCCTAGCCGCCGAGGATTTGTTCTGCTTCCTGGCGGCGCCCCGCGTCTCATGGAAGCCCCGAGCGGGTTGTTCCGAGAGGGCATCGCGCGAGCCATTGATCTCCAGCGTGTTTTTCGTTAGGGAAGAAATGTCAGTGATGGAGGCAGGAGAGGAGAAGGAGCACCTGGCCGGAGCCTTGAGCTTGGAGGCAACATCTAAGGAAGTTTCCTGGCTGAGGGCGGCTTCGTGCGTTTTTCATGTGTCGGCGAACGCGGCCCTCCTCACTCCCAAGCATCATGTGGCCTGAAGTCCCGCGGGCGGCAGAGGAGAGAGCGAGAGCCCAGCGCTCGGTGGGGCTGCAAGGAGGCAATCGGCGACTCGGCGGACTCCACTCCGCCGCCTCTCTGCCCACACTTCCGCGGGAGGCAGGCAGCCCCACTGAAATCAAAGCCAACCTGCTTTGAATGGAGCGAAAGCGGGGGCGAGACTTGGATCCGTCCCCAGCGCTGTTTCTGCTCAGCGGTAGATAGTCCGCCTTGCAAGCAGAAAGTCCGCGCGTCCCAATCCCATTCCCCAGCACCTACGGGCTCAGGTGAGAAAGGCTTTCTGCCTAAAATCCTGGAGAGCCACTGCCAGTCAGCGAAGGGCAGTACTGAGCTAGATGGACCCACGGTCTGTCTGGGTAAAAGCCAGGTTCCGATGTTCAAACCAGCCCCGTTTCCAGGCACTCCAGCTGCTTCTGAGGTATAAGGGAGGAGGGGACTTCAGACCAGAGGCACCCCCTCTTTTAAGAGCCCACAGCACCCCTCCCCCTCCCCCTGAACCCCAGCAAAGTTGTTCCCAGAAGCTGCTCAGGTTTCTGTCCGGCCTCTGTCCTGCCGCGGGCAGCGGACACACGTCCGCACAAACAGACGCAAACGCGGGCGCAGCGCGAGCACTCCGCCTCTTCCCCCAGTTTATCCCTCGCTTGTCCCAGTTAAAAAGACAGATGGGGGGTGGGGCGCAATAACACCCCCACCCACCCCATTACACCGTGTTGGAAGTTTGAGGGGGGGGGACGAAGCTCTAGCGGACAGGTAAGCTGCGAGTGACTCCCGAACACTCCTCCCAGCACAGCGCTGCTCCCCAATGGCAACGGCACGTCCCCCTTCCTCGGGGACAAAGACCGAGCAGAGAAGCAGAACCCCCCCCCTTCAAGCCGCCCTTCTTCCTGGTTCGCAGGTCCTACCTTGGGGCCGCCTGGCCGCCTGGGTGCCCAACAGGAGGAAGGAGAGGAGCAGGGCGAGCCCTCGGGGGGCCGGCATGGTGCTGGGTCCCGGTCCCGGTTCCGGTCCGGCTCGAGCTGCTGCCCAGCGCAGCGGACCGCTCCCTTCCCAGCCTGGTTCGGTAGTGGCGGCGGCAGCGACGAAGTCCCTCCTTTGCAAATCCGCGCTGGAGCTGCAAGGGGAGGGGG
Source organism: Lacerta viridis (assembly GCA_900245905.1). Classification (NCBI taxonomy): domain Eukaryota; kingdom Metazoa; phylum Chordata; class Lepidosauria; order Squamata; family Lacertidae; genus Lacerta; species Lacerta viridis. The sequence goes on from OFHU01000759.1 coordinate 866,717, forward strand.
GAAGCAGGGAGGGAGGGAGGGAGGGAGGGGATGATCAGGGCTGTCGATCTGCCCCGCCTTTTGCCACCCCAACAGGAAAATACCCCCACCCGCCGCTCGATGAGAGGCTCCGGGATGTAATTCCAACCAACGACCCTCTTCTCCCAGTGCCAGGGCGCACAACTGAGGAGCAGGGGAAGCAGCAGCCGAGGAGCACCTCTGAGCACGTGCAGAGTGCCTTTTCCTCTTGAATTCCTCCTTAAGCAGGAGACTTAAGTCCTCCAGGAAGTTTCCTTTTGTCAGCCCGAAGCGTCTCTGACACCTCGTAAGACCCTCACACCATGTCCACACATCCCTCCGTCCTATTGATCGTCAGACCTTCTCACGTGTACGCAAAGCTCTGTACATCTCAGGAAAGGACGCGTGAGCCCCAAGGACTTTCAGCGGAGACCCTCTCCGGCCACCCGCCACTCAGGGAAATCCAGCCTCGGTCCCACCCAACCCACTCGCTTCCCCGCTGCCATAAGCCTGTCCCAAGCATTCAGTCAACATCGCTGCTAAAACTCCCGAATGTCCTCTGCCTCTGCGCGGGGACCCGCACAGCAATCCTGTGACCCCGCCGAGCCACCCAAACTTAGCTTTCTCCCCCCCCCGCCGCCACCCCCGCAGAGTGCTTACTCTGCAACCAGGTTGAACCCTTCAAAGGCCTCAAACTGTGGGGAGCGAACCCAGGACCCTGAGATTAAGAGTCTAATGCTCTACCGACCAGAAGCCGTTACATGTGACACCAGCCAATTCGCCCCTTTTGCGAAGTATCCTAATGACACAGAGTGTCAACCTTCCCTTTTTTTGCAGTGGGAAACAGCGCTGGAATAAGGGCATTTCCCGCAAAAAAAAGGAAAGTTGACAGCTATGCTGGGGGGGGGGGTGTCTGATAGTCCAGGGTAAATGCTGCAGGTCTTTTACAACCTTTTTACAACGTACATTACCCCAACTGTTTGATCGACGTTATCTAGATAGGCAAATCCATGGAGGAGGAGAGGACTATCGGTGGCTCCAAACCAGGATGGCTCTGCACTACCTCCAGTGTCCGAAACCAAGTTGCTGGAAGTCTTGTGCTTAGATCCTGCTTGTGGGTGGAAGCACCTGGTTGGCCACTCTAAGAAGAGGAGGCTGGACTAGGTGGGCCTGATCCAGGCTCTGCTTATGTTCTTATGGAATCCGCTTTCTCCAAAGTGGGGCTACAGATCCCATCAGTCCAGCCAGCACTGGACTCTGCTGGTTGGGGCTGATAGAAGCTGTGTCCAAGAGATCTGGAGGGTACCAGGTTGGGGAAGACTGGCACAGATCCTGCCCTGTCTGTTTCTGGGCTGTGTTGGATCCTACACTATGATAATAGGTGTGAAAGCAAATCCCTCAACAATGTGCTCTGGCACGTTTGATAATGGTAGCTATGTTGGCATTGCTGTCTAATAAACCTACTGGATTAAAAAGAAGAAGAAGCAATTATGCTGACTTTGGTTACCTCAGCAACAGTCATCACAAAGCAGTATCACCCAGGATGTCAATATAAAAGATGAGTCAAGAGAAGAGACAGCTGAGCTGTTTCCCAGGCAGGGAGGGATTCCCTGTTCTTGGGTTTCAGCAAAAGTGTGTGGCTCTTGCACTCTGCAAATGGTGGAGAAAGAAGGAAGGTCCCATGTCTACATGCTCAAAATCAGGTGCATTGCTTTGACTTAGGGAGTAGGTACATGGTGCAGATTTGCATCTAATTTGCATGTGCTAATTTGTATGTATAGGTGCTGCTGGGCAAAGTTAATGGGGCTGTGACTGGGGACTCAACAGTACCACACTTTGCATGCCAAGATGTTGGTTTTTTTTAACGTAAGGTCAGGGCAGGCCCCATGATCTGCTGGACACCTGGCTGCACTCACACTGAAATCCCTAGCATCTAATTGCTGGTGGTAGGGGAGAGTCCCAGGTTGCAAAGATTGAATCACCTCTCTGGTAATATCCTGTGATATTGCTTTATCTGATCTATGCCTACTTGACTGCTTTGAGCTGAGAAATTGGCCCTGTTACAGGTGCCACATAATTCTCATTCTGCATTTGGAATAAATCAATACTTTAGTGTGGCAGCACCAGCTCTTTGGAACTCCCTGCATATTGATACCAGGCAGGCACCTTCACTGTACTCTTTGGCACCTGCTAAAAACATTTTTGTTTAGACAAGCTGATCCAGACAGAAAGCTGATGTTTTTAGCTTATTGTTGATTTTACCTTTTGAATGTTTTAAAGAGTTGTTCTTACTGATCATTTCATTGTTTTCATTGCCTTGCATAGGTCCAGGCTCTCTGAAAGTTTGTAATCATTCATCTGAACCTGCTCAGGTTCTGAGATCTTTGGGGAAGGAGCTTCTCTTGGTCTAGCTACCCTCTTGGGCACATTTGGTGGGGAAGCAGGAGAGGGCCTTCTTGGTGGCTGCTCCCAGGCAACTTGGGAACTCCCTCCCAAGAGAAGCTAGACTGGCCCCCTTTTTGCTGTGCTTCCACTGGCAGGTGACATCAATATCTTCCTCTTTCAAGAGGCCTTGGATAACTGATTGCATTTAGTGAGGCGCCTGCTGCCATGCTCTTCTTGTTGTAATTATCCCCCCCCTCTCTCTCTGTGTGTAATTTGTGTTTAATTGCTTGTTTCCCCCCTCTATGTTTAGCTGTTTTTATTTTATCTGTAAGCCACCTTGAGCCCTGATCTGGTGAAAAAAGCATTGTTGTTGTTGTTGTTGTTGTTGTTGTTGTTTCATTCTCTTTGGGGCTTTAAAAAAATAAATTTTATGAAATAAGTAAATGCTGCAAATCAATTTCCAGTGCGGCCACAGCAGCTGGCCAGTTGTGTACAGAGCCCAGGCAGCCCAGTTCTTATACACATGCCAGCTTCTGCCTGCTCTTGGAGACACGTCATGCCTTCATCAAGCAGCAGCTCTTCTCTGAGCTGCAGGGGCTCTGTGTGTCCTTCGCTAAAATCCCTGCTGACTCAACTGGGAGGACAGAGCAACACACAGAGAGGAAATTGATAGCTGGGATGCACCAAAAGATGGACTCATTGAATGTTGCTCATTCATATCCTGTAAACAAGTAAAAATAATACAGGTAACAGTATTTTATTTTGTTTTAAGAGCAGAAAATATTAATGTCACTGTCGCAAAGGCACATTGCATCTCTTAAGCTAGGGATGGGAAACCTTTTCCAACCTGAGGGCCACCTTCCCTTCTAGGTGACTTTTTAAGGGCCACATGCCGGCAGAGTGGGTGGAGGAAAGAAGTACGCTCATTTCTACACACACGGTAGCATCCCTTTCTAGCCTCCATCCAGTGAGATGCACAATCCGAGTTTCAGGACCCATTTATGGGGAAAGACAGCATACATCCTAGTGGTAGAGTGTCTGCCTTGCATGCAGAATGTCTCAGGTTTAATCCCTGGTGTCTCCAGGTACGGCTGGGGAAAGCTCCTGCTGGAAACCCTGGAAAGATTGTGCCAGTCAGAGTAGACAGGACAGAGCAAGAGAGGCCAATGTTCTGACTTGGGACAGACAGCTTCCTGTGTTCCCATTCTAGCCAAGCAGCAACTCTCAGGAGAGTTCATAGAGCAAGGTCTAGCTTAGGAAGAGTCGTGAGCCAGATAGAGAGAAATGGGGAGGAGGGCACAGTAAAGTTTTCCATCAAGCCAATAAAGAGCCCCAACATCACCAAAGAAGCCTGCTAAAGTTTTTCAGAGAACTTACATCTGTGTTAGTCTGCTGCAGCAAAAGCATAAAAGAATACCTTAACACTGGGTGGGGGGGGGATATGCCAAGTTTGGGGACCTGATAATAAATCTGCATCTGATGAAGTAGACTGTAGTCCAAGGAAGCTGATGCCATAATAAATGTGCTAGTCTTTAAAGTGCAACAATACTCCTGGTGGTTTTTGCTGCCAGAATGAGTCTCTTGCCATGTATCCTGGCTTCACTTGATTGGCCTGCAGGCTTGCCTTCCAAGTGGGAAGATGGAGGGATTTTTCTCTTGAGGAGCATCTTGGCCTTAGGTTGGAGCAGGATCTCAGAGTGAATTCATATGACCAGGTTGCGGTTCAGGGAATGATGCAACATGCACTGATAAATCTAGTTCTCTCTCATTTGCCCAATTTGCCCAAGAGATGCCTTGCATGCTCCATACCTCCAACAGGAGCTTCTGAGACCCACTTAGCATACCAGGCTGTGCCTTGATAGCACTTTAAGTTTTGTGCCAGTTTTGCAGGAAATGTATATTTTTTGTGCATTCTGCAATTTCCATTTTGTGCTGTGCATGTCCCTGCCAGTTCCCCATGTTTTCTGCAACATGAACTACCGGTAGTCTAGGTTAAAACTGGGCCACTAGATTCCCACCCCACTCACGGAGGATGCTTGTGACCACTTTCCATCAGATTTCACCATGGTTTCTATTAAATAGTGGGTGGACATAGCAGACAACACAGTGATTCTCCAAGCAGTTCTCTTCATTCTCAGGCTGGAACAGAACTGAACCGAAGGGCTGAGCCAGCCTGCTTATATAGTACTCAGTAACATGCAACAGTAACAACTCTCTCTAGCTACCCAATCCATGAACGGCACTCTCAATCCTTCATTTGCATGTGGACCTGAGTGAGAACTGCAGTCACGGTGGGCAGAGTGAAACTATATACACAACACCCCTAGTGGCCTAGGGTGAGAACTTCAATACATAACACCCCTCCCCACCGAGATAAGGCATTAGGTTACAATCATAGTGGTTCCCTTATATACAGCAATACTCTTATTGGTTCAGTAAGGCACATAGCATATCGTTTTCAATTTTCTCAGTTTGCAAGCATAACTAATTCTATTTACAATGCAGCATTACGTGTGCAATTTGTCAGTAACATAGTCTTTTAAATAAGCCGGGCGCTTGGGAACCCTACGTGACCGCCTAGGGCCAGTATCAGACTCCTGCTACGACTGCGGTGCGACCAACGGTGGCGTTGAGACTTCCGGTCGGTCGCCGGCCATCACGGATGAAAAGCCCTTCAGCTGAAGGGCCCCTAGCTCTTCAAAGGTGAGGGGATATGGCTACAGCGCAGCAATCCCCATAAGAACCCCAAATTGAACGTTTTGGGGGCATGAGTTCTGGCAGGCACCAAAAGTGAGCTCTCTCCTCCCTGGTAAGCTCAGATTTTGAGCCCCGAGAGTGAGGGGGGGAGCCGCGGTGCATCGGTAACAAAGCTGAAATGCGTAGCTGCTGGTCTGCGAGGTGGAGCAGCCGATTCTTCTAAAGAAACTGAAAATGCCATGGATGGTACTGTAAGTACGAATTTGAATTACAATTTGGTGTAATTGGAGCAAAGGCAAGGGGCTTAAAAAGGAAGCCAGTCCCTAACCACTGATCGAAGAAGAAGGCAGTTGTACTGTCCCAAACCCAGGAAAAGCTTTTCTGGTTCTATAAACTTTTAAGGATTTAGCTTTATAAATCCCCCCAGAAACAGGAATTGGGGGGAAGAGTGTGTTTGGACTGAATTATCCTTTGGATGATGGTGAAAGGGTCAGAGTAATTGCTATCTCCAATTCTGGAAACAAGTCTCCCGGTCGGAAGGCGAGACTCCATTATGACTTCATTGGAAAGGAATGTGTATACTTTTAGTGTGTGAAGTGCGACAGGAACAAAATTAAGAGACTTTTTGAATATTAAGATTAGTACCACAAAGGAATTGGATTGTGGCAAAGAAGACTAAAGTAAAGTTTAAAACAATATTTTGTTGCAAATTGGATTACAATTGTGGATTTTCAACCCCAGAGAACTAATCTCACCACTTCCTGTTTTCCAAGCCCTGCGTTGTCCTTGCAAGATACAATGTTGGCTTTTCAACAGTCTGTGTTAACACAGCTAGCGGAAATGATAAATGCCCTTGACCAGAATACACAACAGATTATAAAAATGAGGGACAATGAAGAACTGTATGAGCTTGAGAGGCTTGCAGTACAGAAACAAGAGAAAATGGAGAACCTTTGGAGTGAGAGTCCAAGGGTTTATGAAGAACAAAGAGAGAAAAATCAACAAGAATTATTGTACAATATCCCCTTTGTACAGACGGAAAACCCAGCACAATTACTAAAGGAAGGCGGGAAAAAGGAAGGACTTTATGAGCGTGAGAGGCGTATTGTCCAGAAAGAAGAAAAATTGGAGAACCTTTGGAGTGAGAGCCCAAGGGTCCATGAAGAACAAAGAGAGAAAAATCAACAAGAAGTACTGCATAACACTTCCATTGTGCAGATGAGAGGGGAGAGTAAAAGGGGAGTGTCGGTGACATATATGGGGCAGCAGGGAAGGGGAGGAATGATGGCATATGTGGGGCAGCAGGGGGAGGAAAAAGGATTTGGGGAATGGAGCGAGGTTAAATAGGGTAAAAAGGGTAAAAAGGCTATTGGATAATCTGAGTTGAAATAAGGATTGATTTATGAGACTTACTGAATAGACTGGGGGGGGGGGCATGTGACCAGAGGAGGAGATAGTTAGACTGAGATTAAATAAGAAGATGAAATGTTGGATGTTGTAGAAATATAGAGATGTAGAGGTATTCTTAGAATTGAAGTGAGGAAGTAGGGAAAGAAAGTTTGGATTAAGTGTAGTGTAAAAAAACATGAAACCGGATTGGAAGAATTAATGAGAACAGAATCTGATGATTATGTTTTAAAAAGAAAAAAATGTGTGTAAATGTTAGAGGATAATGTTTTACAGTATATTATTTCAGTATTATTTGTATTATAAAAAATAAGTGATTCGTTGGGAGGAATTAAGGAAGATAGAATTTGATGATTATGTTTTAAAAGGGAAAAATAAAAATGAAAATATCAGAGGATAATGATATGGAGTATACTATACCAGTAGATTAAGACCTTTGAGAGGAAAATTGCCAAAGATGATATAAAATGAAGATCAGGATGAAGGGATCTCGGGGAAGTCCACCTAAGATGAATAGTTAAATAAGTCCAGTTACAGGTGGGTAGCCGTGTTGGTCTGCCATAGTAAAAAAATAAAAAAATAAAAAAATTCTTTCCAGTAGCACCTTAGAGACCAACTAAGTTTGTTCTTGGTATGAGCTTTCGTGTGCATGCACACTATTTTTTAATTTTTTTTTGTTTTGGTTAAATAGGGTTTAAGAAACTTATGATTGTATGTTTTTGTTTTTGTGTTGTTGTGTATTGTGTTCTTATGAGAAAATTAATACATTTTTGTTAAAAAAAACACAAAACAACGGTGGCGTTGAGCTCGAGTTCCCTGGCTCCACTGCTGTTGAAGGAACTGCCATGAGCGGACACGGCGGAAAATCAGGCAATGCAGTGGTCCGAGTCTCAAGGGAGTCAGGCAGAACCACTGCAGCAGCTCGGCTCTGCTCCATGTCCGCAGTTTGTGAGGGAGATGTAGGTGGAGCCTCGCCTTCCATTAGCATCTGCTCTGGAGCTGAGGCTGCAGTTGGGGACACAGCGGTATTGCCCAAATTCCCAACTCTTCGCCTTAGCTGGTCTATGTGTCAGCACTACAAGCGTCCGTTCTCGAGTGCCACCTGGTATGAGCGGGGCCCAGTGACTCCCACTATCGTGGCCAGCACCCAAGGAATGTCCCCCACAAACTTCCAGGCAAAAACCCTATCCCCCGGAATAAAAGACCGTGGTGCATTAGCACAGCCCGGGGGCTTGGCCACCCCAAAGTCTGGGTGCAACCGGTCAAGCGGAGACCTGAGGTGGCGGCCCATAAGCAGTTCAGCTGGACTCCGCCCTGTGGCTGCATGAGGGGTGATGTGCTGCACGAGCAAGTATTCAGTGACCCGCTCATGGCAGTCACTCTGGTCCAGGCTAGAGATGTGAAGGCCCAGAAAAAAACCAGAAAAATTTGGGGGAAATACCCGGTCCCACCCCCCCAGTTTTTTCCTGAAGCCTTTTTTGTTTTTTTTCTGAAAAATTGGAAAAATTGAAAAAATAAAAAATAGATTATGGAATGTTTTATTTTAACATGATGAATAAAATATTTTAAGATAAGGGGTTCAAATATTTTATAAATCATTTCTAAAAAAATATGTATGGTATCAGATTATTCTAATTTCTGTGAGGACAAGTAAGTCCTAGGTTACAAACTGAACTCTCCAATGAATAATAGTTACTTCTGGATTTTTATAAATTGTTTTGTGGGTTTTTTTGTTCCACAGTTCAGGAGATTGTTGCTCCATTTGTTACAAATACAAATAAATATTATTTTAAAAGTAAATTCTGTTTGTAATAATTGTTTGGATACACTATATTTTTAATATGCTAGTTGTGATAATTTTATGCCCATTAAAATTGTCCATAGTTATATTTTATGTTTCTAAAGTAACAGAATGACTTTCAATCTGGAAAAGAAAAAAGAAGTGCTAATGTAGCATTTTTTTCAATTTTTCTGAAAATTTCTGTTTCCCCCCAGAAAAAAACAAGTTTCTTTCCAAGCTTCAAAATTTCCAGAAATTTTACATCTCTAGTCCAGGCGCGCCAATGCCTCTTTTGCTGAGCGCACCATTCTCTCCGCCTGTCCGTTGCTGGCCGGGTGAAATGGTGCCATTAGGGCATGGCGGATGCCCAGCCCCAAGAGGTACCTTTCAAAGGTGCCTGATGTGAACTGAGGTCAGTTGTCGGAGACATCCATGAGTTGCAAACAGGCCCCGCAGTACCCGGATGATGGCTTCGTGGTGGAGGGGATCAGGGCCACCTCCAGCCATTTAGAATAGGCGTCCACCACTACCATAAAGGTCCAGCCGTGAAAGGGGCCAGCAAGATTTATGTGCACTTTCGACCAGGGTGCCTTGGGCGTCTCCCAGGTGTTGCCCTTAGCTGCTGGCGGTGCACGCTTGACAGGAGGCAACCCAAGAGGTGATGGCATCGTCCATGTTAGGCCACCAGATGTAACACCGAGCCAACACCTTCATTATGACGATCCCTGGGTGGCCAATGTGCAGAGCCTTGAGGATGCGTTGGCGGAGTCTTTGGGGAACCACAACTCTGTCTCCCCACAGTAGGCAGCTGCGATGAGCCGAGAGCTCGCCCTGTCTGGTTGCAAACAGCTGGAACTCTGGTGCGAAGGGCCCTTCTGCCCCCCCTCCACACCCAGTTGAGCACACAGCTGATGGTGCGGTCCTGGGCAGATGTGGAGGCCACATTGGCGGCTGATACTGGTGCTGTTAGGAGGTCCTCAAAGCAGGAGCCGGGTTTTCCACAACTGCTGGAAGAGGGCAACGACTGAGGGCATCGGCGTGGCCCAGCAATTTTCCAGAGTGATGGACGAGCTTGTAGCTGCAGGCTGCCAGAAAGACAGTCCATCCCAGAACCACTGGCAGTAATCTTTGAGAATTCCTGGAGAACAGGCGAAGTGCCAGCAGACTGGAGGAGGGCAAATGTTGTCCCTATTTTCAAAAAGGGGAAAAGAGAAGACCCAAACAATTACCGCCCAGTCAGCCTGACATCAATACCAGGAAAGATTCTAGAGCAGATCATTAAGCAAACGGTCTGTGAGCACCTAGAAAGGAACGCTGTGATCACTAAAAGTCAGCATGGGTTTCTGAAAAATAAGTCATGTCAGACCAATCTGATCTCATTTTTTGACAGAATTACAAGCCTGGTAGATGAAGGGAACGCTGTGGATGTAGCCTATCTTGATTTCAGCAAGGCCTTTGACAAGGTGCCCCATGATGTTCTTGTAAAGAAGCTGGTAAAATGTGGGCTGGACAAGGCTACCATTCAGTGGATTTGTAACTGGCTGACTGACCGAACACAAAGGGTACTCATTAACGGCTCCTCTTCATCCTGGAGAGAAGTGACTAGTGGGGTGCCACAGGGTTCTGTCTTGGGCCCAGTCTTATTCAACATCTTTATCAATGACTTGGATGATGGGCTTGAGGGCATCCTGATCAAGTTTGCAGATGACACCAAATTGGGAGGGGTGGCTAATACCCCTGAGGACAGGATCACAATTCAAAATGACCTTAACAGATTAGAGAACTGGGCCAAAGCAAACAAGATGAATTTTAACAGGGAGAAATGTAAAGTACTACACTTGGGCAAAAAAAATGAAAGGCACAAATACAGGATGGGTGACACCTGGCTTGAGAGCAGTACATGTGAAAAGGATCTAGGAGTCTTGGTAGACCATAAACTTGACATGAGTCAACAGTGTGATGCAGCAGCTAAAAAAGCCAATGCAATTCTGGGCTGCATCAATAGGAGTATAGCATCTAGATCAAGGGAAGTAATAGTACCACTGTATTCCGCTCTGGTCAGACCTCACCTGGAATACTGTGTCCAGTTCTGGGCACCACAGTTCAAGAAGGATACTGACAAGCTGGAACGTGTCCAGAGGAGGGCAACCAAAATGGTCAAAGGCCTGGAAACGATGCCTTATGAGGAACGGCTTAGGGAGCTGGGTATGTTTAGCCTGGAGAAGAGAAGGTTAAGGGGTGATATGATAGCCATGTTCAAATATATCAAAGGATGTCATATAGAGGAGGGTGAAAGGTTGTTTTCTGCTGCTCCAGAGAAGCGGACACGGGGCAATGGATTCAAACTACAAGAAAGAAGATTCCACCTAAACATTAGGAAGAACTTCCTGACAGTGAGAGCTGTTCGACAGTGGAATTTGCTGCCAAGGAGTGTGGTGGAGTCTCCTTCTTTGGAGGTCTTTAAGCGGAGGCTTGACAGCCATCTGTCAGGAATGCTTTGATGGTGTTTCCTGCTTGGCAGGGGGTTGGACTGGATGGCCCTTGTGGTCTCTTCCAACTCTATGATTCTATGATTCTATGATTCTATGTGTGGCAAGAGGACCGGTGAAGTTGGTCTGTCACCGGCGAGGAGGCCCAGAAGCAGCTTGTGGTCAGTGATGAGGTCAAGGGTTCTCCCGTAGAGGTATTCGTGGAACCTCTTCACTCCAGCCACAAGTACCAGTGCCTCCATGTCATGCTGGTTGTAATTCCATTCGGCCAGAGACAGCATCTGGGAGAAGTAGGTGAGCAGTGCTTCCCTTCGGGCTGGAAACTGGTGACTGAGGACGGCGTTGATGCCAAAGGGCGAGGCGTCGCAGGCAAGGACCAGCGATCTGGCTTCACTGTACTGTACCAGCACACTGTCCGATGAGAGGAGGGCCTTGACTGCGTTGAAGGCCGCCGTTTCCCGATCACCCCAGGACCATGGTGTCTTTGTGCTAAGAAGGCGGTGGAGAGGCTTGGCTAGCGTCGCTTTGTGGGGCAGGAACATATTGTAGAAGTTCAGCAGCCCCATGAACGTCTGCAACTCTGTCTTGCTCTTTGGGATCGGGACATCCTGGATCTTGCATTCCCTGGGTGAAGGCAAGGTCTTGGCTTGGATGCCATTGGGTGAAGACCGGAGGCGTTGATAAGGTAGCCCAGGAACTCTACCTGTAGAACGGCAATCTGGCACTTTTCTTTCTTCACCTTGAGCCCAGCCTCCTGGAACCTGGTCAGCACGGTGCGGAGGCACTCGAACAGCTGCTGATTTGAGTCTGCGGACACCAACATGTCATCAAAATACGGCACCATGCCTGGAAGCCCCTGCAGGAGGCGCTCCATGAGGCTTTGAAAGATGCCAGGAGCTACGCTCACACCCGGCACCAGAACGCTCCTCAGTGGGTGACGATCGCCTGAGCTTCAGCTGTGGCGTCGTCGACAGGCAGTTGTTGATAGGCTTGGGCAAGGTCCAGTTTAGCAAAGACCTTGCCTTCACCCAGGGAATGCAGCAGGTGTTGGACGATGGGAACTGGATAAGCATGCTGCACAAGTGCCTTGTTGATTGTGCATTTGTGGTCTGTGCATATTCTCACCGACCCCTCCGGCTTGACAGGTGTGATGATAGGTGTTTCCCACTTGGCGTGGTCAACCAGCTCCAAAACACCTTGCGTGATTAGTTTGTCAAGTTGTTCATCCACCTTAGCCTTGAGGGCGAACGGGACCCGGCGCAGCTTTAGCTTGATGGGGGCAACTTGAGGATCGAGGCTGAAGGAGATGGGCGTGCCTGTATATTGGCCCAATGTGCCATCAAAAACCTTGGCAAAGTCTTTGATTAGGGCCTCAACCTCTGTGTTGGAGATGCAGTTGATGCCAGTGACTTCTAGGCCGAGGGCGCCAAACCATTCTAACCCTAGGAGGCTAGGGCGCAAGCCTTCGATCACCACCAGTTGGAGCAGGCCTGAAAAATTCTTGAACGTGACCCAGAACTGGCAGACGCCTACCACGGGAATGTCGCTTCCCTGGTAGTCTCTCAGCTGTATGCGGTGTGGGTCAAGTTGCCTCTTAGATAGCTTGGGTATGAGTCTTTTGATGGTGCTCCAGGACACAATGGACAAGGCAGACCCAGTGTCGATCTCCATGTCACATGGAGCTCCTTCGATGAGCATTGTGACGTGTAGCTTGTGTTGCGTAGGCAAGTCGGTTTGTCCAAACGTGGTTCTGGATGAGCAGCAGCAGTTGGTGAGAGCAAAACAGCTATTGTTTGCGGACCGGGGTGGCGACTTGGACTTATGAGATGGTGAAGAGGCCGTGTCTGACGGAGCTGATCGGCAGACCATAGCGATGTGGCCCTTTCTGGAGCATCGCCGGCAGATGATGTCTCTGAATCGACACTTGACATGGGGGTGGTTGCCTCCACAGCCAGCACATTCTGATTGGTCCTTGGACCTCTGTTTGAACTTCCCATGCTCCTGCTTCGTCTAGTGCATGCCATCGTCTTCACTAGAGGATGCCTCATCACTGCTAGCCTCCTCGTGGTGCACTGCAATTGGCTTCTTAGCAGGATGCAGGCTGCTGGCCTTGCGGATCTCCTGGGCAGAGAGTTCAGCTGCTTCTGAGGCCGGGGCCCCCCTGATGGCCTTCTGCAGCACGAGGTCTGACTTGGTGAGGAGACGCCGTTGCAGACAGTTGTCCCAGACTCCGCAGACGATTTGATCCATCAGAGCATCGTCTAAGTCTCGAAACTCACAGTGCAGTGCGGCCTTTCGGAGGGTGGCAATGTAGCTGTTGATCGACTCCCCCTCTGCCTGGTTCCGGTGGTAAAATGCATGGCGGGCAGCAGTCAGCTCTGAATTGGGTTCCCTTCAGTGGTTTTGCTCAGTGTTTCAGCTCAGTGATTTCACTCAGTGAGTATCTGAATCTGGCTGCACTCTTGATGTCCATCAGATCCCATCCTCGTTGCCAGTATTAAATAGTGGGTGGACATAGCAGATGACACAGTGATTTTCCAAGCAGCTATCTTTATTCTATGGCTGGAACAGAACTGAACTGAAGGGCTGAGCCAGCCTGCTTATATAGTACTCAGTAACATGCAACAGTAACAACTCTCTCTCTAGCTACCCAATCCGTGAGCGGCACTCTCAATCCTTCATTTGCATGTGCGGACCTGAGTGAGAACTGCAGCCATGGTAGGCAGAGTGAAACTATATACACAACACCCCTAGTGGCCTAGGGCGAGAACTTCAATACATAACACTCTTTATTATCTTCTCTGTGGCATTGTGTGAGTTATGCTTTTATTTTAAAGAACATCTTGCTTTGTTTTTTCTCTTGTTTTGAGTAGTGATGCCATTTTGTTTTTCCTTTCCTGAAGAAATCCATAGTCTTGAACACGTTTCCTGGCTCTCTGCTCTGTGACTGCATATTTTCAGAGCTCCTGATGACTCAATTGATTCACCTGTAAAAGGCCTGACAAGAAATCAAACATGGTGCTTGTGAGTTTTCAGCAGGACTGCCTCTAGATCACCACCTTGCTCCCTCTCCTTTCCCCACTAAAGTGTGCCCTTGACTCCTCTTTCCTTTCGTTTCTAACTTAAAGCTTCTGAACTATTCCTTTGCAGTGGATGCAGTAGCCAGTCCGAGAACTCTGCAACTGCACAGCAGCCTCCAAGAATTTCGCAGGACTCAGCCCAATAGGTCTCATCCACCAAGCAGTTCTGGACAGAGTCTGTACCCCTGTTCTCTCTCTCTTTTTAATTTTTTTTAATAAACTTTATTGTTTTAAAAAACATTCAGACATCTAACAAACACCGCAACATTAAAAACAAAATACATTAAGACATAACAAAAAGGAAGAAGAAAAAGAAGAGGAAGAAGAAGAAAGAGTAGTAGAGGAAGAAGAATAAAGATATTTACAATATTACTAAGAAAACAATCCAATACAAAAATCAAAAACAAAGTTTGTAACATAATTTCCACAAAATAAAACATTCTTGATGTTAAATAAAAAGACTTCCAATTAAACTCGCTGTTTCTGCTATTCTTTATCAATGTTTATCGCACAATTATAAGTTTTTCTTTTCATTCCTTTTTATCTCTTTATTAACTCTTATTTAATTTCTCATCTGGTTCAGTCTAATTCTGCTAATAGGAATCTTCCTATACCATTATCCTCCATATAATCCTTAAATAGTTTCCATTCTTTGTGAACTTTTTGTTTTGACTGCTCTCTTACCCTTCCCGTAGTTTTTGCTAGCTGTAGATATTCCAGCATCAAATTTTGCCAATCAGTAGTATTCGGTAATATCTTGTTCTTCCAATTTCTGGCTACTAATATTCTAGCCGCTGTTATTCCATACAGTACTAATGTTCTTTTTGATTTTTTTAACTCATCTGGCACTATACTTAATAAGAATAATTCTGGTTTTTTCTTGAATGTGCATTTCAATAATTTCTTCAATTCTTCATAGATATTATTCCAGAATATGCTAACCTCTGAACAATGCCACCACATATGCATATAAGATCCATTTTCCTTACCACATCTCCAACATAAAGGCGATCTATTTTTATACATTTTGGCTAGCTTTTCAGGTGTTTGGTGCCATCTATACATCATTTTTAGAACATTTTTCCTGAGAGAGTAACAGGCAGTAAATTTTATATCCACCTGCCATAGCTTTCCCCATTGATCCATTAAGATATTGTGGCCTAGATCTTGTGCCCATTTGACCATTGTAGATTTCACCTGTTCTTCTTTAAGATCCCACTCTAATAATAAATTGTACATACGTGAGATATATCTACCTTTACTTTGTATTAATTCTTTTTCAAACTTTGATCTTTCTTTTGCAAGACCCATTTTTTTTATCTATTATGAATCTTTGGTGGATCTGAAAATATTGTAGCCAGTCATTCAGCTACAATATTCAGTCATTCAGTCATTCCTTAACCTCTTCATTTTTTAAAAAAGACCATTCCTCTTGATGTTTTTCTAGTAGTGTTTGGTATGTGGTGTTTGGTATGTTTTTCTAGTAGTGTTTGGTATGTGGCCCACCTCCCCTCCATATTTGTTTTTTTTTTTTTTTTACTGTGATGACTTCCACTGGTGAGGTCCACAGGGGTATTTTTGGTTCCAAAATTCCTCTATATTTTGACCAGATGTTATATAAAGATTTTCTTATTAGATGGTTTCGAAAAGCCCTGTGGACCTTAACCTTGTCGTATAACAAATAGGAGTGCCAACTAAATTGATTATCAAATCCCTCCAAGTCTATTATCTCCGGGTTTTCCAATATAATCCATTCTTTTATCCATAATAGCCCTGCAGCAGCATGGTATAATTCTAGGTTAGGCAGTGCAAAACCTCCCCTCTCCTTACTGTCAGTCAATAATTGAAATTTTATTCGGGGCTTTTTCCCGTTCCAAATGAATTTTGTTAGGAATGCTGCAGGACTTCCAGTGAAGCACCATTCCGTTCAGTCGGGAGCTCTCTCAGCTCCGAGGGGGCTCTGGTGTTTTCGGGCTAGGAGTTACCGCAACCGCGCTGCGGCCTCCGTTAAAACTTCAGGAGGAGCGTCCTGAAGACCTGGGATCCAGCGGGTACAAGAAGCGCCGTCCTTGCTCTTGAGTAGACCTAGTAAGGTCTGTTCAAGCGAGCGGGGCTCCGGTGCAGTACTGAGGATCTACCACTTTCCTGACTACACGAAGCAGCGGCTGCTGGTGGTTTATGAGCGCTTTGCTTTTCCTCGATTTGGATTTGAAAGAAGGACTCTGTAAGTACTGAGCAAAATTGGCTTTTACAATTAATGGAAATTTGGCTTATGGAGAGAGATTAAAAGAGGAAGTCTGTCTCTCTCTGACAGCAACAAGTAACAAAGTAACATTTAAGAGCTACAGCCGCAATAAACTTGCTTTTAAGTGGATCGCTGATTTTGTAGACTGGAGAAAACCCTGTTTGGGGGAAAGACTGAGTAATTTGATTTATTTCTTCTTGTGGATTACAAATTTAAAAGGAGAAGGTACCGCTAACCCTCTGGGTTAAGGAGTTCGGGTCGGATAGCAGATGGCACCCATTTGGCTGGACTGAAATGTGTATTAGGAAAGTTACTGAAGACCCCTCCATTTCCTGTTTTTCAAACTCCACAGTGTCCTTGAAGTTGAGAGGATGAGAGACATAATAATGACAACTTTCCAGCAGAGGATGTTAGCAGAGTTTGAAGCTCTGCAGCAGAAATGTGAAGCTCTTGAGCAGAGGGTTACAAAAAAGTTTGCCCAGATTCCAACTATTTTGCAAATAATGTGCAAAAGATTATGAATTTATCGGATGAAAAGGTTGTAAAACTGTCCAAAATTACTGAAGAAGAGGTGGACTACAAGGATGAACAGTCAGCAAAACAAGTAGGGCTCTTTAAGTGTGAGAGGCTTGGAGCCCAGGAACTGGAAAGATTAGAGAGCTCTTGGAGTGAGAGACCAAGAGTTCAAGGACAACAACAAGGAAAAATGCAACAAGTAACAGAGCACAAAGAGAAAAAACTTTATGGCTATTACAGAGCAGTAGACCACAAAGAAGAAAAGAGATACAACCTGGAAAAGAAGAACTTACAAATAAGAATGTTAACTCCAGAATTGGGCATGATGAAAACAACAAAAGAAGATGCAGGAGCTGGAAAGAGAGGACTTTTGGGGGGAGATCTGTGGGGGATGGGAAGAAAAAAGGGAAGGGTTAGAACGGTTAGGAAAGGTATGGGGTGAAGGAAGATTATTTAAAGGGGAAATAAAAATAGCTGACCATGAAACTCCGAGGGGGGAAAGCGGTATAAGAGCAGAAGAAATTTAAAAATTATTTGAAATGATGTGAATAGATAAACATTTGAAATTGGAATCAGAGGATATTTAAGGCTACTGTAATGTGAAGATAGGATATAAGAAGTTAGAGTTGTGTAAGGTTTATTTTATTAGGAACAAGATTATAGATATATGATGATTATGATTTGTAAAGATTAAGATTAGTTGTGAGAAAGAAGATTTTACAATGTCATAAAGTTACTAAAGAAGATTAGAAATGAACGCAGAAGAGAGGATGTGAGGAGGTCCCAAAATAATGCTTATAAAGAGGATAAGGATAGT
The DNA here is from genome assembly GCA_900245905.1 of Lacerta viridis. Taxonomy (NCBI): domain Eukaryota; kingdom Metazoa; phylum Chordata; class Lepidosauria; order Squamata; family Lacertidae; genus Lacerta; species Lacerta viridis. The sequence continues at coordinate 884,130 of OFHU01000759.1, forward strand.
TAAATAAGTGTTTGTGTGTAAGTTTTTTTTGTATTTTTTGTAGTTTTTTTGTAGTGTGTGTTGTATTTTGTGTGGTTTTTTATTGTTAAAATTTAATAAATTCTTATTCCAAATGAATTTTGTTAGTACTTTTTCCCAATCTTTAAAGCACTTCATGCCCCCCCCCCCAAATTGGAATGGATTGAAATAAGAATATCATCTTGGGGAGTATGTTCATCTTGACAACTGAAATTCTACCCCATAATGATAGATGCAGCCTGTTCCATATTTCCATGATTTTCTTAATGTCTTTCCATGTTTTCATGCAGTTGTCTTCATATAAATTAATACTTTTAGAGGTTAACCAAATCCCCAAGTATTTGACCTTGTTTTTAATCTCTATCCCTGTTGTTTGTTGTGGTTATTTTTTCTCTTTTAACTCTAAATTTTTGGTTAATAATGATGTTTTTTGATAGTTTATTTTCAATCCTGCAAGTTTCCCATATTCTTTAATTGTCTCCAGAGCTGCTGGTATACCTTCTATCGGGTCTTAGGTGGTTATTATGATATCGTCTGCAAAAGCCCGCACTTTGTAAGAGTTCTTACCAATTATTATTCCTTTTATTTTCTTATTATTTATGATGTTTTATAAAAGAATTTTTATTGTCAAAATGAATAATAAAGGCGAGAGAGGGCATCCCTGCCTTGTTCTCAGTGTTCCCATCTTCTTTCTGAGGGATCCCCAATGACTGTTGCACACTGTAGGTTCCTGTAGCTCAGTCTATTCTGCACGGACTGGCAGCAGCTCTGCAGGGTTCAGACCGAAGCCTTTCCCAACCCTTCCAGGAAATGCTGCTGGGCAGTCAGGTGTTCAGTTCATGAGGTCTCCCATTCTTGTTTTCTCCACCTGGATAAACAAATGAACAAATAAACTCTGTGGGTGAACATCCATGGCCCTGCCCTTTGTGACAAAGGCAAATAAGATGAAAAAGACTTTGCACGTGGGGAAGGCCTTTCGACAGATCTGTCTCTATCTATCTATCTATCTATCTATCTATCTATCTATCTATCCATCCATTCATCCATCCAGCTTCGGCCAAGGCTATCTGAAAGACTATTCCCTCACACAAACCTACCTAGGCACTGAGATTTTTTTTTGGGGGGGGGAGGCTCTTCTTTCAGCCCTGCCACTCTCACAGGAGAGGGCCTCCTTAGTGAGCTGCTCCTTCCTTGGAGAAGCCAGACAGGCTCCCTCCTTGCTGTCCTTCTGCTGGCAGTGGAAGGAAGACCTTCTTGTTCCAACAAGCTTTGGGGAATCAACTGCTTTTCAGGAAAGGGCTGCTGCAGTGCTGTTTTTGCTGTGATTACCTGTATCTTTTAAGCAGATTATATATCTATCTATTAATGTTTAATTGTTTTTTTAATGATTTCCCCTGATGTTTTTAGTTGTTCTTATTTTATCTGTAAGCTGCCTTGAATCCCTGTTAGGAAAAATAGTGGGGTATGTTATATTTATTTCCCCCCATTTTTCCCTTGATGGGACTCAAGGCAGCTTACAGAAAAAAAGCAAGAATCAATAAAACATTTTTTTAATCATTAAAAAGCAATCAAACACTAATAGAATTAAAACTAGATATATCTGTTTAAAACATACAAATAATTACAACAACAACCATCTATCTAGATATAATATCCCAATTCAAAAAAAGAACTGCCTTCTATCTACCTTCTAGCCATTACCACTAGCCCAAGGCACCAGCCAAGCTTTGGAGATGAATCCCTGGGCACAAGGCTGTACAAAGCCAGAGGAGAAACAGGTGAGTTGCCTTGTCCATCCAGGTCCATCCTGATAGTTTATGTGAAATATTAATACCTACACACAGGCAGAGTCTAAGGACCTGGGTTAGAAAACCTGTTTTTGATGCTAATCTGTTGTTTTGTGAGGATACTTAGTGCCCAGAGCAAGAATTTTGGATTTCTCCTCCATAGATGCTTATGGACAGCTCTCACCTTCATCCCACAGAAGGGCAACTGAGGAGGGAGGGGGAGCCTGCAGGTGTGGTCCCAAGCCTACTGCTAGCCAGCTTCATTTCTGGGTGACTTCAAGTTCTAGAAGGAATAATGGGGGAGGGAGTCACCAATGGCAGTGCCATGGGGGAGGAGATGTGTTACGCTTAATCCATGTACCCCAGTATGCTGTGCCAGGGCCAGGATGAGAGCACTCCACCCCCCACCCCCTACACTCTCACACCTTTTCCAGTGCAGATGGACTTGTTAAAATGCTCAGTGGGTCACAAAGGAATCTTTAATAAAAATACATTGAAAAAACAACAACAAAGGAATTTATAGCAGTGGTGTCTCTTCTAAAAATCCAGACCAGAATTGCAACGAAGTCCTCAGACCAGGAGGTGGTGGGGGCTGGAGCGGGAAAAGCACAAGAGTGACTGAGCCAGGGAAATGCCCCTGGAAAAGCAAGATGGGCTCAGCTTGAAAAGGATGCCAGCCACCTCCCAAGGAAAATGTCTTTCCACTCCCACCAAATGTAAATCTTTTACTGCCTCATTGGCTAGTTAATGTGTGCCTTTAACTCTTTGGTTGCCCTTGTTATAAGAGTTTAAAAGGAAGGCACAATTGGAAGCCCTTACCGGCTAGTAAAATGACAGAGACCAGACCAGAATTCTAGTGAAAAGCAAGGCAGCTTAGTTAAGCCTGATCTTTATTAAAAGCTGTTTAAACAGGGTGCTCCCCACACACACAGGAGAGAGGAGGAGGGACCCAGAGCCATGCGTGCAAGCCCTTATATAGACTTTTTAAATTGCCCGCCCTGGAGTCCAAGACCACCCCCAGAAATACCATACATACATCACAAAAGGGGTGTAGCCCAAGACCACCCCCCAGATACATCATACCTACAGCAGAAACCTGAGTGCTTTGTTTTGGCAAGTTACCTGATTGCATTATCTGGCTTTTAACTACTCTTTTGTTATTATAACTACTTAATTCCTGAATCTAGGTCACAGGCTCACACCCTGTTCATATCTTGAATGTGCCCTTAAGACAGGATTTGTGAGGAAAGAGACAATGGGGAGGTTTCCCACTTTGACCTTTCAGAGAAATATTTGAGGTCAATTTGTTCAGGGCCTAATCTGTGGGGTTTCAGACATGTGGTTTATATATACAGTTATGAACATTTAATTTTTTATATATGACCTTAAATTCTTATAACACCCTTAGCTGAGAAAATGCTAGATGAGGTTCGGAAACTACAGTAAGTAAATGTTTGGAAGAGAAGATTCGGGGAAGAGCTCACAAGCAAAAGCTCTTTGGGTCTTGCAGTTGGAGCCTCGCTGGTTCAGGCACCTGAGACGGGACAAGAGTCCATGAAATACAGGGTGCCAATCTGAACCTTTTATAGGGATTATTACTGCAGACCATGGCATTGGTACAGTTGGGATCATTCAATATAAAATGTACCCTTAAATAAACTGTCCTGACTCTGGCCTAGTTCTTACCTCACTGGAAGGCCTGGGAAAGACTTCCTGAGCTCCAAAGACTTTATGTAAAGATCAGCACAAGTAATCTGGTTGCCAGCAAAATTTAAATAACACCTGTAAAACAGTGGGTTCCACATATACAATAATAAGATAACCAGTTTACTTATTTCTCACTAGGATGAGATTTTTTTCAACTCCCAATTCAGCAGAACAAATGAAATGGGAAATACGCATAAACCTGCAGAGACGGTAGAACAATAAAATTTACGTATTATAAAATACTTACTCATCTCAAAGACCAGGGATGCCAACTTGAATAAAATATTGCGGGGGGGGGGGCAATAAGCCCCGTTCCATAATCACATGATACACATGACATGGCACACAAGCACCATTTGAATAGCAATGCCCATCGGGGGGGGGGCTGTCACCTCAATTTTTAGGGGGGTGGGCTGAAGGGACCTCAGCCCCTAGGAGTTGGTTCCTGTGCCCTCTCCATTGGGATGCATTGGCTAAAATGAGTACGCCCCCCAATGGTTCCTCCAGCAAGAAATTCCACTTTCTTTAGGGTTTGGGGGATAGTTAGGGACTGTTTTACTTTTCAGATCAAGGCATGTTTGCGGTCACACGTGCAAATCCCTGTCCATGGTGCCCATCCCTTCCACCAAAAACATGAGACGAGACCAAGGTATGGGTTCAAATTGGCCACAACTTTATTAATTTCAGAAGTGGGAGAACTTGGCATAGGCCTTGGCAGGCCACCCTCTCAGCCCGAGGGCTGAGGATATGCAGGATGTAGAGGCACAGCGGGCGGAGACTGTAAAGCACACACTTACACAGCATGCCCACCCACTGACCTCGGTTCGGGAGTTTGACCTGTGCGCCGCCTCCAAGAGGTCAGGGACTCCCGAATTTTGCCCTCTAACGGGCCCCGCACGCGCCGCCGCTTGGGAAGAGGAGCATGGCCGCTCCCTTCTCCCAGATGATAGACTAAAGGCAGCCTTGCCAAGGCCTAACTCCGCCACCCGAGGCCCCGCAGGGGCCTCGCCGCCAAGCAATCCCACGACCAAGAACCCATACTCCCACGCTGCTATTAAGCCCCGGTGTCATACCTATTCAGGAGTCCCTGACGCAAGTTGCACAGCCATATCTCATTGCCAAATGATGTCAAGTGTACTCCATCATCCCTGAAAATGCCTGGTGCATCTGTCCGAATGGTGGGGTGTGGAATGGTGAACCCCCAACTAGTCGCATGAAATTTCGCATGGCTCTGTTGATCTTTTCGACCGCATGATTAATGCGAGAGGGGTTAGGAACCCCCCTCCATCGCAGGCGGGGGAGCAAGTACGACCAGCCGATTGTCATCGCTGGGTACAAGGCATGCAGTTGCGCGATATCCGCCTTGGCTGCCAGGACCAACTCAATCCCTTTTTTTCCACCAGGTCATTTCCCCCCAAATGTAAAATCAAGACTTCCGGGGGGCCATACTTCGCAGCAGTCCTGCTAATCAGGGGCATCAAGCCCCGCCAACGCATGCCCCGGTGGCCCATCCAGTAAACGCGTACCTTGGGGTGGATGTTAAGGTTGCGACCCCCATCGTGTAGCCAGGCCTGCTTAGCTGCCCAGTGCACGATACTGTGTCCTACCACCCAGATCTTCGTGGTGGGCAAACCTGCAATAAAGAAAATTAGAGTGCAAGGGTTAGGGGGGAGGAGCTAGGACGGATGTAGTTTTTGTACGCTGATGAACGCCAACGCCCTAGCGCCTTAATGTGCGCTGGGTCCCAACCCTGGACTGCTGCGGAAGTGGCGGCTCCAATACGGAAGGAGTGGCCGGAGTATCCTTGGGGGTCAGCTCCACAGGCCGCTAAGACTTTGCGCAGGACTGCTGTGAACTGAAATCGCGAAAGAGGGCGCAGATTGGCATGTACAAGAAACGGGCCGCTGCACTGGGGCCGGACCCTGAAGAAGCGGCGTGTGTCACGGTACGGGCAGGGCCCCCCATGCTCGGCCTGTGGAAGTGACAGCGTGACCCCTTTACGTAACTGGTCTGTTTTTGACGCCCGGATTTTAATCTTTACCATAGGCCCTTCAAACTTGATGTCCGATATTGCCAATCCCGCTTGCAGGCCCAAGCATTCCCCGATACGCAGGGCGCCAAAAAAGGCGAGCGAAAAGGCGGCCCGGAATAAACGTGCCTCAAAGTTTGACCAGCATATTTCTGGCAATTTTTCCCACATTACTTGAAGGATGTTGAAAGTAATGGGCTTCCTGCCATCCTGGCGTGGCGGGATGATGCGCCGCCAACCCGCCAGCAGCTTCTTGACGTGGAAGGTGTCGCAAGGGTCCGGCCAACGAAGGAATTTACAGAAAAAGGAAATCACTGCCCTGTAGAGCAACAGGGTTTTAATGGTGAGGCCCTTGCGCTTTTGGCAGACTAAGAATTGAAGGACCTCTTCCTCTGACGCGCACCGTGTTGAAGAGCCGCGAAAAAGCCCGAAAGCATGCCAAGCTCGAGAATAGGAACGCCTGGTGGAGGGGGCTAGAGCTGATAATACTCCCTGATTCACTTCACGTTTCCAATTTCCCACAGATTGTCCGGGAAGGGGTCTGGGTTTTGGGCAGCCTCTGGCGCTAGCTCTCGAAAACGCTCCATCTGGAAACGAGATAAAGCATCAGCGATGTTGTTATCAAGACCAGGTATGAAACGGGCTGTGAAAGATATATTATACCGGAGGCACTCCAGCACGAACAGGCGCAGCACTCTTATTACCCTGTCGGACTTCGAAAATTGCCTGGCTATAACTCTTACCACCGCTTGATTGTCCGACCAGAAGCAGACCCTGGAGTTTTCAAGGTGGGTTCCCCAAAGGTGAATGGCCACTAGAATAGGGAAGAACTCAAGGAAGGTTAGATCACGTGTGATACCAGCTGCATGCCACGCAGAAGGCCATGGTTGGGCACACCAATGGCCCTTGAAAAACACGCCAAAACCAAAACGACCGGAGGCATCAGAATGAACCTGTAAGTCTACACCAGGGGTTAAGGGTCTTTTGCCAGAATGAAACCCCGTTATAATCTTGCAAGAATGCCAGCCACGTCTTCACGTCATCCTTAATTTGCCTTGTCACCCTGATGTGATGGTGCGGGGCTATCCCCCCAGCTGTCAGTCGTGCCAGGCGTGCACAGAAGGCCCGCCCTGGCGCGACTACCCTACATGCGAAGTTGAGATGACCCATGAGGGATTGGATCTGGCGAAGGGTGGCCTTTTCAACCTTCAACATTGTCTCCAGCAACGCTATTAAGGAATCAAGTTTGGACTGCGGGAGGCGCGATGTTTGCTGACGTGTATCCAGCTCAATACCCAGGTAGCAAAGGACAGTGGAGGGGCCCTCAGTCTTGTCGGCAGCCAAAGGAATACCAAAGTCTGAAGCCAGACGCATGAATGTAGCTAGAGATTGGGCGCAATAGGGAGAATCCGGGGGCCCCATAAACAAAAAGTCATCCAAGTAATGGGTCACATAAGGGGAGCCAGATACTGTTTTCATGGCCCATTCGATGAAGGTACTAAAGGTTTCGAAGGCTGCGCAGGCCACCGAACAACCCATCGGCATGGCTTTGTCGAAATACCAACCGTCCCTGAATTTAAAACCCAAGAGCCAGAAGTCCTCTGGATGGACCGGGAGCAGCCGGAAGGCTGACTCAATGTCACATTTTGCTAGCATAGCCCCGGGGCCTAAGTCCCTGATGATTCTTATGGCCACGTCTATAGAAGCATATTTTACTGAGCAATGCTCTCGTGGTATGGCCTCATTTACCGACCCACCCCTAGGATATGACAGGTTGTGTATCATGCGATATTCACCAGGAATTTTCTTGGGCACGATGCCAAGTGGGGAAACAATAAACTTATCGAAAGGGGGGGCGGGGAACGGCCCGGCCACCCTGCCCAAGCGGCGCTCTTTCTCAATTTTGTTTGCCGCTATGAGGGGCATTTCCCTTACCGACTTTTGATTGGGAGGAGTTCTGGAGACAGGCGAATTGGAGACGGGGATGCGGAAACCGTCGCGGAACCCGGCTTCCAAGAAGTCGGCAGCGGCCCTGTTGGGGTAAGCTCGTAAAAGGGGTAACATTGCTGAAAGGCAGACCGGGGTTGGAGAAAGGGAGGAAAAAACCTCATTTCTTGGCAGTGGCCTTGTCCTGCTTGGAGCCGGATTCTCTCGCACCACCCTTGTTGTCACTGGATCCGTTCCCTGTACCCGACTTCCGAAAGCCACGAAAAGGCGGCTTCACCTTATAACACCTGGTGCGAGAGTGCGAACCGCCACAGCGTTCGCATACATGGTCAAAGCGGCACCTGTCCCTGTTACACGACCCATTATTAAACTCCCAGCAAGTTGTGTTGGTCACCCGTCGGACTTTGGATGGTTGTTTACCTGACCTGGCTCCAGCGGCCTTCTTTTCAAAGTGGGGAGCCACAGTTTCCGACCAGATATCACTATCTTTGATATCCCAACGTGCCTTGGGACCTTAGGGTCTGCGGCTGCCCTCTCACGAAACTCTTCGTCATAAGCTAACGCTGCCTCATCGCCTGCCATTTTCCTGGCTTTTAGAATGATGGCTTGGTAGTTGATCAGATGCCAAGCCCTGTCCGGGTAAGCGGCTGAAACCAACCCCATGTAGGCTGTGTATGCAATGAGCCAATTATCAAAGGTCCTGTCAATCTCCACAGCTTTCTCTTTTTTACGGCGCGATTCTGGCTTAAACTTCGCGCTGCGATTGACAGCTGGGGAAAGCAAAGCAAATATATCCACAAACTCCCCATTTAAGATGCGGCTGCGAATGTTCTTTTTAAACTTAATGCCAGGTGGCTGATCCGTACGCTTAAAATTAGAAGCACGGACCCTACCTTTTTCATCCTGCCCGTCCTCTCCCCATGGCTCGCTGGCACCAAAGGCACGTCGATGACGCCGGGTGCGACGTTCCCAAATCCAACTGGGGAGGCCCGGAGCCTTGCGTGTAGTGACCCAGTACCCTTTACAACGCTCCTCTGACTCACTGCTGGAGGAATCAGACGTACCTGAAAGACCTGAAGAATCTGAAGTGTCCGATGTGTCCCTCTGGCGCTTACGCCCATGCCTCCTTGATTTGCGTGATCTCTTCTTCCGGCGATGTGTTCTGCGCGAATCCGGGCTGGAGGAGCTGTCAGATGAACTAGACACGGGGGAACTATGCCTGCGCCTGCCCTCCCTGGAGTGGCGGCGAGGGGACCTAGACTTATCTAAGCGCCGCTTAGCGCGGGCCAGGCGGCGCTGCAAGATGCCGCACTGACGCTCCCAATCCGGTGACTCAACGTCAGTGGACAAGGAGTCGCTGCTCTCCGTAACCAAATCCTGCGTAGGGCGGGCCTTGCGAGGCTTGGCACCAGAGGTAGAAGGGCCATCAGATTGGTCGCCTTTTGCTTTCGTCTTTTTTAAATACTAGCTTCATGGGAGGAACCTTCCTACCAGAAGACAAGGCCCTTTTCTTAATCCTGTTTGCCGCTTTCATGGTATTACTCGGGGTGCCCTTCGCCTTGAGGGTGCCCTTCACAACCTCAGCCTGAGACATGATGCACTTAAGGCAATGGGAATGCTAGAATTACTTCACTTTATTTATTTATTTAACTGTTTTGGCGTCAATAATATTATTTCTATTAATCGACTTTGCACCTAATTGCTACTCCTTTTTTTGAGCTTTGTTTTGGAGAGGGGAGGGTTAACTGACAGAACCACACAACCTATCTGCGCATACACACTGACTGAGAGAGAAGAAAAGAACAAGTTAGCCCAAACACTCATAATACGCCAATACCACAATACGCAAAGCCCATCAAGAAGGAGAGAAAATGAGTCGTTATCCGGGTTCAAAGCCCAGTAATACCGTCCGCCCGTGGCTCCCGGAGCCAGCCAGGCTGGTGGGCGGTGGCCGGGCCCCAAGGCTACCCGCACCGTCAGCATCCATATTGGCCACCAAATTGGCCCAATCCTGAAGCACCCACGGCCTGCCAGGAGGCCGGCATATTGAGCTGCGGCGGCAGCAGGGCACCAGCATCCTACCGCGCCCGCAATCAAATTGCCTCCGCGGCCGATCCCGGGGGGCTCCCGCTGTGCCCCAGGCAGCAGCAGCAGCGGGGCGGCAGGGCCCCGCACAACGCGACCCGCTGCCATCCTTTTGGCCGCCAAGCGGCCCGATCCCCGGGGGCCGCGGCCCGATCTCCCGCAGCCGCCAGCCAGGGCCAGCGGGAAGCCCCCCAGCAGCAGCAGCGGCGGCAGCGCATCGCGCCCGCCGCCATCCCTTCGGCCGCCATGCGGCCCGATCCCCGGGGCTCCCGCAGCCAGCCAGGCCCAGCGGGAAGCCCCCACAGCACAGCAGCGGCGGCAGCGCATCGCGCCCGCCGCCATCCCTTCGGCCGCCATGCGGCCCGATCCTCCGGGGGCTCCCGCCGCCAGCCAGGCCCAGCGGGAAGCCCCCCAGCAGCAGCAGCGGCGGCAGCGCATCGCGCCCGCCGCCATCCCTTCGGCCGCCATGCGGCCCGATCCCCGGGGGCTCCCGCCAGCCCGCCAGGCCCAGCGGGAAGCCCCCCAGCAGCAGCGGCGGCGGCAGCGCATCGCGCCCGCCGCCATCCCTTCGGCCGCCATGCGGCCCGATCCCCGGGGGCTCCCGCCGCCAGCCAGGCCCAGCGGGAGGCCCCCCACAGCAGCAGCGGCGGCAGCGCATCGCGCCCGCCGCCATCCCTTCGGCCGCCATGCGGCCCGATCCCCGGGGGCTCCCGCAATCCGCCAGGCCAGCGGGAGGCCCCCAAGCGAAAGTGCCGGCGGCGGCAGGGCCCATCGCCCCCCGCGCCGACAGCAAACAATTGGAGCCCGATCAGCGGGAGGCCCCACCAAGGCAAGCGGCGGGGGAGGGGAGCAGTGCTCCTGTGCCCTCCCGTGCCGCCAGCAACGCATCAGGCCGCCATGCGGCCTGATCCTGGGGCTCTCCCCTGTGCCATCCAGGCCCGATCCAGGACTACATACCTGAAATGTGGAGCTCCTGGATCCTGGACGTTCCTGAACCTGCGGGAGAGAAACGAAAAGGGGGGAAATCTGGCGGCTCTGCCGCTTTTACCTGGCCCTTGACCCCGCCCCCGGCCCCTGTCCTTTGTCCCCTCCTGGCCGGAGGCAGGTCAAGGCCTGACCTGACCCAAGGGGAGTGGAACCTGCCCAGGTGATCCCGCCCGGTGCCGCAAACACCGCCCACCTGGGAAGGGAGGGCGGGAATTGTGTTGTAAGATTTGCTGCCTGCTTATATTGTCATTTTGCTGTAAATCCAGGACTGCCCCTGGAAAATAGGAACATTTGGAGGGTCTGCTTCTGAGTTTGTGTGCTGGGCCTGTTCTCCAGATTACAAGTCTACTGCTCTTAACCACTACACCACTGCTGGCTACTTGGTGCTTTTCTTTAAACTGTCCTTGGAAGTTCTGCTTCCTGATCTGGTACCACCACCCAGCACCTCCCACCACCCCCATCCTGTATTACTCATGTCAGTCCATACTTTTCAACATGCTGCTATGCTGCTTTGCCATCCTAACAAAGGCATTACATTGGTAAAAAAGAAAATGAAAAGAAAGTTCCTGCCAAACCTTTGAAAAGCTGACATTTCTCCATGCTGCTCAAGGGACGCTGCAGAGCAGCTGAAGCACAACTAAACAGCTTCCACAGCCTGAGGATGTTGGAGGGTGACTGTACCCAACAGAATGACATTGCACCAATGTATAGCTTCTTATTTTATTTTATTTATTTAAAAATCACTTATCTCATTGTGACTGCCCCTCAGTTCTTTTTCCCATGCAGCTCATTAGCAGACCTGCCCCCCCCAAAAAAAAGGAAAAGGAAAAGGAAAGAAAGATATGAGATGAAAACATAGGGACACAGCCTTAAAAAAATATGAACAAGTTTCGAGTGACCCCATCTGCTGCAAGTGCATGTTGAGGACATCTTGCTGGATCTCCTCCATCGCTGTCTAACAGGCTACCAAACAAGACAAGGTCTGTGTGCTGGCTTGGTTGCTGGAAAAGGGCTACATGTCAGGATTCTTCCTCCTTTTTTGCTGAAGGACAGCTCTGCATTTGTGCTCTCAATCTCCCCTATTTCTGTACCCCAAATTCAGCAGACCAAAATCCAGATGTTCCACACTGAGAATAACATTCCTGCAGATTGGGAGCAATTAATTTAACACTCACTTTGATGCATGTTGAATTTGCACAATGGAGAGTTGCGCCTGCAAAACGCAGAGCTGCCTCCATGATCAAGTGTGCCCTTTAGTGCACAAATATTGACTCCATGTAGCCTGCTAGCAGATGATTGCTCTAATGCATAGCTAAGCCCTGCACAGAGAGTCATGCAACCTCCGGCTGAGAACCACCGCCTCCCTCTGTGGGCTTTTCAGCTGGGTCCACGATGAAAGCAGCCTCCTCTCCTGAAGCGTGACTTTCTATGGTTGGCTGAGCCCACCCCCTGAAAGCCAACATTAGCAGTACATCCTTGAACACACTGAACAGAAAGCATATTAAGGGTGAGACATTCCCCACCCCCTCCTACAAAAAGGCTGGAGGTTTAGTGCTGCTTCTTTCAGGCCAATTCAGGTTCTTGCAAACTTTATTTGTTTATGTATAAGGTATGGGGGGCGGGCTTTGGAGGTGCTAAAACAGCAGGCTCTGTGCTGCATCATCCGTGGTTTGAAACTGGGACAAGCTGCTCTCCTCTTCTCTTTCTACTCCTCAGTTTTCAAACACAAACTGGCAGCCGACCCACAAAGTCTTGGCTGATGTCCGTTCCTATTATCATGGGTTGTAAATCTCCCTGTTTAATGAAAAAGTGTGTTGCAGTGCCAATTTGAGGCAAAGTGCCTATTTGAAGGAGATTGAAAACATCAATTCCTTTTAGTAAAATGAGAAAGGGGGGAGGGGGAAGAAAGAATACATTGTTTTCAAGTGAAACTGGCAAATCTATCAATTACTGCAGCAAGATATTACCTTTATGGAATTCTAAATTTGGGTTGGTTTCATCACTTCAAGAAAGCTCTTGTAGAAATGTGCATGTTCCCTGCTTCCCTTTCCGTTGACATCTCAGTAAATAACATTTCCTTGAGCCTTCCACTTGGCTGAGTCTTCAGTGGTAAGGCTGGAGGCAGTGGCCGTGGTGGTGATGGGGGGTTTCTCACAAAAAATGACTGTCTCTCTCTAGGTGTGACGCACACAGGCAGCACCAGCAGGCTGCTTTTGAATGCTGCCTTGTGTCTGGGGCTGCAAATGCAAGAAGACCACTCGGCAGTCCCACTGTTCCCATGGCAACCCCATCACTAGGCGAAATGGCAATTAAGAGGACATGCACCTGTCTTGGCAATGCGATGCAAACAAGCCATCTCTGTTGTAAAAACTAGGGCACCTTCCCCCATCTCCCCAGCCCCCCCCCCCCACTGCTATCACTGCTATCTCTTTCATAGCATTAAGAAAACAACCACCACCCAGGAATTGAGACAGAAGCAGGGTCTCTTCAAATGGAGGTGGGGAAAGAGAAGAGGGATGTTCAGAAGAATCAAACAAGGGAGTGGATTTTGCTTTCTCTTTTCCTTCAGGATTCCTCAATGGTGGAAAGGAGAAAAAGACCTGACCCTAGAACTGCAGGGCATCCTGAGAACCAGAACCAGTGGTGGGGCAGCCCCTGGCCTCATCCTGCAAGAATCCCCCCACCTTCCCATGGTTGCACAGATGGGTGGGGATCCGAAAGGGTGGTGAAGACAGCAGGTATTGACTTTTTATTTATTTATTAGGAATAGGAATAGGAATAATTTATTATTATTGGCCAAGTACATTTTCCAACATACTTGGAATTTGTTTCGGCTACATTGCAATGTAAACATACAGACACTGTTCCTCTCACAATACAAAGAAGCAAAGAAACCCCACCCATAATTTACCTCCCCTTCAGCTATACAACTACGATTTTAACAATTTAATGGCACAAGGGAAAAAAGGAGGGACACTTTTCAAATAACTAAATAAGTTGACATCTCATTCGTTTTTGTTTTTAAAAATAAGCAGCCATATTCCACACATCATACCCTAACTTCTCAGCCCACTTCTAAACTCCCACTTCCAGACAACAGGCACTGTAATTGGGAATACTGTCGACATAAAATTGCTTCGACTCTGCCTCCTGATATCAAAGTCTCTTTCCCAATTAAATATGACACTTTCAGATGTGGGCAATTAATCCTGGTTGTGAGTCCTCATCCTCATCCTTGGGTGGAGAGGGGGGGAGGGGGGCTGTGGGTCCATCTTCCACAGAGTTCATTATATTCATTATCTACACAAACCATCACCAACCTGCAGGTGCTTTGGGCTACAGTTCTCATCAGCCACAGCCAGCATAGCCATGACTTCACTGACTCTCCTACTGCCTTTCAACCTAACCTACCTCACAGGGATGTTGTGGGGAGTAAATGATGAGGGGGAGAGACATGTGCGTGCCACCTTGAGCTCCTTGGAGAAAAGGGTGAGATAGAAATGAATAAATAAAAAAGTAAGATGCTGCTGGGAATTGATCCTGGGATCTGCATGCACAGCAAATCCTCTGCCACTGACCTTTCCTCTTGCTGCCTGTGTCTTTCTCTACATTCAGAAAGTGTCTGAGTGTGGTAGGTACATTCACACACAGACACACGCAACTCCTGCCATCCCTTTCCCAGGTCTAAGCAGATAAGTCGCCTGGATAACTGTATTGCTTAATGCTGCCTACCCCAATATCTGAGCAGTGAGAGAGTCCAGGCTGCCTGAGCTTCAATTTCCTTGGAATGAAGGCCAGCAGACACTGTGGTGTCATAGAACTGTAGAGCTGGAAGAGGCCCAAAGGTTCAGCTAGCCCAGCCCCCTGCATTGCAGCCAGGCAATCCTGCTTTGCCATTCTGTGTCCTAAGTGTGGGATGTAAAACGCAGGAGCAGTCAAACACAACATTGCTAGAGTGGACATAGAAAGGGAACTCTAGGCCAGCCAGTCGGAACTCGCTGTCTCCCCTGGGCTGGGATGGATTTCCTCTGTGTAACTGGAGATGGGTGTGGTCTCACCTGGGCAGGTTAACACAAAACCACAGGGACCACACTCCATCTTTCTCTTTTTGGACGACGTCTCAATGAAGCTGCTTTGCTAAGATGCTCTCTTGGCTTCCAGCCAAGAGAACACAAAGGAGCTGTTTTCCCTTATGGAACAGTCTCCTGAGTAAATGTAACTTTTACTAAGTTTAAGTCTGCCATCTGGGATCCAATTGTGAACAGATGATTTCTCGTGAGTAAACGTTTTATACTTTTATAGAAGACTGTGTAGTGTCTTATTTTGAGAGGGATTAATGGGGAAAATACCAGGACATTTATTACAGAGGTTTTAACAAACCTGAGCAAGCTATCTGCTGCGTGTGTGTTTAAAAGGGGAATGAGAACTCTGCTAATTTCTGGGACTTGTAAACACAAGTTGGAATAGGATATCTTAAACAATATATCCTCTCCTGCATCCCAAAACATTCCCACACTAAGGAGCCCCAAATCCAGCGCAGAGCAAAACAGGCTTCTCTGTGTCCTGCTTCCAGCATCAGCCCAGACTTTCTCCCATACAGAGCCCCCACCCTTTACCTATTGCTCTCCATCGAAGGATGAGGTTGCATCCAGCCAGGGGAAGTGCAAAAAGGCCCACCCATTTCATAAACCCTGAGGGTCTTGTAGTTCAATGCTCTGTAATGGAGGAATTTCAACAGGGACGTCTTAGCCATTGAGGCTACTGGTGCAAGGCGCCATGGCGCCAAGGCCTGAGGAGGGCACCTGCGCCCTCCAGCCCCGCCGGCAGTGCCACTCTTGCCCACCTCTTCTCGGGCTGCGGACGCGGGGAGGCCTTCAGCAAGCCTCCCTTCAGCGCTGCAGCCAGGGCTCCCTAGATGGCAGTGCCGCGCTGCCGCTTCGGCCGAGCAGGCAGAGGCGGAGCACAGCTGGCAGCGTCCCCACACGCCCCTCCGCAACCTCCAGCTGCCCGCTGTGCCTGGCCCTGCCCAGCAGAGCATGAATTTGGTGTCCTCACCCGCCGCACTGTGCCCTCCGGCTGCCCACTGTGCCTGGCCCTGCCCAGCAGAGCGCGAGGGGCACCGGAGGGATACTCACTCCAGGGTGCTGGATTTACTTAAGACGGCCCTGAATCTCAACTGTTGGCCAGCCAACCTCAGTTTATAAATCTCCAAGGAGGGAGAGTGCACAATTTCTCGTAGGAGTCTACTCCACTGCTAAGCAGCTATTGCTGTCAGAAAGTTCTTCCTGACAGCAAGAATGTTCTTTCTTGTAACTTGAAGCCATTGTCAAAACAAAATTAAAAATTAAAAAAATCCTTCCAGTAGCACCTTAGAGACCAAGTTTGTTCTTGGTATGAGCTTTCGTGTGCATCTGAAGAAGTGTTCATGCACACGAAAGCTCATACCAAAACAAACTTAGTTGGTCTCTAAGGTGCTACTGGAAGGATTTTTTTAATTTTTTATTTTGTTTGGACTATGGCAGACCAACACAGCTACCTACCTGTAACTTGAAGCCATTGGTTTGACTCCTACCCTCCAGAGCAGGAGAAAACAAGCTTGTTCCCTATTCCATGTGACAGCCTTTGAGATATTTGAAGATGGCTCTCATATCTCCTCTCAGTCTTCTCTCTACCAGGCTAAACCCACCCAGCTCCTTCATCCGCTCCTCATAAGGCTTGGTCTAGACCAGCCTTTCTCAACCTTGGGTCCCCAGATGTTTTTGGCCTACAACTCCCATCATCCCTAGGTAGCAGGTCAGGGATGATGGGAGTTGTAGGCCAAAAACATCTGGGGACCCAAGGTTGAGAAAGGCTGGTCTTTGATCATCTTGGTTGCCCTCCTTTGCACACCTTCCAGCTTGTCAACATCCTTCTTAAATTGGGGTGCCCAGAATTGGACACAGGACTCCAGGTGTGATCTGACAATGGCAGCAGAGCAATCTCTTTCTAAAGTTAAATTGCAATACTGTACTTAACTGGCTGGCCAAAGCCATTGCCTGCCAAAGAAACTTGTCTAAACAATTCAGGGGCCTCTTCTGCAACATTCTAAGCCTCCTTGATACAGAATCACAAGCCACTGATATCATCCAGACTAACCCCCACCCAAATTCATCATAATATTTTAAAAGGATCAGTCAAGAGCAGATGTCACACATAAGCTGCAAGAGCCCCCCCCCCTTGCTGGTGCTAGGAATAGGGGCTTCTGCTCTGTGGCAAGAAGGTGAGCTCCTCCTACTCAGGCAGTTGCAGCCCCTGCTCCTTTCTGCTCCACAGCCCGACTCCTCTGCACTTAAAATCCCCACACGTCTATCCCTTGTCCTTAAGAGCCCTTAAGGCCAGGCTTGTAAGTCTCCATCCCGGGCTAAATCCCTTGGGCTTCTCTCTCTCTCTCTCTCTCTCTCTCTCTCTCTCCCTCTCTCCTCTCTCTCTCTCTCTCTCTCTCTCTCTCTCTCTCTCTCTCTCTCTCATCTCTCCTCCATTCATTCTTCCCTAGCAAAAGGAGTGTGGCATGCCCATGTGTTCTCCTGCTGCTCTCTCACATTACTGCGAAGCATTCACCTCAGGCGGCGGAAGTGCCAGAGGTGGCCCTCCAGTTGTCCCAGCCCATTGCTTCTGCTGCCGATGGTGAGAGTGCTCCATGCCCTACCCGCCTGGGCAGAGAAGCCAAGCTGCAATGCTTTGCCAATGTCCTGGCTCTCACGGAGTTCCAGTGGCGGAAGTGTTGGGGGAGCAGGCAGTGGGGGCGGTGTGTGTGTGTTTGCAGTAGGTGGCAATTGCAGTTTCAGAGGTGAATTGGAATGGTTGCCCCTGGTTCACACCACACCCCTGTTGCATCTGTGAAAACAACCTGTTGCCTTCAGAAACTGGTAGAACCACCACAAAATAGGTGACAGCAGCATTTACTTATTTATTTACCGGTAACTGCTACCGCCGAAGAATTGATGCTTTTGAATTCTGGTGCTGGAGGAGACTCTTGAGAGTCCCATGGACTGCAAGAAGATCAAACTTATCCATCCTTAAAGAAATCAGCCCTGAGTGCTCACTGGAAGGACAGATCCTGAAGTTGAGGCTCCAGTACTTTGGCCACCTCATGAGAAGAGAAGACTCCCTGGAAAAGACCCTGATGTTGGGAAAGATGGAGGGCACAAGGAGAAGGGGACGACAGAGGATGAGATGGTTGGACAGTGTTCTCGAAGCTACTAACATGAGTTTGGCCAAACTGCGGGAGGCAGTGAAGGATAGGCGTGCCTGGCGTGCTCTGGTCCATGGGGTCACGAAGAGGCGGACACGACTGAACGACTGAACAACAACAACAACAACTGCTACCTCACACTGTCTAAAATGCACAACTGGGAGGAGATGAGACAGTCATAGAATTGGAAGAGACTATGAGTATAATCGAGCCCAACCCCTTGCAATACAGGGATCTTTTGCCTAATGTGGGGCTTCAACCCATGATCCCAAGATTAAGAGTCTCATATCAGAGCACACTGGTACTCTGCTTCCCAGGCATGCACCAGCATGGTTTGCTCAAACAGACCCAGGCAGCCACCCTAGGAGGTAGCAGAGGGAACAGGAGGGAGCAGCAGCTGGAAGTGACCACTTTGCTTGGCCTCATCTGCACCAGACTTTCTGTCAAACAGGAAAAGGCAGCCTCAACAGAGCAGGAGAACCATGGCATGAGGCAGCCTGTGCCAGCAAATGGAATTGTGGAAGGGAAGGAGGGCTTCAGTGGAGTGTTTCTCAAGCAGGGTTGACCTGAAGTCTCCAAGTTTGCCTGGCCTCCCCAAGGGGGCAGGGAGAGGGCTTGAATCTCCAGGTGGCTGGTAGCACCTTATTCATTCATTTAGTTTTTAAAAAGGAAGAATGTGCACAACTTCTGAGCTTCAGCCTAACAATCTTTTGAAGTGGAGTGGAGACTGGAAGGGTCATTTCAGGGGGCAGTGGGGGAGGTTGCCTCAGTGGCAGAAAGGGAGGAAATGCTGAATTTGGGCATTTCCCAAACCCCTTCCAGCACTTCCCCCATTCTGCCTCCAGGCAGCCCCCCCTCGCTCCTTCCCCACCCAGGCTCGTTACTTCAGCAGGAACTGGGAGCACCCCCTTTGGCCAAGGCTTCTCTCTTAATTTCCAGCCAGTGACACCATACCTTCCAACATTTCTCTGAAAAAATAGGGACATCCAATTCCATCATCATCATCATCATCATCATCACCATCATGTTACTATTTATACCCCGCCCATCTGACTGGGTTGCCCCAGCCACTCTGGGCAGCTTCCAACATACCTTGGCTGTCAAACAGCTTGTCTCCTGAACAAATCTTTTCCCAAACGCCGCAAACCCGGAAGTGAGTGTTCCGGTTTGCAAATGTTTTTCAGAAGCCAAACATCTGCTGCTTCTGATTGACTACAGGAAACTCCTGCAGCCAATCGGAAGCTGCACCTTGGTTTTCAAACCATTCTGGAAGTTGAATGGACTCCCAGAATGGATTGACAACCAAACATTAAAAACTTCTCTATACTGATTGCCTTCAGACAGCTTGGGAGCTGAATAACTCCATACCCTTCCATATTTCTCCAATGAAAATAGGGACATCCTAAGGAAAAGCGGGACATTCTGGGATCAAATCAGAAACTGGGACAGCATCTCTAAATCAAGGACGTCCCTGGAAAATATGGACATTTAGAGGGTCTGTGACACATCAGCTCACTTGCTATACTTTGTGCTTTCTGTTGGACTGACATGCTTAATGATATCAACAGGGACCACACCAAGGTCTAAGGATTGGGCCCTGAAATCTCAGGGTCTGGTCTGTTTTTGACCTGGCAACCTGAGGCCACACTCTGCTTCCTGGAGTACATTTGTCCGAGACACAAGAGATTCACTGCTGCACGCAGAGCCCCTCTGTAGTGCGACTGGGCCTCTCCGAGGTGGATTGGAGGTTGTTATGTATAAGGAAATTGGCATTTTGAGAATGCAGGCCTGTTTTCCGTGCCTGGTTCTCCCTTTAAGATAAACTTTCTCCCCCTAATTCTTCTTAAAGGGCTATCTAGTCAAATTAAGATTTACGCTAAGTGGTGTCCTCGCCCAGCTGGGAGGGAGAGTTAAAGATCAAACAGCGAGGCTGGGAAAATTGGGGAGTAGCCAGACACCCGGAGCCTGCGGTGAATCAACATGCGCGCAGCTGCGTTAATTACCTGACACTAGTGAAATACGCCTGAGGTCATTGGTGATTGGAGAATGTATATTCGAGCTTAAATCTGGTTGGGTGTTTATCGGAACACCACGGGGGATTATCATGTATATTAACCTCGTGTTTAGAGATGCTAATTGTCGTCAGTCAGATACCTGTGGGCTGGTTTTGACCAAGAGGCTGTAACTCTCAGCTGGGGGCGAGCGGCTAGCTGCCCAAGAAAAACCCATGATGTGTCGTGCTGGATAGCCGGGAACAATTGTCTTTTATTTAACCAAGCCTTTTGTGAGTATGTTTAGTTAGTTATATTTTACAACGTTTTTATTTTTGTTTGTACTCTCTTCTAGAAATGTGTAACCTTGTTTTAATCTCTTTCTTTTAAATAAACTTTTGAATTATATTACTGTTGCCTTGTTTTGCCTTTGGTTAATAAGTGAAGCTGAATCCAGCGTCTGACCACTTGGAACCTACCAGGCTTTTGAATATCTTTCGGCTACACGGTAAAGTGGGCCAAGGCGTGAAGCCTGTGCAATTAAGGTGGAGGTGTGACTCCCTGACACCTCTATCGGCTTCACAGCAAGGGAGTGGTGGCAGCGTACTTGTGTGTGTTTGGTCATGCTTTTGGGGGGTTCCTACAGACCTTCCCCCGCCTAGTTAAGAGCTCTACAGGGCTCCGAGGCAGATAATTGCCGGAAGGGGAGGAGGGGGCCTGTGAGGAATCTTCTAAATCCGCTACATGGTGGCAGCGGTGGGATTTTCGACTTCGCTGATCAAAGGCAAACTAAGAAACACTAATTGTGTGGGCACGTATTTCTTGTGAAGAGTACAAACGTTTTGTAATTAGTAAGTTAGGGATGGCAGGAGTGTCAGACCCGACCGAGACTTTGCAGACTCTGGACCGATGGGGGTCGAGAGAAAGTCTTAGTCCCCCGCCTTATGGGACAGAGTTGCCAAGGAGACCAACTTCAAAGGGAGCGGAGGCTTCGTTGTTCTCAGATGATGATGACCCGGAGGGGGAAGAAGCTCACCGTTCCGGAGGGCCTCTAGCAGAAGCCGGGGAAGAGGTGCAGCAGCAATTTCAAACCTGTTGGGAAGAAGAGGTTCGAGCAGCCGAGGTGCACCTAGAGGGAAGATATTCTACAACTTCCGAGCCAACAGTACGCCCCAAGCAGACGGTGTGTGTGCCAGGTCGAGGCTGGGGTTCAGGCAGCCTTATGGACGTCCAAAGAGCGCGTCAGCGTCACCCTGCTGCAGCCGGACCAGCTAGCGTGGGGGAGCGGATTCAGCAGGAGCTGCCGGGATACCCCAAGGAAGGCCGTGCCAGGGATCCTGATGACTACCGTGAGCCGGGACATCAGCCCAGGAGCCGTGCTAGAGACGTGAGTGACTATCAGGGGTTGAGACCCCAGTTTAGAGGGCAGACCACGGATGTGGGGGACTATAGAGAGGCTCGCAGAGCCACTGCCCATCGGGAAGATGAGATGGGGCACCCTGTTTATCGAGAGGGTAGCCCTGGGAGAGCATATTTGCCGGATGGACAGAGGGGACCCAGGGGGCTGCCTCAATGGACTGAGCAGGGGGAAGTCTATCTGCCGCGCCCAAGGAACCGGCAGGACTGCTGGGAAGAACAGGCAGAGCGTCCGGAGGGACGTAGGGCGTATTACCCCCCTCCTCGAGAATACAGCCGGGAAGAGCATCCCCGGGTTGCCCCAAGACGATCACCAGGCGAGGTTGCGTTGCAAGACATTAATTTGAAGCTCTTTCCAACTTACAAGCCACCCAATGACGTGTTAAGTTTTCTAACACTGTTCGAACTGACTTGCAAAGAAGTGGGTGTGCCTGAGCGTTTATATATGACCATTTTACGGCCTTTAGTTACAGCAGAGCTGGCTGATTTGTTGGGCCAGATGCCAGCACAACAATTCTTAAATTATCGACTTTATAAAGAGCTTGTACTTCAACGTTATGGCCGACAGCCAGAGTGTTACAGACGCGCCTTTCGGAAGGTGGACAAGTCAGCGTCCACAGAGAACTTTCCTCTTGTTGCAGCAAAAGTTGCGCAGCAGTTTGATTTTTGGTTGTCAGCCGCAGAAGTGGATACCTTTGCGAAGTTAAGACAAACTATGATTTTGGAGCAGTTTATGCGCTATCTGCCTGCAGAACTGGCTAGCTTAGTGGCAGACCAAAATCCAACTACTTATGAGCAGGCTGCGAAGTATGCAGAATCGTTCCGCTTGAACAGGACTAATTTGGGCAATAAAAGTCAGCCGGCCGGAGGCCGATCTGCTAATTTAGGGTCGGTGGGGAAGGCTGCTTTTCAACCCAGAGAGTGGGAGAAAAAACCTGGAGTGGTGCCTAAGGACTCTGTGTCGGGGGGAGGCGACAAGGCCAAAATTACCCCTGCCTCGGGCCTTTGCTTTTTCTGCAAGCGGGGGGGCCATGTCAAAGCATTTTGTCCGCTTCTGAAAGAAAAGCGGGGCCCCGTAGCTTCGTCTACTCCGGCGGTTCGTGTGATCCAACCCCATGGAGAAGACTGGGATGCCGAGATTCAAGCCCAGATGGCGAGGAAGACCACCAACCTGGACGGGAGGGAGCAGGGTTTAAAGCCGCCTGCTGTGGCTATTAGAAGCATTACATCTGTTGCCTCTGCTCCTAGTGTGGGACCCGTTGGGACTGGGACAAATGTGGCTGTGGCACCACACATAGATTGGGCGAATATGGAATATTCTGCACCCATCAGAGTCAATCCGTATTACAGTTAACTCATTTCGTGGACTCTGGAGCTGATATCACCAGTGTGGCGAAAGAACCTTGGTTCTGCCTCAGCAGACCCAACCAAAGCCTTTGGAAGTTTTCCTATGTGGGGTGGAAGCCATTTCTCACCCTACTGTGAGTGTGCCGGTGTCTTTTCAAGGGTCTGAGGGAGATCACTTCGAAATCCTTCATGATCCTGATGAGGGTAAGACAGTGGCTTTGGGGGAGGATGTTTTGGGGTACGAAGTGTCTCTACAAACCCTCTTTGAGTGTACTCCAGAGACAGAGACTCATTTAGCCGAAATGCCGGAGGGGGAGGAACAGAGCCATTCTTGTCAGCAGCTGGCTGAGAATCCTCAGGAGGAAGGGGGGCCGCCCTTTCCACCCAGCCAGGCCGCAGTGACTGAGTTTGGGACTCCTGCCGTGCTGGAAAATCTACAAGTGTTTGCAGCTGAGCAGCAATCTGATCCTTCCTTGCAAGATTGTCGGGAGGCAGCAAAGAAACCCTCTCGAGGGGAGAAACGTGTGGGGTTTCTATATCAGAAAGATCTGTTATATCGACAGTTCTGGCCGAAGAGGAGTGCAGACCAGGACTGTGTTTTGCAATTAGTAGTCCCTATGTCCATGCGTGAGAAAGTTTTAACGCTAGCTCATTCTGATGCTTTAGCTGGACATTTTGGGATAAAGGGGACTCTGGAACGTGTCTCTCGTTATTTCTATTGGCCTGATGTTCATAAAAGTGTAAAAAATTATGTAAGGTCTTGTGATGTGTGTCAAAGGGTGGGGAATGCTCGAGATGCTAGACCTAACTCCTTGCAGAGTGTTCCTTTGGAGGCCCATGTGTTTGAAAAATGGGGAATTGATTTATTGGGACCTTTGCCGAAAGCTAAAGGCGGGAAGATGTACATCTGTTCTGTTTTGGATTATGCTTCTCGTTATTTGTGGGCAGTGCCTCTACCCAATACTTCTGCCCAAAGTTTAGTGAAAGCTTTGATGCAGGCTTTTTGCACTCTGGGTATGCCTAGAGTCATTGTTTCAGACCTGGGTACGAATTTTATGGCAGGACTGACCCAAAAGGTTTTGCAGGTTGCTAAGATTTCCCATCACCCTGCAGTGGCTTTTCAACACCAAGGAAATGGGGCGGTGGAACGTGTTCAAAGAACTCTGGGCCAGATGTTAAGGAAATATGCTTTGGCTCATGGTCCCCATTGGGATCAGAACTTGCCCTTTGTAGTAGCTGCATATAATGACTCTTACCAGAGAAGCCTAGGGTTTGCCCCAAACCAAGTGGTTTTTGGGAAACTTTTGAATTCTCCTCTGTCCATGCTCAGGAGTGAGTGGGAGGGGTCAGAAGAAGAAGAAGGCCTTAAGTTACCCTCTGTGTCAGAATATTTTGTAAACTTGAGAAAAACTCTGTCTGAGATCTGGGAACTTGCCAAAGAGAATTTAGAAGGGGCACGTGTGACCCAGAAAAGGGATTATGATGTGAAAGCAGTACAAAAGGATTTTGAGGTGGGAGACAAAGTTCTGATCCTGAAACCCGGACGCCCACATAAACTGGATGTTAAATGGAGTGGGCCTGGGGTGGTTACAGCTAAGCTAAGTACTGTGCGCTATTTGGTGGATTGCTCTGAGTTGCACGGGCGCCCAAAGGAGTACCATGCTAATTCCTTAAAACGGTACTTTGAGCCCGGGGTCCCTGTTCTAGCCATTTCAGGAGGCCTAGGGGATACCCCTTCTGCACCTATGGACCTTTTGGAAGAATACAAGCAGGCTGGTGCAATTTCAGATGTTTTACGGTTGCCAGGACTGTCAGAACGGCAAGCTGAGGAGCCGTATGAGGCCCTCAAGCCTTTTGAAAATACTTACAGCACCAAGCCTGGCCGAACCCATTTGGCGCAACACCACTTTAACCAGGGTGATGCAGCCCATATCTCCCCTCGTCTCTATCCGCTGGTGCTAGACAGACAGGATTGGGATGTGTTCTAATCCAACAGGAGGAAGCCGAAGAGTGGCGACCAGTGGTCTACTTGAGTAATTTTTCTTTTATGTGATGGGGAGGGAGTGTTTTGCCTTGGTGTGGGCTTTGACAAAAAATTGTGCCATGGAAATGTTTTGAGGTCCAAACTGATCATTCACCTCTGTGTTGGTTAGAGAGGGTGAAAAATACAAATCAAAAACTGTTGAGATGGAGTTTGACACTGCAAGATTACCAATTTACTGTGACCCATCCTCCTGGGAAGAAAAATATTGTTGCTGATGCCCTTTCTCGTATGTATCAAGCTGTAGAGTGATGCTGTTAAACTTAAGGGTGCTTGTCGCTCACAGCTTAGCCAGATCTACCTCATTGTGTATATAGTGATGAAATTTCGGGACTTCACCCCAAATTTCATCTTAGACGGGAGGGTGTAGTGCGACTGGGCCTCTCCGAGGTGGAATTAGAGGTTGTTATGTATAAGGAAATTGGCATCTTGAGAATGCAGGCCTGTTTTCCGTGCCTGGTTCTCCCTTTAAGATAAACTTTCTCCCCCTAATTCTTCTTAAAGGGCTATCTAGTCAAATTAAGATTTACGCTAAGTGGTGTCCTCGCCCAGCTGGGAGGGAGAGTCAAAGATAAAGATCAAACAGCGAGGCTGGGAAAATTGGGGAGTAGCCAGACACCCGGAGCCTGCGGTGAATCAACATGCGCGCAGCTGCGTTAATTACCTGACACTAGTGAAATACGCCTGAGGTCATTGGTGATTGGAGAATGTATATTCGAGCTTAAATCTGGTTGGGTGTTTATCGGAACACCACGGGGGATTATCATGTATATTAACCTCGTGTTTAGAGATGCTAATTGTCGTCAGTCAGATACCTGTGGGCTGGTTTTGACCAAGAGGCTGTAACTCTCAGCTGGGGGCGAGCGGCTAGCTGCCCAAGAAAAACCCATGATGTGTCGTGCTGGATAGCCGGGAACAATTGTCTTTTATTTAACCAAGCCTTTTGTGAGTATGTTTAGTTAGTTATATTCTTACAACGTTTTTATTTTTGTTTGTACTCTCTTCTAGAAATGTGTAACCTTGTTTTAATCTCTTTCTTTTAAATAAACTTTTGAATTATATTACTGTTGCCTTGTTTTGCCTTTGGTTAATAAGTGAAGCTGAATCCAGCGTCTGACCACTTGGAACCTACCAGGCTTTAGAATATCTTTCGGCTACACGGTAAAGTGGGCCAAGGCGTGAAGCCTGTGCAATTAAGGTGGAGGTGTGACTCCCTGACACCTCTATCGGCTTCACAGCAAGGGAGTGGTGGCAGCGTACTTGTGTGTGTTTGGTCATGCTTTTGGGGGGTTCCTACAGACCTTCCCCCGCCTAGTTAAGAGCTCTACAGGGCTCCGAGGCAGATAATTGCCGGAAGGGGAGGAGGGGGCCTGTGAGGAATCTTCTAAATCCGCTACACCCTCCTTGAAGAGTCCTGTTCAGCCCCCTCTGCTCAAGGTACCCTTTGCCAAACACGGCGCCTTCCTGGGACTATAACTCCCACCAGTTTCTGCCTACATGCAGCTATGGAATGTCAACCACTCTGCAGCCTCCAGGCCTTTGGACTTTGCGGCATCTTCTACATCTGGGAATTGATTGAGAAATGCAGGATGCAGAACACACCAGGAGGAACAACCACAGACCCAAGCGGAGAATTTAATCACTTGCATTATCAGCTTAATTGTTCTGGCAAGGGAGCTGCTTCCAAAGCCTCTGTGGTAATTGTCTGTAAAACCTCCTCCTCTCCTCCTCCTCTTTTCTAAAAATATAGATGCCGTCATCCAAGTGTCCCTTTATGCGCTGCAGAGGGAGAAGCAGGAGGTTGGATGACCACGGAAGCAGTGAGGGAGGGGAGGGAACCCAAACCTTCAGCAGGTGCTCCCAACAGGTTGGGGGGCTCCCAATAGCACACCCGGGGTGTGTATGCTTAGCTCAGGAACTTAGCTCAGGGCTTCCCCTCCCAGCAGCCCCAGCAGGGCCAATGGTCAAGAGATTCTAGGAGTCATGGTTGAGGGCATCCTGATCAAGTTTGCAGATGACACCAAATTGGGAGGGGTGGCTAATACCCCAGAGGACAGGATCACACTTCAAAATGACCTTAACAGATTAGAGAACTGGGCCAAAGCAAACAAGATGAATTTTAACAGGGAGAAATGTAAAGTACTACACTTGGGCAAAAAAAATGAAAGGCACAAATACAGGATGGGTGACACCTGGCTTGAGAGCAGTACATGTGAAAAGGATCTAGGAGTCTTGGTAGACCACAAACTTGACATGAGTCAACAGTGTGATGCAGCAGCTAAAAAAGCCAATGCAATTCTGGGCTGCATCAATAGGAGTATAGCATCTAGATCAAGGGAAGTAATAGTACCACTATATTCTGCTCTGGTCAGACCTCACCTGGAATACTGTGTCCAGTTCTGGGCACCACAGTTCAAGAAGGATACTGACAAGCTGGAACGTGTCCAGAAGAGGGCAACCAAAATGGTCAAAGGCCTGGAAACGATGCCTTATGAGGAACGGCTTAGGGAGCTGGGTATGTTTAGCCTGGAGAAGAGAAGGTTAAGGGGTGATATGATAGCCATGTTCAAATATATCAAAGGATGTCATATAGAGGAGGGAGAAAGGTTGTTTTCTGCTGCTCCAGAGAAGCAGACACGGGGCAATGGATTCAAACTACAAGAAAGAAGATTCCACCTAAACATTAGGAAGAACTTCCTGACAGTGAGAGCTGTTCGGCAGTGGAATTTGCTACCAAGGAGTGTGGTGGAGTCTCCTTCTTTGGAGGTCTTTAAGCAGAGGCTTGACAGCCATCTGTCAGGAATGCTTTGATGGTGTTTCCTGCTTGGCAGGGGGTTGGACTGGATGGCCCTTGTGGTCTCTTTCAACTCTAGGATTCTATGATTCTATAACAACCTCTGTAGCCACAGGTTGCCCATCACTGTGGGGAGTGAGGGGACACTAGCCAGCCCCCCCAAGTCTAAGTATGTGCAGGGAGCAGTGGTGATGTCAAGCATGACACCAAAGGAAATTGGAAATCAAGCTCTGCCCCCAAATAATTAGTGGGGTTGAAGGTGGCAATGGATACAATGTTGTGTGAACAAGTGAACAGATCAGGGTTCAAATTTCCCCTCAGCCATGAAGCTCACTGGGTGGCTGGGACCAGTGGTGCCAGCTGGCCCCCATGGCTGTGGGTGCCCAGGGTTGCATGCCATCTCTGGAGCCCATGGATGCGCCACACTTTGTGGATGCCTTGCCCCCTCATTCAAAATGTGGGAGCCACAGCACACATGGCCCCTGGGACCTGGTGCCTATGGCTCGGACAGTCACTGCTCCTCAGCCTAACCTACCTCACAGGCAGAGGTGGAGCAAGGGGGCAGAGGGGGTGCCGCTCCAGGCAACGCTCTTGGGGGTGACACTCGGGGCCGAGCCCCGTCCCCGCAATCAGCGCCACCAGCCAGCGGCGAAAAAAGCCGCTGAAAGGGGGCTTTCCCCCTTTCAGCAGCTTTTTCCACCGCTGGGCTCCTGGCCTGAGCAGAGCTGGGGCATGGAGAGGGGCAGGCCAGCGAGGAGGGGTGTCACACCAGCCACAAGCGTGACACCCCTACTCGCTGGCCCGGGTGGAGGCAATGCCCCTCCCCCGGGGGTGCCGCTTGGCTTGCAGCCCTCGGTAGCCAAGCGGCTCGCTACGCCCCTGCTCACAGGGTTGTTGTGAGGAAAAAAGGAGGGAAGGGACCATCATGGATGCCACCTTGAGCTTCTTGGTTATCAATATTATTTTTTAATAATAAATGTGTTTGAAAGCCAGGAGATTTCAGCATAAAGTCTTTGCACTTAAAAAGTTGATGGCAGATGTCATCAGTCTGTTTTATTGAGTTATGGTTTTCACATATCCTGACAAAAGTGCAGGGCACCCCGGCGCCGAATTCTGGGGGCACCAGGTGCCTGCCGCTGAAGCATATTGTATTGAGCTGCTATTTGGCAGCAGGGTCAGCAGCACCTTTGACACTTCTGGTCTCGTGCCGCCTGCCTGCCTTCTCCCATTAGTGGTGGGTGTCGTGAGGGGCAGCGGCTGGCTTGATTTTGGGGGAGCTTCTGATTTGGCCACCGGGAGGAGGAGGAGGAGAAGGACGAGGCGCCACTGTCTTTATTTCCTGTCAGAATCTTGGAAGGAAAGGCGGCAGCGGCAAGGGCGCCAGAGCAAGAGGTGTCGAGTGGCAGCCACCTGCCTGGACGTGTGCTGAGGATCAGCTTGTGTACCTCCCCGCCAAAGAGCAGTGCTATGGCTGGGGATGGGCTTGGCTGAGGCACTGGCGGTGGCAGCAGCAGCAGAGAGAGCTCCCCAGAGCCTGCTGTTAGCCATGGCAGATGGCGGTGGCAGCTCCAGTAGCTACTACTCCGGAGGAGGAGGAGGCGGCAGCAAGATGATAAGCACCAGCAGCAACCTGAACATGGACTCCTCCTTGGTGCCCGCCCAGGCAATCAACACAGTCATCATCATCAACAACTAAATTTGGGGGTGCTGCACAGATCTTTACACCCCAGCACCACATATGCTAAAGACGCCCATGCAAAAGTGATGTGTGTCTTATCTCCCTGCCCACACAGCCACCTCTGCTTTTGGTTTGACCAAGACTCTTGGGAGGACGCAACATCCTTTCACCTTTCTTGCTAGGAGTGCTGATTGGATGAGGGCCAGCAGCAGTAAGAAATCCAAAGGAGGCCTTTATTAGGCCAGCCATACCATGTGCAAGCTTTAGAATCCTCCAGGCCAAATAAGGGCCAGCAGCAGTAAGAAATGTCTTCAGCTTCCTATGACCAGACTCGGGCCAAGAGTCTGGCTGCAGCTCTTTGAGCCAGCCAGTTTCTGAGCCCTTTTCAAAGGCAGTGCCATGTGAGGCAGGAACAGGTGCAGCTGGCCCTCTAGCCTCACTTGTGCAGATGTCCTCCTGGCCACTGCAGAAACCAGAGCATCCCCACTCCAGGAGCACACCCAAACTGCAATCTTTTTTCTCCAGTACAGGCTGAACCTGTTCCAACTGAGAGTCTCTGTCTTGTCTGGACTAATTTAAATGTCTCCACCCTCATCCAGTCCATTACTTTGGGTTAGAAATGGGACAGCTTCCTGGGATTTAGGCATGGCGTGTTGTATCTTCCAACATTCAGCTTCATTGGATGGCCATGAGTTCCAGTGTTATGGGAGAGAGAGAAAACATTTTCTCCGTCCTCTTTCTCCATGCCTATGCACAGCATTTTATAAAATCCTACCATGTCAGCCAGAAAAGCTGTCCGAGGTGTGGATGGAAGCTGCTCTTCATCACAGACTTTGGACTAAATGTGAGGGGAGACAGAAGACATTCAAACAAGCTCCGTCAGACGGCCAATTTCATATGCTCAAAAAGACGTGTCCCCATCCTTAGCCTAAAAACAAACAGGTTCATTGGCAGGTAGAAAGCAAGAATAAGGAGAAACAAGGTGGTTTTTATGTTAACAGAGCTGGAGATTAGTTTCAGGTGGTGTGCTCCGTAATTAAAGAAAACCAGTTGTGCTGCTGGTGGGGTTGTCTGTGTTTAACGCCTGTGTTTGGGAAACAGGACTTGGTGCTGTTGAAAATCAAACCTTACATTTCTTTGCTTTCAAGCATGAAACCTACAGCAATTAATTTAAAGAACTGAAATAATTGGGGGGGGGGCGCAGGACAAGGAGAGAGATATGCAAATTCTTCTCTGTCTTTCTCACAGGGGAAGAGTCCATCCCTCTGCATGCAGAAGGTTCCAGGTTCAATCTGTGGCAATTCTGGGTTTGTTTGTTTTTTAAAAAAAAGCAAAAGGAAAAAGGGCGAGGTAATGGGAAAAAGACTTCCATTTGCCAGAAACCCCGGAAAACCACTGCTGATCAAAAGAGATAGGCAAATACTGCAAAATAGCAGCTTATAGAATCATAGAGTTGGAAGGGATCCCCAAGAGCCATCTCCCCTCCAATGGGGGTAAAGCTATCACCCTTCAAGGGAGTCCATCTCGCTGTTAAATGGCTCTTACCATCAGAAAGTTCTTCCTAAAATTTAGTTGGAATCACCTTTCTTTTAATTTGAATCCAATGGTTCAGGTCCCACTCTCTGCAGCAGCAGAAAACAAGGCAGCTCCATTGTGACAGCCCTTCTTAAGATGGCTCTCACTTCTCAGTCTTCTCTAGGCTAAACATCCCCTGTTCCCTCACATGTTCCCACTAAAGCTTGGTTTCCAGACCCTTCATCATCTTGGTCGCTTTCCTCAGCATCCATTCCATCTTGTCAATGTCAAATGCCCACAAGACTTCAGGTGGGGTCTGACCAAGGGAGAAAAGTGTAGGACAATGACTTTCCTTGACAGGGAAACTGGACTTCTGTTGATAAAGTCTAGAATACCATTAGCTTTTCTTGCTCCTGTATCACACTCTTGAGTCATGTTAGGCTTATGGTCTACTAAGACCCCTAGATCCTTTCCAAATGGTCTGCTGTCAAGCTAGGGGTTCCCCATAAGAGTTAGGGTTAGGGAGAAGGGATAAATGATAGATATGATGTGTATAAAAATTGGGGGGAAAGTATTTTAAAAGGAATATATGTAGGCACTGAGCCCACCAGAAGAGCATGATAGGAGCTAACAGGGTCCATTAATGGCTGCAGTAGACTTAGACAGAATCCATCATATCAATATTTTCCAAGCTGGCTCAAGGGAACCTCAGTTCTAGATTTTGGGAGCCTGGAACCTGGCGGCATGTTACCTGAATTGCAAATGTAACTCACCAGAAATGTCCTTGCCCCCACTAAGTACAGCCATGTTTCATTTCCATTTTTCATCCCACTTTATCAAGTGTGGCAGCAGTCGCTAGGATCCAGGGGTAGCAGAAGTGTTCCCCCAAACAATCAAGTCTAATAGACTGTGAACAAGGACGCACTGTGTTGGGTGGGTCTCTCACATTGCTGAGCAAGGAAGGCTGCAGCCCTGGAGAAAGATGCTCCTGGGAGACAGGGAGACGGGAAGCTGCCTTCTGCTGAGTCAGAACATTGACCCACCTAGTTCAGTATTGTCTACACACACTGACTGGCAGCAACTTTCCAGGATTCCAGGCAAGGGGCTCTCCTAGACCTACCTTGAGATGACAGAAATTGAACCTGAGCATTAAGAACATAAGAAAATAAGGAGAGTCTGCTGGGTCAGGCCAACAGCCTATCTAGTCCAGCATCCTGTTCTCACAGTGACCAACCAGATGCCCCCATGGGAAACTCACAAGCACAAGAACACACTCTCTCCCCAGCCCTTTGGGTTTGCATCAACTGATATCCAGAAGCATGGCTGCCTCCAACTGTGGAGTCAGAGAAGAGGCCTCATGGCTAGTAGCCATCCATAGCCCTCTCCTCCTCCATGGATTTGTCTAATGCTCTTTTAAAGCCATAAGGCTCCCATGGTGGGATCTTCATCTCCATGCCACAAGCTGGATATATGGAAGATAAAAACCACACTTCAGATGCATTTGGGTGCCTGGGAATTGACGAACACTTAGCATGGGAAGGAATCTAGAAAGCTGTCAGTAAACTCTTGAGAAGGTCTGTCTTCCTCTCCATCCAGCTCTGGGAGGGCTTCCACTTAGCACTTTTGTGTGACTTCCTTCTGGGGAGCACAGTCCCATTGGCTGATTTCTGTATTTCACTTAGTATGAAAGAGCAGCCTGGGCAATCTCTCCTCTCTGAGACCCATAACCTTCCCTGGCTTTGCAGCCTCATCCAGCTACCCTACTTTTCCCCAGCAGGGAGCTTAAGAGATGAGGTGGTAGCCAATGCCAGTCCTACTCAGAGTAGATCCATTGAAACCAATGGGCATGAGTAACAGGTCCAGAAATTTCAATAGATTTACTCTGAGTAGGGTTTAATTGGCTACAACCCATAGATTTTGTTCATTCATTCATTCATTCATTCAATTCATTGTTACATGGTCACAGCATGGTTTGTATTATCTGCATTTTAATAGATGTTTATATTGTTTTAATTCTACAATATTAAAGTTTGTGGTGGTTTCTGGTTACAGGGTTAACAATCCACAGGATGTTGCGTTCTGCACTGGGTGCTCCACCCACAAATGGGTGTTTCCTTGTCTGTATTATACACTTTCTGTTTTTCCTTTGCCCAGAGAGGAAGCAACATGGAGGAGCAAACTCCCGGTTTGTGTAAAGTTATGTTTTTATAATAAACACTTTAGTTAGAAGCACCTGTCTCAAGAAGCCTTTATTGAGACACACTTCAGACATCAGTTTATGCTGTGTTTCTATTCTGCTAATTAGCCCAGCGGAGAAGACTGGGAAGTGTGCCGGGCAACAGATTTACGACTGTTATCTTCAGTCGTGCCGGGGAGAGGTCATTGCTACCATCCGGTCGATCGAAAACACCCATAAAGTTTAATTAATTTCTATTCTATTTCTATCTTTTATATGTTTTTAGCTTTTTGTATTTTATCTGTGTTGTTTTATAATTTGTGTAAGCTGCCTTGAGTCCCAGTCCGGAAGGGTAGAGGTGAGATATATAAACTGTTAGGGCGCTCAAGGTCAACGCACTGAAGGCTGACAGACAGCTGCAGAGAAGGTTAAGGTTCAACTTCAGCACTGGGGTCAGAAAAGCCAAGGTCAGAGCCAGTCTGAGTTGGAACAAGTCAGGAGTCAGAAGCACCAGGAACAAAGCAGGAGTCAAGAACTAGGCAGGGGTCACGAACACAGGAATAAGGCAGGAATCATGAACACAGGAGCAAGGCAGGAGTCACCGGAAAAAGGGCAGGACAAGCAACACAACCACATGCTTCTTTACAGCAGTTGCAGACACTGCAGAATGGGCCAGCCGGCCTTCCTTAAGTAGCCAGCTCACTCCCACGCCTCCTGTGGGCTGCAGCTGTCTCTAATTGCCAACTACGCTTCTCAGCTCGGCGTTCTACAGCTGAGAAGGGAGGAGGAGAGGGACTCAGCCGGTTCCCCTCCTGACTGGGGCCTGCTTCTGGCTCGACTTCTCCCTCCTGTCCTGGTCTTTCCCCCTCCCTATCAGATTCTTCCTCTTCCTTTTTTTTTTAAAAAAGAATATTTTTATTAAATTTTATAAAACAAAAAACAACAACATAATCAAACATAAACACAACAATACAATTATTTAAAAACATACTTACAATAAAAACATACCTACAATAAAAACAAACCTACAATAAAAACAAAAAATCTTATTTATTATCACTAACAACTGTCCTTCACATTGTATATTGACTTCCTCCTATCTCCTCTTCCTGCGTTCCTTGTCTATCATCTTTAGTAATTTCTAAACATCTTGCAAAACCTTATTTACTATAAAAATACCTACTTTTTAATCTTAACTGTTATCTTAACTCATATTTCATCTATCTTAAACCCTTAACCTAACTCTACGTCTACAGTCTAACTTTTCTTCCAAATTATATCTAATTATCAATCATACAATAATTTTTTAAGTACAGTTTAAATTTCTTCCATTCTTCTTCCACTGCGTCGTCCCTCTGGTCACGAAGTTTCCCGGTCATCTCTGCGAGCTCCATATAGTCCATCATTTTCATCTGCCATTCTTCAATCGTTGGAATTACTTCTGTCTTCCAGTTTTTAGCTATCAAAATTCTAGCTGCTGTTGTGGCATACATAAATAAAGTTCTATCACATTTTGGAATTTCTTGGCCTAGGATGCCCAGTAAAAAGGCTTCTGGTTTCTTTTTAAATGTGTTTTTCAACACCTTCTTCATTTCATTATAAATCTTTTCCCAGAAGTCTTTTACCTTTGGGCACGTCCACCACATATGGAAAAAAGTTCCTTCTGCTTCTTTACATTTCCAGCACTTATTGCTTTGGCCATGATAAATTTTTGCCAGTTTGACAGGTGTAAAGTACCATCTATACATCATCTTCATTATATTTTCCCTAAGCAGGTTACATGCTGAAAATTTTATGCCAGTTTTCCAGTTTTTCTTCCTCTTCCGAGGAGTGCCGCCACCAGTCTTCCCCGGGTATGAATTCCTCAGAGTCTTCTGTGGGTGCCACCTCGTCGGGGGGCTTGCCACCACTCCTCCTCATCCGGCTCAACCCTGACATTAACAAATTAACAAATAAATATAACACAAGCCAGTAATTTTTCCAGATACTGTTCCAGTGTCCTTCCAAGGAGTTTCCTCAAAAGGGGGCCAAGCAGCCTGTTATGTTCCTTCTATAAATATTACATTCAAAGAAGATTTGGCCCCGAGGTTTTGACTACTTCATCTCCATAAGGACACAAGCAATTCTTTTATGGGACACCTTGACAACACCCTCCCAAAATTGCAGAGGGGAGGACAGTTAAATCTGGCCCCAAGTAACTATGGGGATCCAAACATCTAGGAAACCTAGGAAATTCAAATGTTAAACCAAAATCCATTGGAGAGCAGGTTCTATGGGCATTTGAAGTTGACTTCATCCATTGTGTCCTAAAGGACAGCTTTTTTTGCAAACGATATCCAGTAGTCAAGTTCCCTGGGGTGCTGCCAGAATATTCATTTCACTTTCACATCTTTATTTGGCAGCAAAGCAAGGGGATTTCTTGCTTTGTCCTGACTTCTGCTGGTATGTATACCACATCTTCTGGGATGAGCCCCTCCCCCAAGGTGGGGGTGCAGTTTCAGGAGGCAGGGCCAGGCCTGGCAAGACTCTTTCTCCAGCCTTGCATCCCCTGCAGATGTTTCAAAGCACATGGCACTTTTACAAGGCTATAATTCCATTCCCGTGCTCAAATTAAGTTCCTGGGCTTTGGTTTGCATCATTTTTCAGCACATGGAACCAGGGGCGGAGGAAGCTGCCCGGCTACCCGGGGCGGCAAACCCAGAAGCACCCAGGGGGCATGGTCCCACTCCCAGCACGCATGCTGCACATGCGTGCTGAGATTGGCATGCCGGTGGCGGGCAAGCCCCAGGCAGGGCAGCCTTGCTCCGTGGCTTGCTCAGGGCCCGCTGGCGACGCGCAGCACTGCATAGCTGCACACTGCCGGTGGGCAAGCTACGAGTAAGCCTGTCTGGGGCTGCCCGCCGGCAGCGCGCCACTCCCAGCATGCAGGCACAGCATCCGACACATGCGTTGGACACGTGCTGCGCCTGTGCGCTGGGAGCAGCACGTTGCTGGTGGGCCAGCCCAGAACGGGCTTGCTTGGGGTCCACCGGCAGCATGCCCTGAGCAAGCCAGTTCAGGCAGAGGCGAGCCAGGGAGGGACGACCAGAGTGTCACCCTCTCCAGGGTGGTACTCGGCGCAGCCTGCCTCCCGCCCCCCTCCCTACGCCACTGCATGGAACTGCTTTATAGTCTCCAATTAGTGAACAAATCGGGTTCCAGATTCAGAACCACATCCCTGGTTTACCACGCTGTGGGAATTGTAGGATAGCAAGGCCCTTTTAATCTTCTTGCTTGGCTGCAGAGGGCTTCTGAAATGGACCTGGACTGAGAGATCAGATCTTATTTTCAAGCGGTGGAACTGTGACTAATTTCTTCCCTCTCTTAACTACGGTTCTTCCAATAACTTGTGTGCAATTGCATTATATTTCAGTCATGTAGAAGTTGTCCACATGGAAGCCCTCTAGAGCTAGCCTGGCTAGGGCAAACCAGACACCTTTAGAAAGATTTCCACAGGCCATTCTGTGCAGTGCAGACAGCCGTTCCTTAGATCCATGCCATATTAACTTAGCTTCTGAATATGGGGAACTATTGCTGGATATTTGAGCCATCAACCACTGTTATTTTACTTGGGACTGACTTACTGGTGGGCTTATCCAAATGACGATAGAGCTGTAGCCCTGAAATTTGGTATAAAATCTTGTCTCCATGAGTGGACCTGCAGGGATTGGGACATTTCTTTTCCTTTTTCTTTTTCAGTCTTTATGTTACCTGCCATGATTCTTCCTCCACACACCTCCATATTCACAGCTTTTAAAATTAGTTTGCTGCCTTTTCAGGAAGGATGGTGTTTCTTAGTGGAGAGCCAGGGTGGTGTAGTGATTAGAGTGTCAGACCCAGGGAGGGAGACCAGGGTTTGAATCCACCCTCAGCCAAGAAGCTCACTGTGTGAATTCACTGTCTCACAGTGTAAGCTACCTCACAGGGAGGTTGATTGTTTGGGGAATTAAATGCTCAATTGGAGCAAATGGAAACTCGAGTTTTCTCTGAATTGATATTTGGTCTGAATGAGCAACTAGAGAGCAGGTTTTCCTTGGTTTAGTGGGGTTGAGTGGTTTAGTGGGGCAAGAAGTAAACGACTCAGACCCATAAGGCATGGGTCAAGTGGGAAACAGCTTGGACCTGTGCTTTCTAGGCTCAGGACAAGTGTGGATGAGTCCAAAGCTCTGACTTCATATAAGGTACCTAACTTTAAGTTATTAAAGTTAACTTTCATCCAGGGTGTGGGTGTGGGGAGAGTGTTGGAGACTTATCTCCACTCAGCTATTGGGCCACTCACTGACTCTCAGCCTAACGTCCCTCACAGAAGCTACAGGGTCTTCATGCTAACATGGCTTTATTCCATCAGCCTGAATCAGATGGCTCAGGGTCGTTTGTGGGTTTGACCCCCACATTGGGCAAAGGATTCCTGCATTGCAGGCAGTTGGACTTGATGACCCTTGTGATCCCTTCCAAGTCTACAACTCTATGATTCTAGGAATCATCTCTTGCCCCATGTCCTGCATATGTTCATTTTAACTTGGTGGCCTTTTCCACCACATCAGTAACTTTTGATCTGGCCTGCTGGGAGCCTGAGGGCCCCATTCCTGCCTCTCTCCACTGGCCCGAGACAGGCTTCACAAGAATCGCTGCTGCTGCCCAGCAAAGACTGGGGTATTTTGGGGGAAGTTTTGTCGGGAGTTTTTGCTGTTATTGATATTAATTCTTTGTATCTTTATTTTTATGTGGAAATTGTTCAGTTTGGTTATGTAGTTTTTGATGTGTTTTATTTATTTTTATGACTACTTTGCTACATTTGTAACTATGTAAATCTTTTCATTATGTAAGCCGCCTTGAGCATTGTTTTAACTGTGGAAAGGCGGCATACAAATAACATGATGATGATGATGATGATGATCTTTACCATATGCAAGCATTAGTTTTTCTGTCTCTTAACATTGCAAGCTCAATGGCATGTTGTGTTGCTACTTGCACTTATGATGTTCCTGTTTCTCTGTTTCACAGTCCAGTTCTATGCTCCATGACACATCACAGGCAATATGCACATATTGAACACATTAGCTTTCAAATACAGTGGTACCTCTGGTTACGAACTTAATTTGTTCTGGAGGTCCGTTCTTAACCTGAAACTGTTCTTAACCTGAGGTACCACTTTAGCTAATGGGGCCTCCCACTGCCTGCACGCGCACAATTTCTGTTCTCATCCTGAGGCAAAGTTCTTAACCTGAGGTACTACTTCCAGGTTAGCAGAGTTTGTAACCCGAGGTGTTTGAGGTACCACTGTATAAGGAAATATTGTTGTTTTCCATTATGGGTTTTCCTAAGGCAATAAATAAATAATAAATGAATAAAAACGGTTTTTGATGTAAAGGGGGAAATGCAACAACAATGAATTTTTTTGGTTTTGTAACGTGTATCAAGCAACCACTCGCTGGCTGGAGCTCTGCCAACAGGCAAGGAGTGCTACAGACAGAAGCCAGGCATAGGAATAATTCTCCATTATTTAAACAAAGCACATCACTACTAAGCAAAGCTGGGCAATTTTTGTCTCCATCAGAAACCCTTTGGCAAGAGGCCCTGGCTTGGCTCTGTTCCTCCCAGTGATGCTCATAGATACACGCCGACCTTTCCCTTCACCCCATTGCTAAGCCCTGCTTTAATACATAGGACAGTAACAGATTACCTCATTATGCCAGGTGTGCTGCATAGTGCAGGTACAAATGTCTTGGCAATTTCTTGCACGCTTTGCAAGAATGTTATGAGACGCATTTGCT
Organism: Lacerta viridis; assembly: GCA_900245905.1. Taxonomy (NCBI): domain Eukaryota; kingdom Metazoa; phylum Chordata; class Lepidosauria; order Squamata; family Lacertidae; genus Lacerta; species Lacerta viridis. The sequence continues at coordinate 922,692 of OFHU01000759.1, forward strand.
CCTTGGAAAAGAACCGGGATTGCTCTGAGACATTGGTCACGGCCCATCCCCAATACTGAAGAGACAAAAATGGACAACTCTCTTTCCAGCTGCACCATTTCAACTTCCTGCGTGAGTTGCATCCTAAGTAGTTGAGGGACGTGGGGGGAGCGCACCGCCCCTGGCAGCGCGATCCTGTTGGGGTGCTATTGCAGCTGCCTCCCCACCTGCGCTGGGAACCATGCTCCCACAGGTGGTGTACCATGCCCCCAGGATGCATGCCATGCCCCCGCCTGCTCTCTGCCCCCTGGTGCCGGAACATGAAGCTCCATGTCCGATTGCAGCAGAAGCGGTTTAAATGAATACTGGCCACATGACCCAGAAAGCTGTCTGTGGACAAATGCCAGCTCCCTTAGCCTGAAAAGCAAGATGAGCGCTGCACCCCATAGTCGCCTTTGACTGAACCATCCAGGGGTCCTTTACCTTGCCTAAGTGGTTAGAAGTCTGGAATGATTAAATTGCCTCCTCTTACCTTTAATGCACTCTCTGATAAGATGATCCCTGCTGGATCAGGCCCTTCAAGTCCAGCACCCTGTTCTCACAGCTGCCCATTATGGGAAGATCACAAGCAGGATCCAGTCACAACATCCCTCCTCCTTCCTGCAGTTTCCAGCAACTGGAGGAGGCAGAGCAGAGCCATTGTGGCCAGTGACCATTGATTGTCCTCACCTCCATGAATTGGTGGCATAGCATGGGTTGCTAGCATCTGGGGCCATGTGGAGGGCAGGTGGGAGGGAGCGAAACAGATGGAGTACACATGTACTGCCTAGTCCATGTCACCCAGGAGACCACAGCCACAGAGATAAGAAAAGACGAGTCATTCCATTGTCTGGAGACGTCACTTCCTGGTTCACATGGAGAAGCTGTTTTCAACAGAACCCAGTGACGGAAGCGCCCAGCTGTATTGAGGCAGCACTGGGTGTTGAAATTTTGTGCCCCTAACAATTTTGCACTTGGGGCAACTGCCCTTGTGGCCCCTTCATGCTATGCCACTGGTCTTATCCTCTTTTAAAGCCATTAGGTTGCCTTCACCACCTCCTGTGGGAGGGAGTTCCATGGTTTCACTTAACGATGAGCTGTGTGATAATCTCCTGATTCATTTAATGTTCACAAGTTTTGGTGACTTATTTCATTTGAGGAATTTGTAGGGCACTTTGCAGACAACAGTTTGGTCAGAGCATCTTATGAGGAAAGATTTTATCGTCATGGTAGAACTCAAGCTTTGCATGCAGAATGTCCCAGGATCTCTCTCTCTCTCTCTCTCTCTCTCTCTCTCTCTCTCACACACACACACACATGCACACACGTGCACACACACACATGCACATGCGTGCACACACGCACCTCCATTTTAAAAGAGATCAGAAGGCAGCAGGTATTGGGAAAGCCTGAGATCCATACATAGAACAGAGATATTGCAACTGCCAAATTTCCTTTTGCAGTCTGGATAGAGATTTTGTACCTCTGAATTCAAAACATAAGAAATAAAACCCCACAGATAGCAAAGAAATATACTGCGTCTCCCATCCTTTGGAGACACAGATTTATGTGTTGCTCTTTTTTGCAATGGCCAAAGATCCGTAGGCACTTGTACCAAAAGGAAAGCTGAAGTTTCTGTAGTGCTTTCCATTGCTGAACTATGGAAATCCTGTCTGCTGCCAGTCTCCAAGTCAATAGTTCATTAGATGAAAAGACGTTTGTATGCTTGTCCCACAGACTTAACACTCTCCTTGTTCTGAGCATCCCAATTTTTAAAAAGGGATCCAGGAGAAGGGCCAGAGAGAGAGAGAGAGAGAGAGAGTCCTTTGCGGGGGGGGGGGTGCGTGCTGTTATTTATATTAATTTTCTGTATCTTTGTTTCTTTATTTTAGATCTTCTTATGATTTATTTGGAAATTGTTCAATTTGGTTGTGTAGCTTTTGATATGTTTATTTATTGCTTAGATACGTTTGTAATTATGTAATTTTTCTCATGTTGTAAGCCACCTTGAACATGGTTTGAACTATGGAAAGGTGGCGTACAAATGAAATGACGTGTGCATGATGTATGCCATGACAATGGATTTCTAATGCATTGCCTTACTGCCTTTCCCCCCAGGAGCTTAGCTGCAGACCTCAAGTTGTCCTAACTTGGTCTCACCAGTCCTAACTTGGACCAGCCAGTCCCTACTATTGACTCTGCTTCTCCATTGCACAAACCATCCCAGCTCAGGGGTCCCAGTTCAGATTGGAAGATCAAACCAGCTGATGAGCAGATAAAGCTGAGAAGTGAGAGGAGATTTTCCTTGCTGGTGAGAACGATGGATTGGCCATGATGTTTTATTCACGGGAGTGGAATAAATGCATTACGGCTTTTAATTAAAAAACACCAGATGAAAGATGCACCCTAGAGTGTCTTGGGTTTTTAATGAGGGGGATTTCAAACACTGTAATGTTGTTGCCAGGAAGAGAAATGAACTCCACATGACCAAAAAATTGGGGGGGGGCATCAAATGTAGGACTGGAACACATTGATTGGTTGGCTGATTTTCATCCTGACATTTAGCAACAGGGGAAGAGGGAGAGAAGGATGCCTCCTCCACATGAGGTCTAGAGGGCCTTTTCTGCGATGGCTCCCCATTTGTAGAATGCTCTCTCCAGGGGGGCTCCCCAGGCACCTTCATAATAGATATTTTAGGTGCCAGGCAAAAATGTCCCTCTTCTTTCATGGGCTGATTAATATTCCTTTTTAGAAAATAAACTTTATTAGTCTTAATATTCTATAGCCTTTTAAATGTGTCTGTTTTGTTGTTTTTGTTTTAATTATTTATGTTTTTATCTTGTATTTTATTCTGTGAACCACCCTGAGATCTTGTGATGAAGGTTGGTATATAAATTTAACTAAATAACAGCAGCAGCAACAACAACAACAACAGGGTCCCTCTGGGGACAGTCTGAGCTCCCATTGGGTCACCATCTGCTTCAGGGGCTCATCTACACCTTAGCTTAATGTACAATATGTACTACCTAGTTATTTGCTTTATTACATTTACAGCTAACCTCCCAGCTCCTACCAAGGAACTCAGGGTGGCCATCCTCAAATCTTGTGGCAGTGAGTTCCACAAATCTTGTGTTGCGTGAAGGACTTGAGCAGTAAACACTGGATAGGGAAACAATCTCCTTGCATAGCCTTGAGTGTTATGGAGGGGAGGGGAGGTGGAAACAGAGCATCCCATGCGCAACTTCTCCCACCCACCCACACCCCACCAGGGCTCGCCCACCCATGAGGCAAGGTGAGGCAACTGCAGGATCCACAGGGGCAGCAGATCTGGTCTCCCAGGAAGGCATCACCTGCTGCTCCTTGGAAGCTTCCTTGGCAGCAGCAGCCCCCCCCCCATGCCACTTCTGCAGTGGCCTCTTGGCACTGTTGATCTCCTCCCACCCTTGATCCCCATGCAGATCTTTATTCCCCCCTTGTTCCTGATGTAGACCTTCTCTCAACCCTTCTTCCAGGGCGGCAGGGAGGCCCCATTTTGTGGTTTGCCTCGGGTGCCACAGTATCTTGCACCACACAATCCACATGCATTGGAGGTTCCTGGCTGTGGGGATCCCTCCCATGTCCTCTTCTGTCTACACTGGTCCAACAGCCTTTGTGTTTTGGGATAGTGACAGCAAACAGCCCCTTCCCTGAGAAAGCCCTGTTGATTCTTCCTTCCTGCAAGTAGATCTACTCTGTTGATTTGCCTTTTTTGTTGGAAAGATAAACTCAACAGGCATTGAGTTCCAGAAAGTGTCCTATGTCTGCAAAAGTAGCTCTGCAATGTTGTTACTTGAGCAACATTCTGTATTTTAAAGCCCATTCAACCCAATTATCTTAGAAAAGTGGCTTTTGTTGTTCTGACTGCATTTTGGAACTAAATTAAAACAGTTTGCCCTGAGGGCTCCTGCAGACTTAATTGCCTTGGCATCCCAAACTGCTTGCACTTACCCTGCAGAGTCCAGGTGAGACTCTACAAGATCCTTAGTGGGAGGCAGGGGAGTGGAGAGATGCTTTTTGTTTCCAGTCTTCAATCAATCAATCAATCAATCAATCACTTTATTTCAGCTTTAAGCTCATATAAAACAATACTAAGACAAATACACACATTAAATTTAAAAATTAATGACAATAAAAGCCTTAATAAGGATACAAAATTAAATATGGGAATTATAAGGAAATTGGTTTCCAGTCTTAGAGCTGCCAGTTGGCCTGATGATGGAATATTCCTTCCAATTAGATGAACAACTGCATCACATCAAGTGTTACCCCACACTTTCCAGTGACTTTTCCAGTCATTCTCCTTTCCATAAGAAGTCCAATTTTCTGGGGCAGGGGTCTGCAACCTTTAAGACAAAAAGAGCCACTTGGACCCGTTTCCGAAGGAAAAAAACAAACTGGGAGCCGCGGCAAAACCATTGCGACATTTAAAACACTATTTACACCCCCCCCTTTTCTGTACTTCTGTAAACCTTGGGAGCTTCCCATCACCACCCAAAAAACCCTACAAAACAACTTTGGAACAAGAGACATGTTGCTATGCCCTCCTCCTCTGCCTGCTGGAGAAACTGACAAGCCTGGCATCGAAAAGAAAACTTTCTCTTGGATTCGGGGCTTTTCCACAAGCCCCCACTTCCTGCTGATGATCCATGCACGCAGCGACAGGCCTCTTCGCTGGCTTCGCCACCCCCTTCCCCAAATTCAGCAACTCACCCGGTTTTCACAGGCACAGGTAAAAATGGGGCCCCTCTCTACTCCCCCCCTGCATTATCAATACCAAAGGCATTAAAAGGCAGGCCGCCACATACCGAGATACGCACGCACGCACCATAGCTGTCAAGTTTCGGATTTGAAAATAAGGGATCAGCACCCTCACCTGTCCCGGGGACAGTCTACGGTTCTCAGGGACAGTCCACGCCGCGGTAATCCCCCCCCAGGCTACAAATTAATTTACACCAGGAAAGAGCTCCCAGGAAAGAGAAATCAGGGCAGAGAAAAGAAAGCACTTATTCACGCAGCACACGGTTAACCTCTGGAACTCCCTGCCACAGGGAGCAGCGATGGCCACCAACTTGGATGGCTTTAGAAAAGGATTATGGCCAATTCATGCAGGAGGAGAGGACACTGCAAGCAGGTCCCATTTGTAAAAGAATAAAAACTAAACAATAATAACCTCAATGAACAATTGTGTGCCATCCCAAAGCTTGCCTCCTGCAATTACCAAAAGAAGTTTAATTTCCTCTCCAATCCGTTTTAGAAATTAAGAAAAGTTAAGAGAGCAGCATCTCTTAGAGGTGACATGGGAGAGGAATTCAATTGCCCACTCAGCCACAAAAATCCCCGGAAGGCTGTTGGCCAGTCACTATCTCTCAGCATACCGTACCTCAAAATAGTGTTGTATGGATAAAAGGGGGCGCATGAGAACCATGCTTTTGAACTCCTGAACAACAACAAAATATGGCTCTGAGGTTTCAAAAGCAACTTAAAAAACCCAAACCAGAAGCTTGTTTGTTACAACAAATGAGGAGGAGCAGGAGTAAGACTGGGCAGGGAGGAAAGACAGAGAGAGATCGATGGTGGGGGAGACGTTTAAGAGAGGAGAGAGGAAAAAAGAAACTTTTTTTTAAAAATCTGCACTGATCGAGGGAGGACCTCCAGGGTCTTTCCAGCGCTTCTCCCCCCCCCCGCACACCCCCGCTTTTCTTTTGAAAGGCGTTCCGAATGATTGGAAAGTAATCATCGCATCAGTTTCGCCTTTTCTCATGCAAAGTGAGTGTCGCAGGGAAGGCTGCTGGGGGAAGGAGGGAGGGGGAGCGAGTGAGCAAGCGAGTGAGCGAAAAGCGTGGAGAGGTGGAATCGTTCGAGGCACAAATTGGAGAAAGACTGGAGGGAAAACGATCCAGCGAGGGAAAGATCCACAGAGGGGGCAGCGATGGGGCTTGAGGAGGGGGGCGGGAAGAGAGGAGGAAGGAAACCACCCAGGACTCGAACCATCCGCAAGAAGTCACAACTCCAGCTGATCAACTTCACGCTCTTGCTTCCTGGCCCGGAACGCCGACGGGGCCACTGTGCCGCTCCTCCTCCCGCGGCTCCTCCACCCCCCGGGCAGGCGAGGCGTCTTGCAAAGATCTTACCTCTTGGAGTCGTTGCCTCGTTGAATCCACCAGCCCGCAGCAGCTCCACGGCGGCAGCAGCAGCCAAGCACCTCCTGGACATGCGCCAAGGAGGGAAACTGCTGCTGCCTGCTGCTGCGCCTGTGCTGGCAGAAACGAGGCACAGCAGCAGCTTCCGGCCAGCCGGAGAAGCGGGCAGGCGCGGCGGGCTCCGCCAACTGCGCTGCTGCCGCCGCACCAGGCCCCCCCCCCGCCTCCCCCGGCTGCCCCCTCCCTCTCTCTCTCCCCCCGCAAACCGCCCCTCCATCGCGTGCAGGGCCGGCGCGTCTTCCCTCCGGCCGAGGAGTTCTCAGGCGCAGTGCCCCCACCACTCCGCGCCCCAGGCAGCCGCCCCGGAGAAAGAGCCGCATGCGGCTCCGGAGCCGCGGGTTGCCGACCCCCGTTCTGGGGGAAAGGGCTTGTTGAGCAATGCCTTCCAGTCAACTCTAATTGCACAACCTGAATTTCCTACTAAAAAATAGTGATATGTTAAAGCTTTCCAAATATTCAGGTGTGCCCTCAGTAGCTGTCTCTGCAGAACAGGAACTTGTAGCCCTCTGGATGATATTGGACTACAGCTCCCATTTTCACAGTATCAGGAGAGCCACAGATCCTCTACGCAGGCTCTGTCTGGAGCAGGCAGCCCACCAATCTGCATAGCTATCCCCCCAGAAGGCCCCAGGCCCAGGGGAGCATTAAAATTTTGCCTTGCCCCTCTGGCTCAGAGTGGCTAGGAGCCTACCCACCTCTGGGTGCCTCAGCTGAGGAATCCAGTTGCTCAAGGAGAGGTGAGCAATGATACATCTTACCAAGGGCAGCTCTTTGCCAAGGGTGCAAGGGAGCCTAGGTAGTCTGCAGTGTTTCTGGAGTTTCCAATTGCTTAGTCTTCTTTTCAAAGGAGAACAAATGCATTATGAATTCTGCCCCGCCTTGTTATTGCTTCTTTCTGAATTGTGTATAAAGCAGTTGCTTTGGGCCATGCACACACACACACACACACAGAGAGAGAGAGAGAGAGAGAGAGAGAGAGACTTTGCATCATTAAAGTGGTGGTTTAATGTCTATGTGCAGAACACTGTGAGGAGGAGATGGCACCACTGTCTGCTTTACTGGGAGTGTCTGCAGGCATGGACTGACCCAACAGGGACTTCTGGCTCTCTCAGCAGCTACCTTGCTAATGCCATTGCCACTGAGGCTTCTGGCCAAGCCAGTCTCTTAGCAATTCTTTCACACTATGTTCTTGTTCTATGATTAATGTTTTACATTGCCATCTTGGTTACACCGACACTCTCCTCCTTTATTACACAAGAACCCACACAACAGATTAGCATTGCCTTCCCTGTTGGCAGGCACAAGGGATGGAATATATATCATGTGTGTGATTAGATACAAGCACACAGATAGTACTGATTTCTGTAGATCTAAGAGCAGTGGTCGGGACCCAGGTGGCGCTATGGGTTAAACCACAGAGCCTAGGGCTTGCTGATCAGAAGGTCGGCAGTTCGAATCCCCATGCCATGGGGTGAGCTCCCATTGCTCGGTCCCAGCTCCTGCCCACCTAGCAGTTCGAAAGCACGTCAAAGTGCAAGTAGATAAATAGGGACCGCTCCAGCAGGAAGGTAAATGGCGTTTCCGTGCGCTGCTCTGGTTCGCCAGAAGCGGCTTTGTCATGCTGGCCACATGACCCGGAAGCTGTCTGCGGACAAACGCTGGCTCCCTTGGCCTATAGAGCGAGATGAGCGCCGCAACCCCAGAGTCGGACATGACTGGACCTGATGGTCAGGGGTCCCTTTAAGAGCAGTGGTCCGGGTAAATCCAGGAAAAGGTGTTAAGAGGATACTGCAGCCTTATGTCACTGGGGTCTTACGAAGTGACTCCTAGTGAAGATGCTTCAGAGTATCTTACCAGGCTGTGTCTCCTGGCCAAATCACAGAGGGGTGTGTGAATGCATCCCATTGACTTCCAATCTGGTCCCCTCTGGATCATAAGGTTGTGCTGGCTTGGGCTGATGGAGTTGTCCTTGCTCCAAACCTCTGGGAGGCACCAGCACCGGAGCCTTAATTTTAGCTCACAGCAATTCTTCTTAGGCTTCGGAATAAACCTTTCCAATGTGACCATCAAGGCATCTGTGCTTCTGGATGCAGATGCCACACCAATGCCAATGGCTCTCTGCCAGCTTTCTGTGCTGATTATAGATGTGGGCAAATAAGAGTGCAAATCTACTCCCCCCTGCTTCTGTGCTTTGGATTGGGCACCTGTTTGTGTCGCTTCAGTGAGGGAGGGGCTCACCTCATCCAAAGCAATAACTGGAAAAACAGTTCTGGGAAAGAAAGAGAGGGAGGTAGAATCTTGCCTAGGCCAGAAATGCTATTGTTCCACACCCCTCCTACAAGTAGGATCTATATCCTGCTGGAACATCCACAAGCCTGTGTGACAGAATAACAATACATAAACTTCCCAGGCTGTTTCTCCTACACATTGCTGATAGGAAAGAGAGCAAGTGCAATTATTTCTATTTTTAAAAGCACAGGAAGCGTCAGGGAGCATCTTGAACAAGTCCTATAAACAAGGGAGTGTGCGGGTGGGACAGAGAGAAGAGTGGCAACTTTCTTTTGTGCTTGTGTCTTCCTTAATTGTGTAAGTGGATCCAGAGGGTCTGGAACACCATGAAAGGGAAGTCAGAAAAAAGACCACAGCTGGCAGCTGTGTCAGCGATGGTGAACCCATGAACCTTTCTAGTCTGGGGCCCTGAATGCAGCTCTCTGAGCCTCTTCATCTGGCTCTCAGACTCTTCCCAGTCCCACGGCCACTGCCCCACCTTGAATGGCCATCTGGAACAGAATCCCTGTTTTCGCACAAGGGGTGGGGATCTCACTTAGTGGTAGAGGCCAAGTGCATCACCTTATAGAATCAAAGAATTGTAGAGTTGAAGTCATCATCCAGCCCCCTGCAATGCAGAAACACAGCTAAGGAATCTTGGAAGATATGAAGCAGCAATGCAGGACAGAGTTTCTCTGAGCATACTCCAAGTCCTACTTCTTTTTTCCTGGTAGCCAACCCTCATCTGGCAAGTTGACTTAAAGGAAGTTTCTATGTCACTCGATGGAGGGAGACTGAACCACAGCAGTCATGCCAAATCCCACATGTGGTGAGGAAACGTTTTTGCAAATTCCCCTTCCAGGATAAATTTCATTTCATTCCATTTCCCTCATTTGGTGAGAAGTGCCAAATCTGCCACCACCTGTCTGAAATGGGTTGGCCCAAACAATGCCAGCTGCAATCAGTACACTCAGTTTCTCCCCTTGCAAATTGCATTATTTATTCTGAAGAAATGTGCTTACAATAGCAAAAAGTGATTCACTTAATTGAAAGCACAGCCAGCATCTTAATACAGCTAGCTACAAAGAGGATGTAAATACGCACATTTAAAAAGGGAGTGGGAAGTTTCATCTTGGGAGAATGGCTTTGTGCTGCTCACAGTTGGGTTGAGTGACTCCCGAACACACCAAACAGATACAAGCCACAAAGACCAGGCAGGTCTAGGATGCCCTCATGCCAGGCTTGTTTGTCAACAGAAGCTGCTATTCAGAGACAGGCTGAGACAGCCCACTCAGAAGGCAAAGTGAGGCAACTGCCTTGGGGAGCAGGATCCACAGGGGCAGCAGATCTTTGGAAGCCGGGTCTAGTTCCTCCTTAAATATAATTGTTCAATTGACACTGAAAGTAGCTGCTTGCAATTGAATGTGTATTTGATGTGGGTTTTTCCATTATAGCATCCTGAAGCTTCCACAGGTTGTTGCTGCTCTCTGCTCTGTTGGGTGCCTGACTCAGGTCACATGAAAGAGAGAGGATGAAAAAGAAGAGGAGGAGGAGGAGGAGGAGGAATTTGGATTTGATATCCCGCTTTATCACTACCTTAAGGAATCTCAAAGTGGCTCACATTCTCCTTTCCCTTTCTCCCCCACAACAAACACTCTGTGAGATGAGTGAGGCTGAGAGACTTCAGAGAAGTGTGACAAGCCCAAGGTCACCCAGCAGCTGCATGTGGAGCAGCAGGGAGTCGAACCCAGTTCACCAGATTATGAGTCCACTGCTCTTATGCACATGTTAATCTGTGGGTCTCCATTATGTGTGAGTAAAGTCTTTTTTCTCAAGCAACCAAACCCAAAGGATGTGACAAGGAGCCTTTCTTGGAGTAAATGGTCTTGGGCTGGAAGGCAGGCTAAGGACATCTGTGTGTGGAGAGAGAGATCTCTGCTTTTTGGTCTCTTAGATTATTTCATAATTTGTAAAAAGCTGAGCCTGTGCTGGACACACACAAGATATTGTATGTGACTGTCATGGAACTGCCCTCAGCAGGGCGGGAGGCCCAGACACCTCCTCAGTAGTGAGACTTCCTCAATTGGGAGGGGTGGCTAATACCCCAGAGGAAAGGATCACACTTCAAAATGACCTTAACAGATTAGACAACTGGGCCAAAGCAAACAAGATGAATTTTAACAAGGAGAAATGTAAAGTACTACACTTGGGCAAAAAAAATGAAAGGCACAAATACAGGATGGGTGACACCTGGCTTGAGAGCAGTACATGTGAAAAGGATCTAGGAGTCTTGGTAGACCATAAACTTGACATGAGTCAACAGTGTGATGCAGCAGCTAAAAAAGCCAATGCAATTCTGGGCTGCATCAATAGGAGTATAGCGTCTAGATCAAGGGAAGTAATAGTACCACTATATTCTGCTCTGGTCAGACCTCACCTGGAATACTGTGTCCAGTTCTGGGCACCACAGTTCAAGAAGGATACTGACAAGCTGGAACGTGTCCAGAAGAGGGCAACCAAAATGGTCAAAGGCCTGGAAACAATGCCTTATGAGGAACGGCTTAGGGAGCTGGGTATGTTTAGCCTGGAGAAGAGAAGGTTAAGGGGTGATATGATAGCCATGTTCAAATATATAAAAGGATGTCATATAGAGGAGGGTGAAAGGTTGTTTTCTGCTGCTCCAGAGAAGCGGACACGGGGCAATGGATTCAAACTACAAGAAAGAAGATTCCACCTAAACATTAGGAAGAACTTCCTGACAGTGAGAGCTGTTCGGCAGTGGAATTTGCTACCAAGGAGTGTGGTGGAGTCTCCTTCTTTGGAGGTCTTTAAGCAGAGGCTTGACAGCCATCTGTCAGGAATGCTTTGATGGTGTTTCCTGCTTGGCAGGGGGTTGGACTGGATGGCCCTTGTGGTCTCTTCCAACTCTATGATTCTATGATCCTCCAGTGGGGAGGGGCAGGCTGAAAACAGCCAGGCAAGACAAGCGCTTGGAGTTGCTGCTGAGAGCCCCAGCACGCTTCATGAGTTTCACTCTGAGGGGAGCACGCCACTTCCGGCGTCCCAGTTGCGCAGAGGGGTCAAGAGGAGATCAGGGAGGTGATGCTTTGGGGTGCCGAAATTCCTATGTTGGGGTCACAACCGGAAACCGGCACTTCCGGATTCTGCAAGTGACTAGGACGGTCATGTTTTCACGTTCTTTGCACTGTAAATAGTGTGCACCAATAAACTGTTAAAAGACAGACCTAACGCAGACCTGACAGCAATCCAGGAGTCCTTGATGTTGCTCACGAGGGGTAGCCGTAAGAAGCTGCTATGACTGAGGAAACGGTCCTACGAGAGCTTCAGATTGTGGAGGAAGCTGAGATGGGGCCACAGGAGGCGGTGAAGGAGATGGCTTTCAAAGGGAGCTATTGGAGCTCCGGGAGTGGAATGCCCAGCTGGAGAGGCATGTCAGGGAACTGGTGGCCACGCTGGAAGGGTGCAGGAGGCGTGGGGAGGACAGAGCCATTCCCATCGGGAGGAAAGTGCTGGCTTTCGTGAGCAAATTCAGCGGGAATCCTCAAGAATATTTGGGCTTTAAGACTGAGATTAATTATGCCCTGGAGCTGCAAAAGAAGGAATTTGCTAACAATGAGGACCGGGTGGCATTTGTGGTATCCCACTTGGAGGGCGGAGCCAGGGAGTGGGTGCGACTGCTCATAGCAGGGAAAAATCCCACGCTCCAAGATTTGAATGCTTTCAACGCTGCAATGGATGCGATGTTTATAAGCCAAGTGCAGTCCAATGTGGCATAGCAGGAGCTCCTCACACTCAGACAAGGGGGGCTGACTGTGCGTTCTTATTGGTCAAAATTCGCAATGCTGGTTCACCGGCTAGAATGGGATTTGCTCTTGGAGCCCATGCAAGCACTGTTTATGCAAGGTCTGAATCCAAGTGTGAAAGATGAACTCTCAAGATCGTCCAAACTGAATAGCATGGATGAGCTCACCAAACTGGCAATGGCGATAGGTGTCCACCAGGAAGAACGTTTTTGGGAAAGGCGGGAAAGAAAGGGGGAGCGTTTCCATGGCAACCACATTCCTGAAGGGAGCTTTGGCAGCATGCCCGGAGCTGGCAACACACCCGGGCTGCCCCCTCCGGAGCTGATGGAGATTGGGACTACCCACACACGGGAGTTTTGAAATGCCGCAGTTCAGAAAAAAAAGGAGGGAAGGGGCTGGGAAACGGCCAAGAAGTGTTTCCTGTGTAATCTGCCAGACCATTTTGCCAAGTCATGCCCACAGCGCAGGGCCTGGCAGGGAATGACCGGTACAGCGGTGAAAGAGGTGGGAGATGAGCAGCAGAGGCAGGGAAACGACCAAGCCTGGCTGCAAGAGAAGAGGGGCAGCAGCCAGGCAGAGAGCCAATAAAGGCCCCTGCGGAGGAAACAGCACACCTGGCATGTGCTGCTATGGCAGGAATTGTGGTCAAGGTGTTTCTGGAGCTCCCCAATGGGCACCCAGTGGAAGTGGATGCCCTTCTGGACTCAGGTGCTAGTGCAATTTTTTTTTAGCAAGGACTTTGCGCTGGAGCATCAGATCCACTTGCTTCCCATGGACTTTCCTTTGCAAGTCACTACCATTGATGGAAGGGAACTCCGGGGGGGGGAGGCATGCACCAGACTCCTCCTATGAATATGTGGGTGTCTAGGCATTTGGAGACCATTGCGTTTAATGTCACCACCTTGGCAGGACTGCCCATCATCCTGGGCATTAGCTGGCTCAACCTTCATGACCCGGTTGTGTCTTGGCACCAGTGCTCGATCACTTTTGGTTCGGCGTACTGTACGGAAAGCTGTGGGAATGACAGCAGAGCCCACCGCGCCATGGCTGCAACGGCGGGACTCAGAATGGACGGGGGAATCCCCCCCCCCAGTATGAGGAGTTCTGGGAAGTCGTCAGTGAGCGTGGAGTGGACAAGCTACCGCCCCACCAACCATATGACTGTCAAATTAACCTGATACCAGGGGCCAGGCTGCTTGCAGGCAAGCTATACTCCATGTCGGATCAGGAGATTCAGAAACTGAAGGAATTCATTGACAAGAACCTGGAAAGGGGCTTCATTCGTGAATCCAAGGCGGTTGGGGGAAGTCCGGTCTTCTTTGTCGACAAGAAACAGTCCAAGCAACGTAGGCTGGTAGTTGACTTCAGAATCTTGAACTCGACGGAACCCATCACTTATCCCATCAATGACTTGCTGGCAAGGGTGAGGAAGGGCAAGATCTTCACCAAGTTGGACCTCCGAGGGCTTACAACCTCATCCGGTTACACGAGGGGGAAGAGTGGAAGACGACCATGTTCACGCCCCTGGGAGCTTTTGATTACCTCGTCATGCCTTTTGGATTGCAAGCCAGATCCCCATGTTTCCAGGCCTTCATGCATCACATGTTAGGGTCCTTGCTGTATAAGAACTGTGTCTATTTCTTGGATTACATTCTGATCTACTCAGACAACGAGCAACAACACGTGCAGCATGTCAGAGAGGTGTTGGCAAAGCTGAAGGAGCATCAGATGTATGCCAAGCTGAAAAAATGCCAGTTCCGTGTGAAGCAGGTGGAATTTCTGGGGTACCGGTTGTCTGACAGAGGGCTGGCCATGGATAGAGACAAGGTAAGGGCTGTGTTAGACTGGAAAAGCCCCAAATCCAAGAAGGATGTTCAACAGTTCCTGGGTTTCAGCAACTTTTATCAGAAATTCATTCAGAATTTTGCAGACCTGACCACGCCAATCACGGATTGCTTGAGTGGAAAGAAGAAGTTCACTTGGATGCCAACAGCACAGCGAGCCTTCAAACTACTTTAAAAGGTGCTTGCGTCTGAGGAACAGACCCAGCCAAACCCTTGAGGGTGGGAACGGACGCCTCTGACAGGGCATTGGGAGTGGTACTTTTCCAGCAGGATGATCAAAAGGACTGGAGGCCTTGCGCCTTTTACTACAAGTAAAACAAGTCCGAGCAGAACTACACCATCTGGGACAAGGAGCTTCTCGCAGGGGGTTGGACTAGATGGCCCTTGTGGTCTCTTCCAACTCTATGATTCTATGATTTATGTGGCTTTCAAGCAGTGGAGACATTTCCTCATTGGGGCCAGGCAGCAAATCCAAGTGTGCATGGATCATTAGAACCTTGAGTATTGGCACATGGCAGGAGTCCTGAACCAGAGGCAAATTAGGTGAATGGAGTTTTTCGCCAACTTTAAGATCCACTACATTCCAGGGGAGCAAAATGTAAGGGCTGATGCGCTGTTCAGGAAGCCAGAGTACTTGGAAGACGATGGGCCTCCGGTGGTCAGGCACATGTTTCATCCTGAGAAATGGACTTGTGGCGGAATCATGGTGGAAGCGACAGAACTGCTCGAACGCACTCGACAAGACGGCTTCACTCAGCAGCAGTTCAGCGATCTCAAAGAGGGACGGGGGTTGGAAGTTGGTTTTGAGAAAAGGGGAGGGCTCTTGTTCCACAAGGGGGCGCTGTATATTCCAGGGGACGAGCTCAGGGCCCGAGTACTCAAACAATAAAAACACGGCAGGGCATTTTGGACAACATAAAACCATGCTGTTGGTTGCCAGAAATTTTTGGTGGCCCAGGATGTGGGAAGACATAAAATATTATGTGAGAGGGTGTGACACGTGCCAGCGGGCCAAGGGAGAAAACAGGGCCCCAGCAGGTCTGCTGGAACCCCTGCCAGTCCTGGGGGGGTCCTTGAGAAATGGTGTCTATTGATTTCATCACCGACTTGCCCATGTCCAAGGGGAAAACGGCAGTGTTGGTAGTAGCGGATATGTTGACCAAGATGTGTCCCAGGGCAGTTTCGGCGGAGGAAACTGCCAAACTGTTTGTGGATCACATTTCCGCCTGCATGGCGTGCCCCCAAACTCTTCCTCATAGGAGAGTTGCTCCATTCACTTGATCCTTTTGGCTGCTCCTTTTTGAACCTTTTCCAGTTATACTATTTTTGAGATGAGGTGACCAGAGCTGCACAAAGTATTCCAAACACTACAGATTTAATGACATTATTCTATTGGCAATTTTATTCTTAATTCCTTTCATAATCATCCCTAGCATGGAATTTATCTTCCTCACAGCTGTTGCACACAGGGGAACACAGACCCCACGAGCATTTATGTGAAATTAAGATTGAGGCTACCAGCCTGCGTGTGTGTGTGAGCAATGGGTGTGGGACTTTGACTGGGCCTTTGACCTGGGTGAAAATGAGCCTCATTTCACCCCTGCTTTATGAACCAAAGGAAGGTGCTTTTCAGTTTAGTTAGGTGCCAAGTATTTGTATAACTGAAAAGCTTACATTTTCAAACTATCTTTGCAAAGGAGGAGGAGGATGGTGAGAAAACCTGCCCCCATGACTTCATAACAGTCTGGTCAGGCTTAGTGGGGACAGATTACTAGCAAAGAAAAAGAGATATAACCAAAAGGTGGATGGCAAGATCCAGAGGTCTTTTGCTTAAGCCCTTCTCCCAGGCTAAACTCCCTTAGAATCCTCATAGGCATTGCAGATCACTCCAGAGGATTTAGCTGGATCAAGGAGCTTGGTTAATTTATATTTTTTAAGTCATATCACATCTGGACTAATTTGTTATTCAAATCTGTGGCATTAAAACCCTCTGGCTTTGTCTGCAGCACCAGATGGGAATGGCGAGGGGCTTAGATGCTGCCGTCCCCTTGCAGGCAGCTTTATGCTGCGCTCAAGCGGATTGTGTGTGCGCGGATGGTAAGAAAGGGAGAGAGCAACTGGTTCATCCAAAGTTGTCCAGGTCATTTCCTATGAGGGCAGCAACAGCCACAGCAAAAGCCTAGACATATCTACTCATGAGTAAATCCCACACCTACTTATATTTATTTAATGGGTTAGATTAAATTAATTTTTAAAACTGAATTGATTAAAATAAATTTTAAATTAATCAAGCAGCAGGCCTTCCATGTCATTCCCATCTGATGTGCTTGAGCCAGTTGTGATTGTCTGCTTAGCTTTTCACAAAGTACCCCAGCAAAGACTCCTGAGTAAGCTTAATAGTGTCACAGGAGAAGAGGAATAATAATAATAATAATAATAATAATAATAATAATAATAATAATAATTTTTATTTATACCCCACCCATCTGTGATTTGGTAACTGGTTAGGAAACAGGGAGCAGAGAGCAGGAATAAATGCGCCATTCTCCCAATGGAAGCAGGTATTTGTTCACAAATGAGCCGGCGTTAGGGGTAAGCAGTAGGTGACAAAGTCTCCTGAGGATGTCCAGTTGTTTGGGGTGATGAAGACAAAAAGGGATTGTGAAGAGCTGCAAAAACATCTTTCTAGCTGAGTGTATGGGCAATAAAATGAAATTCAGTGGCAACAAGTGTAAAGGATGCACATGGCAGCATAGGGAATCTAAATTTCAAGGAGCTCTTTTGGCCAGCTGGGACCCAGAGAAGCAGGAACTGAAGGTCAGCCCCCACTGCAACAAACAGGGAGCCAGAGGAGCCAGACCAAGAGGCAGCGAAGGAAGAGCAGAGAGAGATAAGAAAGTTAGACCCCGCCTGGTTCTGACTGACAGCTTGAGAGTGATTTGCAGCAGGAGTGGAGCTAAGCAAACAGAACAAGGAGTGGGCCAGAAGCCCAGCATTTAGACCTTTCTGGACAAAAGCTTCAAAGCAAATTCACAAATGGATTGGTGTCATTTCTGGACCACCTTTCCTTTCCTATGCTTGGTACAGCACAGCACTTATTGACACAATGGGGAAGGTCCCCACCCAGAGAGGCTTTTCTTCTGCAGAGACAGGTGGTGTAAGTCACCCTTTGATTAAATGTGGATATGAACTTTGGACTCGTCTCTCAAGAGGCATCCTCTTGTGCTGATGACTTGACTGGATCATCCAGGCTATATCCATGTAACTATTTAGACACCACTCTCACTCATGGAGCTATGAGTCTCCCTGCTTTGCAAAGGAAGCTGTGCTGAAAAAACTAAAAATCATGTGGACAATATTGGAGTAGAGGGCCTCCCAGGGTCTTGTAGCTTGCAGCCTCCCAACCAGAAGATGATGCCTCACCTGCCCAATTCCACGTACAGAAGCTAACTGGATTGGTGGTTGAATCTGACTTCAGCACTGGTAAGAAATGGCCCAGTTAGTCCAGCATCCTGTGAGAAACCTGCAAGCAGGATTTGAGTACAAGAACCTGCAGTTCCTCCTGCTTCTCACTGTGGCCAACCAGATGCCTCCTCTGAGAAGCCAACAATGAGGCTCTGAGTGCTCTCTCTCACTGTGGCTCCCCAGCAGCTGGTATTGAGAAGGATGAATAAACAAGGTCATGTTCTGGGGGTGTCCACTCCCAGGTACTGCAGCTCACTAAGTTTCCCTCTCCCTCTGGGCCAGGTCTGCATGGCTTCTCCAAGGGAGCTCTGGCTCCTTCTTCCTCACCTGTACCTTGGATAAGGCAGGCAACAAAATGGAAGACATGAGCAGGACCTAGAGGACCCAGAGACTGGGCAGTGGGACCTCTGCAGGAGTGGGTGCCAAGGCAGATGCCGGGTGACTTGGCACCAGCCCTGACTATGAGGATGCAAGTGGTCATTTGTAAAATTTGCTGTTAGCAGCAAGATTCCTTTGGGATGAGCCACCGTCTGCTTCAACGGAATTTATAGAACATCCTGCAGAGCTGGGAGCTTTCCAAAGAAGAAACCAGTTCTCTGATGGACAATCTCTGAAACTGAATCCATTGCAGACAAGCATGGTCCTTAATGGTGTTAATTAATTAGAAATTTGGCAGGCTCCAGTAGCTGGCCTTTTATTTTTCAGTCTGATGGGGGTGACATTTCACATCTCTGACGTGTCTGCCTTCCTGGACCTGGAGTGTGAATCATGATGGAGGCTGTTATGTGATTAATTACATGGCAGTTCTTCTTCCTTCCTTTATATATATATATTTATTTGCCATTTCCCATTCTTTTTTGAATTTATTGTCTGCGATTTTTCTTCTTTCTGACTGGGTCCAGATACTACACTGGCTGACAGTATTAGCATCCATAAAGGTAGGGGTAGGAAATTTAAAAAAATACACCTAATGAAGGAGACAGATGAAGGTCCTAAAAGAAACAGAGAATAACAAAATCCCTGTTCTTCCATTGTTATGAGAATTATAAGGTCTAGGATATAAAATAAATGTTCGTAAATGTACCAGGTAAACACATACATAAATATATAAACCACATGTCTGAAACAGTTACAGGTGGGTAGCCGTGTTGGTCTGCCATAGTTGAAACCTGCAAAATAGTCGAACACAAAATAGAAAATTCTTTCCAGTAGCACCTTAGAGACCAACTGAGTTTGTTCTTGGTATGAGCTTTATCTGAAGAAGTGTGCATGCACACGAAAGCTCATACCAAGAACAAACTCAGTTGGTCTCTAAGGAACTACTGGAAAGAATTTTCTATTTTGTTATGTCTGAAACAGTACAGGAAAAAAGTCCTGAAATCATTTTGACACTCTCAAATTGACCTCAAATGTTTCTCTGCAAATGTTTCTCTGCACAAAGGACAAAGGAAATGGGAAAACCTCCCCATTGTCTCCCCATTTGTCTCTTTGCTCACAAATCCTGTCTTAAGGGCATATCTGTGTATGAAATAGGGTGAGCCTGTGACCTGGATTCAGGAATTGAGTATTTACCATCACAAAAGAATGGCCAGACTGCCCAAGCCCAATAATGCAATCAGTGACCATTATCAGGTACCCTGACAGACAGGTTTTCTGCTGTAGACCACCTCCTGTGATGTATTTCTGCTGTAGACCGCCTCTTCTGTGATGTATGTATGATGTATGGGGGGAGTGTTGTCTTGAGTTGTTTTGTTGTTTAGTCGTGTCCGACTCTTGGACCAGAGCACACCAGGCACTCCTGTCTTCCACTGCCTTCCCGCAGTTTGGTCAGACTCATGTTGGTAGCTTCGAGAACACTGTCCAACCATCTCATCCTCTGTCGTCCCCCTCTCTCCTTGTGCCCTCCATCTTTCCCAACATCAGGGTCTTTTCCAGGGAGTCTTCTCTTCTCATGAGGTGGCCAAAGTATTGGAGCCTCAGCTTCAGGATCTGTCCTTCCAGTGAGCACTCAGGGCTGATTTCCTTAAGAATGGATAGGTTTGATCTTCTTGCAGTCCATGGGACTCTCAAGAGTCTCCTCCAGCACCGTAATTCAAAAGCATCAATTCTTAGACGATCAGCTCTCACTTCCATACATCACTACTGGGAAAATCATAGCTTTAACTATACAAACCTTTCTCAGACAAAATAGCCATGATCAAAATGATCACGCTCCCAAAACTAACCTACCTGTTCCAAACCCTCCCAATCTGGATTCCCCCAACCCAACTCCACAGATGGCAGAGAAAACTACACTCTTTTATCTTCTCACACAAAAAACCAAGAATAAGCTCCAATGAGCATTCCCCACATCAAACGGGGTGCGCATATGTTGCGAGGTTGCGGGGAGGCCCGTTGAATCACGGGGCAGCTCCTGGCAGTTGGTCTGGCTTCACCTTCCCAGGTTGGGATATGGGATACCTGTGGACTCCACCTACTCTAGCAGCCGCCCAATCCTGGCTGGGGAGGTGTTGCCAGGGGGATTGGCCAGGTAGAGGGAGGGATTATGCAGTACACACAATAGAACTTGAGTCATACCTGGGAAGCGGCCGTTGGATTCAGAGCTTCCCCACCCTCCACTCCCTCAATTGATGCTTACTTTGCAGGTTTAACCACCCTTTTTCCACAGCCACACAGGCACGCAGGCGCTGCTATGACAAGGTCGCTGTTGAAGGGCCGGAAAGGAATTTCCCTGCATTGGCAGGTTTCGCCTTTCCCGTAGCAATTCGTCACAACTTTGGCGGTTGCAGGCCTTGGGCGGAATCCTTTAGTCATTTACAGGATTGGGGGGCATGGGGCGGTGACCCCCGCCCCCATTGTGGCGGCGATAACAGGGTTCCCATTAAAGGGGTCTCAGGGGGAGGCATTGACCAAACGCCCAGGGTCGTCACTGCCCTCCCCTTCCAGCGGCAGCGAACATAGGGGGGTGGGCTATCTGCTTGAACATATGTTCTCCAGACTAGCCCACTTCCCAATCATGCTGGATAACCCTGAAGTTACCCAGAACCCCGGCTGGGGGGCTGGGAAGGATAAACGCCCAATGCCTGAGCCAAGGTCTTCCTACATCTGAAATATTAATAAAGTTGTGGCCAATTTAATCCCATAGAACGTTGTCATGAGTCTTTATTTCCCTCAGGGGCTGCCCCGGGGTACGGGGGGACTTCGCCTGGCCGCGCAAATACCTGCACCTCCCCACCTCAGAAGGAGGATGGGGAATCCCTAACATAGAAGCATATTACAGTGCCAACCAAAAACGCTTCTCCCACTAATCCCGCCGACTATCGCCAGGGATGTTGACCACATGAAATACTTACTGGCAGATGCCAACCCCTTGATTTCACGTGGAGTGGCCATCTACATATTACAGGCCCTGAAACTCAGGACCACCTTTTTGGCTAACTTCCCTTAGCCTTAGTCTTATGTATCTTCCTGACATGGACACTGTCGTCATGCCCTGCTATTGCTTTTTATTTTATTTGTATTTTCCAGCACGATTTTACCTCCAATGTTTTAACTGTATCTGTTGTATTATTTTATGTATAATCGTGCCAGGCCACTGCGATTTTACTCCAATGTTTTTACTACGTGTATCTGTTGTATTCCATATGGCTATAATCGTGCCAGGCCACTGCCTGGTCTTTTACTACGTGCTACGGCCATATGGCTAATGCAATAAATAAATTGATTGATTGATAAGAATGCTGGATTTACACTACGGAAGAGGTGGATTCAAATCCCCATATGCAGCTATGCAATGCACTGTTGACCCTGGACAATTGCTAAGAAAGTTCCAGCACAGTCACATTTGATGTCAAAAGAAGAGACTTTAAAAAAGAAAATGAGGGGACTAATAAAAGGGAAGCTGAAAGTCAAGAGGGTCCAACCTCTCCAAAAGGCTTCGAAGTTATTCTAAACCACAATCATAGGAGGTCAGCTAGAATGCACACTGCAGATCCCGGAAGGAAGCCCAGGGCCAAGAGGAGGGCAGTGTGGTTAATGGGCAGAGGCAAGGAAGTGACGGGAGGCAAAATGGAAGTCTTGCCAAAATGCAAACAGAACTACATGCACACTTTGGGGAAAGAAAAACAGATAAAGAAGAAGGGACACAGAACCACAAAACTGAGGAGCACATTGCTAAAAACTTTAAGACCAACAGTTAAGAAAATAGAAGCAGGAAACCAGCTGGGGAGACCTTTGGATGGAGGGGAGTCAGAGATGTGCTAAAGGAAGAAAAGGAGATTACAGAGGAGCAGAATAAATTATTTGTTTTGCTCTTCACAAGCAGATGATGTTAGGGCAAATGCATGAACTCACTTTTACAGGGAGTCTGAGGCAGAAATGGAAGACAGATGAAGTTCTAGGCCTCAGATGGTTATAAGAGCTACTGCTACCCATCTATTTAACTTTACTTTGTGCATCCTCCTCAGTCATAACCCCCCAACCTTCCCAGATGCTCCCCATTAGCCTCCTCCAGCCAATGGGCTTTCATGTTTGGTCCATTGACAACACAGGATGCTCGCTGATGCCAAGTCAGTCCATTGGTCCAACTAACTCCCTACTGTCAACAGTGACTGGCAGTGTCTCTCCAGACAATTTTTTAAACAAGCAAACATGAGAGGCCATATCCCTCTTCCCTGCCCTTCTCTGTTCCCAGCTTCTACAAGGGGACAGCCAGCTCCTGTCAAATGCCTAAGCCCTAACCCTAATTGGTTGAGTTTGAGTGACATCCTCAGTGTCCAAGACTGGGCAAAAGAGCTGCATTAAAAATAAAAACGCCAAATGTCACTTCTTGCAAAAACCAATCTGAAAGGCAGCTGGCATACTTTCGTTTGGAAGCAGAATGGAAGGTCAGGAGGGGGAAACTGAGGCACATTAATCCCCAGTGTGGACAAAGCCATGTGGTCCACACAAAATGCAGTTCCTTTAGCCCAGCCTTTGCCAACTGGGTGCCCAACATACTTTTTGGACTCAAGTACTTTTCAGTGCCAGCCAGAACAGTCACCAGCTGCCACAAATATTCTGTACAGTAGTTCCTGACAGCTTGCAGATATTTTCTGGGCTGTTTTCAGAAACTTTTAGAAAATATGTTTTCTTCTTATTTATTTCTGCAAGCCTGTGGAGCCCCCTGAATGGTAAATACAATGCTCTTATTTTGGGGGTATTTTGTTTTTAAACTTAACTACACTGTTAGTGGTAATGATGTATGTAAATGAACATAATATAAAATCAGGAATGACATCCGATTTTGTTGTCAAAACACACATCCTTAAATATGCAGAAGTTTTAAAGAAATGGTGCTTCTGCATCCCTGCAGACTGTTATCGTACAAGAGACTGTTCCATCGATGTGACAGGGAAGGTGAGATGCCTCTTCTGAGCTGCTGACTGCCCTCTTTTATTTGAAGTACTTAAAATGGCAATTGGTTGCTTTAAAAAAAAAGTGCTGCCCAATAAATCTGGAGCGTTTTATAATCAATAAAAAATGCCATTGGTTCTTCTCACCAATTGTCATTGACTAAACATCCGCACCCTATTTTGTTTTTATATCTTGGCCTCTGTTTACCCATCAGGCAATTGCCACCCCTCTCAGCCTTGATTTATCCCTCTCACCCAGAGCTTTGATCAGGTTCTTTGATGTTTTATGTAACATCCTCTGCATTGCCAGAGAAATGAGCAGAGACTATTTAAAGTTTAATCAGATTATATTGGCTTTAAACTGAAGAAGACACCTTCACCCCGGTATGGTTCCCCTTCATCACATACACAGCCCAACAAGACAATGACAAAAATTTACCGACAGCATACAAATCAATATGGCTAACCTGACCCAAAATACCCACCAACCCCACTCACTCAGGAAACCGAAGATCACCACAGCCAACCACAAACGAACAACCACATCCCAAGCCAACTCCGACCTCTCTCACCGCCAAACGAGCACAAGCAAACAACAGAGAACCTACATAAACAATGCTGACACCAAACCCTACTCATATCAAGTAAAAAAGAAACACAGTCACCCCACCCCACCTACCTCCCCGTCCCACCCACTTCTTCCCCCCTCCCCCCCTTTTCTCTTTCTAATGTCTCACCAACACTGACTTATAAAAATATTGTATGGAAAAAATTGAGAGAGACATTGTACTACCTTTGAAAATCTTTAATAAAAATTAAAAAAAAAAAAAAAAAATTATATTGGCTTTCCCAGCTCAGGGCCATGGATCAATCAATTTAACAAGGTCTACCACTAGGGGCTCTCGCGATGGGGGCTCATGAAAAAAAAAAAAAAATTCCTGGCCATTGGCACCAGCTCATATTTTGAGAGAACTTTGCACAGCACACAGCACACCAGGAACCAACATGTTGCTCCCAAATGACAACTGATTTGGCAAAGATGGATAGGAAAGCATTTGAGGTTACTAGACAGCAAATGCCAAGGGAAAGGAAGTTTGTTTGGCTCACAGCCATATTAACCATGTCAATGTCATTGGCCTGAGGGTGTTAGAGGTGCAGCAAGGCACCTGCCCACAGACATGAAATCCTACAACGGATGCCTTGTCCTCTGCTTAGGAGCTAAGCCAGGGAAGAACACACAAGTTGGCATCAAGGAAGCACTCAAGGCATCAAGGACATTTCTTTTTGGATAACAAGGGCAAGTCACAATCCATAGATTTGAGACACAGACTGCATATTATTATTATTATTATTATTATTATTATTATTATTATTTCAGAAATGTTGTTTGTGCATCTTTCCTCCTCCACCTCCTTCAATAGGTGAAGAAAAGAGTTGCCTCAGGAGATGGCATCATGGCCCCTGCTTCCTCCCTGCGGCACATTTTCCACATAGCTCTTGGCACATCCTCTTAGGCTGCAATCCTATATCCATTTTCCTGGGAGCAGAACCCACTGAACACAGAGACCTTCTTGAGAGTCTCAGTGTACCGGTATATGATAGTTTTAGAAGTGCAAAAGCAGGGATCATTCCGTTTGTAACGGAAGGGTTAATTCTGTAAGTTTCTTGTGAGTAGGCCTGTATACACTGTCTATGTAAATAATAAGAATAATAGTATCTCCTGCTTATTCAAAAAATATGTTTCACTCAGGCTGTAGGTTTAAGAATACCATCATCATATTATCAGATGATGAGTTCTGTGTCCTTGTCCATGAACAGACTATTCAGCCAATTGCTCAAGTGATGTACAGCAAAGTCCCAATCTCCATAATGCCCATATGTCCTTTTGAAAACAAGTGTCACTGTTTGTGGCCTGGCCTGATTCTTGCTTTTGATCCAGCTGCTGGCATCTTGCTTCTGGGGGAAATGCTTTAGGGAAGGATGGATTTTGCCTCAGTTCTGAAAACAGCTCCATAAACTCAACTAAAGATGCCTCTCCACTGGTCCCTGGAATCAAAACAACAGCAAAGGTGGGCCTGAACAGATGCCCTGCTTTTCTAAGTGCTCTGGCTTTTGTGAGCTTCTTGAGAAATCCCAGGCATGCCAGCAGAATTGCTGCAGCCCTGCCTTCAGCAAGCCCTTCACGTTCCCCTGCAAAATGGATCCGTCTGTCTGTCCCACCCCTACCCCACCCCCGCCAGTTCTGCCAAGCTGAGTTTGTGGAAGCCCCTCCCTGCTGCAATGTATTTTATTATTCAATCTGACTGGAGCAATATTCTGGCCTGATCAGGCAGGCAGTTGTTCTTCTGCAGAGAGAAAAAGCAAAAGAAAGGGAAGCAGGATTCTCCAGCAAGGCAGGGTGATGGATTGATCTATTGACAAACACGTGTGTGTGTGTGTGTGTGTGTGTGAGATAATGCCACAGTAAGCAATGAAACACACACAGAGGTTGCAACATTTCAGCAGGACTGCAAATCAGGGTGGTCCAATGAGGAAGCAGCATTATACTGAATAAAACCATCTAACTCAGTACTGTCAACACTGACTGGCATCAGCTCTCCAAAAGTTTCAGGCAGGGGGCTTCTCCCAGCCATGCCTGAAGATGACAGTCCAAGGATCTCACCTGTGCCCATCTGCACTTAAAGCAAGTGAGCTGCAGCCCTTCTGCCATCTTCTCCCTGTATTCCTCCAGTCCTTCATGCTCTTGCCACTTGCCACCCCACCCCACCCCACCCCTGCCACCACCAACTTCATCCCTCCTACCCTTAACTGCCATATCTCTATCATGAGCATCCATGAACCATAACCCTCCAATTATGAGCTTTCATTAAAAAAAACAAAGTAGGTTTCTAGCAGTTGCAAGACCTGAAATATGGAGCAAAAGGCACAGGCATTCTTCATTCTGTTATGAGAAACCAACTGGCTCCCAACCCCCATCCTGACCCGCCCCCCTCCCACCAGGAAGATTCCTCTGTAAGGTTAAGGTGGTTCTAAGCCCCGCTAGGTAGGAAGGGCATTTATCTGGGCCCCCAGTCAGGGGCGTCGCTAGGGGGGTGCGGTGGGGGCGGTACGCCCCCGGGCGACAGGGGCGAGAAGCGGCGGGTGGGGGCGGCAAGAGGCAGCCCCTCCCACCATTCCCACGCGCTGCCGCTCCCTCCGTCACCCTGGGAGCGGCAGCGCATCGGATCGCCGCTTCTACAGCCTCCTTTTGAGCCGGAGAGCTTAAAAGCGAGCTCTTCGGCTTAAAAGAAGGCTGCAGAAGCGGCGCCGGCACCCCCGGAACCGCCCTGGGGGCGGAGCGTCATGACGTCACAATGTGATGTCACGACGTCCCGCCCCCGGGGCGTTTCCTTTGCCGCCCCGGGTACCGCGGAGCCTTACTCCGCCACTGCCCCCAGTCAGTCACTAAAGGTAAAGGACCTCTGGACGGTTAGGTCAAGTCAAACTCACCTCGCTTCAGCCTGAGGGAGCCGGTGTTTGTCCACAAACAGCTTTCTGGGTCATGTGGCCAGCATGAATAAAGTGCTTCTCGCACAACGAGACACAGTGACAAGTGCCAGAGAGCATGGAAACCTATTTATCTACTTGCACTGGCATGTTTTTGAACTGCTAGGTTGGCAGGAGCTGGGACAGAGCAACGGGAGCTCACCCCGTTGTGCGGACTTGAACTGCTGACCTTCTGATTGGCAAGCCCAAGAAGCTCAGTGGTTTAGACCACAGTGCCATCCACTCCAGTAGCGGGCACTGACTGGTGATGCAGGTCCGTCACTCACTGGCAGAACATCTGCTTTATCCGCAGAAGGTCCCAAGTTCAATCTCCAGCATTTCCAGGAAGAGCTGGGCAAGAACCCTGCCTGCTGACAGTCAGTGTGGGCAATACTGAGCTAGATGGATCAGTTGCCTGACTCAGTATAATGCCTATGTTTCTATTATGCCATATCCATGGCAGGGGCGTTCCTAGCCCCTTGGCTGCCCGGGGCGGGAAGCCAAGGGGCACCCCTGGGGGGCGGGGCATCGCGGCGCGTGCGTCATGACGTCATGACGCACGCACGCGCGGCGACGGCCCGGCATCCCCGGGGCGGGGCATCGCTGCGTGTGCGTCATGACGCACGCGCGCGCAGCGACGCCCCCGCCCCTGGGGTATGCCGGGCGGGGGCTTCGGGGCATCGGCGGGCTAAAAAGAGCCCCGAAGCCGCAGCCATAGCGCAAAGCGCTGCCAGGCTGCAGCTTCGGGGCTCTTTCCAGCCCACCGAGGCTCCGGAAAGCGGCGGCCCGGCATCCCCGGGGGCGGGGCATCGCTGCGTGTGCGTCATGACGCACGCACGCGCAGCGACGCCCCCGCCCCTGGGGTATGCCGGGCCGCCACTTCGGGAGCCTCGTCCGTGCAGCGCTGCTGCTCCCGGGGTGACGGAGGGAGCGGCGGCGCATGGGAGTGGTGGGACGCGCCGCCGCTCCCTCCGTCACCCCGGGAGCAGCAGCACCGCACACACCCGCCTAGGGGCGGCACGAGGGGCGGCCCGCCCCCACCGCCCCCACCCTACGACGCCCCTGATCCATGGTTGGCTCTTCCTGAACCCAATAGGATTTTCCAGAGCATGAAGGGTTCCCTGAAGCCATCTTGAGCACAGACAGGAAAGAGGGAGGAGGAAAAACTCAGATGCAAGAAGCAAAATGTTTTATTTTGTATAAATCAAAGAGAGAGCGCCAGAGGATAGTGTCTTGCTGCAGCCCGCTTCTCTTACATACACACAAGTGTTGTTGTGCCTTGTTGGGTTAGGAAACTCAGGTGCCTCCAAAGCAGGTGGGGAAGCCAGAGCTTGGAACTGACAAGGATGCTTACAGATCCACCTTGGATGATGATGATTCAGATAAAACCTTGGCTCCTGGAGAAGGGAAGGAGAGGAGAAGGGGGGGGGGTGTAGATCCCAGAAATACTGAATTGAAATTTATTCACATTTGCCAGCACCTCTTTCCAATTTAAAGACTCGGTTTCCTCCCTGTTTCTGTCCATCTCATTTTGGAAATCTGATCTCCCACCTTCATTGGGATTCTGCCCTAATGTTGCAATCATCATTTTAGGTGCTTCCACAAGAAAAGTCAAATGTTCAAAGCCATCTCAGGTCCCCTGTAAACATCACAAAACTTGCATTTAAATGAAAACCTTTGTGAAAATCTGAGCTGCTCAGATTAAATTTCTTAACTGGCTTTTAATGAGTTCATCTGCCAGCAAGCTAAGGAGAGGAAACTACAATTGATATTAGGAATATTAAAACATGGCAGATGGAACAGAGTAGAGTCAATTCATCTCATCTCATCAAAGCTTCACTAACCAGGTGCCCTCCAGATGTTTTTGACATCAGCCCCAACCAGCAATGATTTTGATATAGTGGCCAGATCACTAGAAGTCATAGTCCTGCACTGTCAAGTTTTGGGCATCACATTTCAAGAAGAACCCAGATGTATCAAGAGGCGGGATGCCAGGAAGGTGGAGAGTCTGGAAACCAAGTCCCATGAAAGAGCTGTGCAGGTTGCTTAAGAGTATGAGCAGCTGGAGTGTGTGAGCCAATGGCAGATGGCCTTAAATATCTGG
The DNA here is from genome assembly GCA_900245905.1 of Lacerta viridis. NCBI lineage: Eukaryota > Metazoa > Chordata > Lepidosauria > Squamata > Lacertidae > Lacerta > Lacerta viridis. The sequence goes on from OFHU01000759.1 coordinate 951,372, forward strand.
AGGGCTGTCACAAGGACTGAGTGGAAATTACAGCAAGGAAGCAATTTCTTCTAGGTATGAGGAAAACTTACTAACAGGAGGAGTTTCTTGGCAGAGTAAGAACTTTCACAAGCATTTAAGCAGAGGCTGGGCAGCCATCTGTCAAGCGGGTTGAGCTGGATGACCTCCCAAGGTTCCACCCAGTTCCAGAATGCCATGGATTAGGAGGCGGGTAGCTGAAAATATTTTAAAGATACCCACTCCAGTTGCCTTGCTTTTCACTTTTCACCCGGGGTGAAATGCCAAGGACACAGGGGCTGCATCGTCCAGATTGGAATGGAGGGAGCTTACAGCAGCTGGGAGGTTTGAATGACTGCCTAAAGCCAGCTTTGTGTGCTGTATTGTGTTATCTCACCCATAAGACCTGCTGTTCTGCCCCCCCCCCTTGTAGATTCTTCAAAGCTTACAAGGATCAGAAGCACCATAGTTAGGGGGCAGGGGACATTGGAAAATGTACATACCAATTTCACCTGTATATTTTGTTTTTGCATTAAAAAAAAAAGAAAAATCCCCCCAAACCTGCTTTGGGCTGCCCTTTCCATCTTTACACCTTTGGGGCAACAGATTCCAGGGCTGAGAGTAAGTCCAATGTTTCCATCTCCTCACCACTAAAACCCCAGTTCCCTGCAACTGACTTCAAACAAAAGTCACACACACACACACACACAGCTCCCTCAGTTATGTAGATGGTGTTTCCTATAAAGAAATGTTTTATTAACACATCCAAGCTGCCTGGTGTTGCTTCAGCAGTTTTGATCACAGCAGGACCTGTGAAAATGTCCTCCAAAGGCAGCCTCCTTGCAAAATGCTTTCTAATCTGTTTTAAGCACTTACTGTAACTGCAGCAGTGGGGTGTCCGTCTGGGAGATGGAGCTCCAACCCAAGTTGGAGAAATAAATCCTCATGGCAGACATGGCCAAGAAATGGAAACATTTGGAGCTGGTGGACGCTTTGAGCAATAAACAAACAAACAAACAAAAACACCAAACCAATTCCAATGTGTGTGATGTGACAGATGCCAAGGCTTCCTTTGGAGCAGGGAGCTGCTCTAGAACTTGCTTTCCCATATAAAGCTTTTTGTGTACAGAAGAATACTGTACATCAATTTATGTGCACATTGACTTATATGGCCAACCCCACCCCAGTCTTTGGGCCTGTAGGGAAGAGCTATAAAAATGTAAATTTTGAAATTAAGTCACAAATTCCCATGGAACTGCATCCACACAAAAAGTATAAAAGTATAAGAACATAAGTAGAGCCTGCTGGATCAGGCCAATGGGGGCCCACCTGGCCCAACATCCTCTTCTCACAGGGCCAACTAGATGCCTGTAGAGCCAGGCAAAAAAGTCCTTTCCCACCCTGTGGGCCCCAGCAACCGGCAGTCAGAAACATCGCTGCCTCCAACTGTGGAGGAAGAGCATAGACTCCTTTGTGACCTTCAATAGTCCTCTCCTCCTCCATCAATTCGTCTACATAATCCTCTTTTAAAGCCATCTAGGTTGGGGGCCATCACAGCCTCCTGTGGGAGGGAGTTTCCTAGTTTAACTATATGCTGCATGAATGGGTACTTTATTTTCTCTGTCTTAATCTTCAGCTTCATTAACATTAAAAAATTCAGGCCAAACCAGAAGATCTTGTAACACTTATTAGAAAATGCTCTGGCTCTGGAGCTGTGGAGAAACTACTGAGACTATGGCTGGGTACACACTCATTCAAAGCACATTATTTCGATCAATGAATCCTGGGCAATGTGGTTGGATTATATATGGTTATATGGTTGTTGGAATTGCAGCTATGTGAGGGGTAAACTGTGTTGTTCAGTCGTGTCCGACTCTTCATGACCCCATGGACCAGAGCACGCCAGGCATGCCTATCTTTCACTGCCTCCCGCAGTTTGGCCAAACTCATGCTAGTCGCTTCGAGAACACTGTCCAACCATCTCATCCTCTGTCGTCCCCTTCTCCTTGTGCCCTCCATCTTTCCCAACATCAGGGTCTTTTCTAGGGAGTCTTCTCTTCTCATGAGGTGGCCAAAGTACTGGAGCCTCAACTTCAGGATCTGTCCTTCCAGTGAGCACTCAGGGCTGATTTCTTTAAGGATGGATAAGTTTGATCTTCTTGCAGTCCATGGGACTCTCAAGAGTCTCCTCCAGCACCATAATTCAAAAGCATCAATTCTTCGGCGATCAGCCTTCTTTATGGTCCAGCTCTCACTTCCATACATTACTACTGGGAAAACCATAGCTTTAACTATATGGAGCTTTGTCAGGGTAAACTACAGTGCCCATAATTCTTTGAAAGGAAGAAGGTGCTTTGAATACAGAGGCACCTTGGGTTACAGACGCTTCAGGTTACAGACTCCACTAACCCAGAAATAGTACCTCGGGTTAAGAACTTTGCTTCAGGATGAGAACAGAAATTGCATGGTGATGGCACAGCGGCAGCGGGAGGCCCCATTAGCTAAAGTGGTACCTCAAGTTAAGAAGTTTCAGGTTAAGAACAGACCTCCAGAATGAATTAAATTCTTAACCCGAGGTACCACTGCAATGGCATTGTGTCGATGCAGCCATTGTCCTCTTGGTGCACAGATGGTGCAGGCCAAGAAAATCACTCTGTAAAGAATGCAATTGGGCACATGAACCCCTGCTAAGTATGAAGGACCTGGAGATATTTGGAGTGTCATATTAATCAATAGTTGCACCAATCCTATCACTTGGCATTGGCACAAGTCAACACTTATTAGAAGGAAAACTGGTCTCCAGAATCCACTCACAACTCCTTTACTAAAAGGACAGAGGAATGCAAACCTGCTGTCCAGAGGGCCCCTGGCTGGAAGTTGTTTGCAAAAGTCTACAAAAAGAAAACCTATAGAAAGACTCTAAAGTAGTTCAGTAGAAGTGCAAAGAAGGGAGAAAAAGCCTCGCCTCCCCAAACTCAACCAAGCCCAGCTGAGCAAGTAGCCTCTCCTAGGGCAGGACTGTAAGAAGAGCAGAAGCAACTGAGAAGGGGGAAGAGGAGTTTTGTGTGTTTTTGTTGCTCAATCTGATCCTTTTACATGGTTTTGTATGTATTGTGGTATTTTATGCATTGTGACTTGCAGTCATTTTATTTATCATAGTTTAGTAATCATTTATTGTAATGGTTAAGAGTGAATATCTGTTTAATTATTATTTGCTGGTGTTTTGAGAGTTACTTTTATTGTGTACTACTATATTCTAACAGATTGTTAAATATTACTTTATTTGATATACAGTAAGTCATTCTATTTTAAAGTTATGTTTTATTGTGACTTTTTGTATTGGATCAGATTATTATAAGGTGTGTTCCTTATAATATATATTGCTCTAAACTGCCTTGTGTATAGTAATATAGAAACAAATTAAAAGTGAAATGAAAAAAATGAAATGAAAGATGCCAGCACTTTACCTTAGTCTTTTCCTAGGTATTTCATCATGATACTGTTTACATCATCTTCCTTCCCCTCGGCTTCAGACCGCCAGTCATCTTTCGTGCCCTCAGGGCTTCTTTTCCCAACACATCCTTCCCCTTCCAGCCTCTGGATCCTTGGCCGATTCTTGATGCTGTCAGCACTTTTGAAAGACACAACTGAGCCAGAAGACGAAGACGAGTCAGAGAGGTTTGCAGGGTCCTCCTTGGGTTTTGGACTTGGTGATAAAGTGGCCTTTATCTCAGAGAGGAAAGGGTGGTTGGGGGAGACTTGGTCTTCAAAACGGACACTCATGGGCCTCTGGGCCTCTCTCCTCTCTTTGGGACCTCTGGCCAGGCTGCTGGTCGACTGGGCTTTCCGGATGGCTGGAAGGAAGTCATCCGAGTCATCATTCGTTTTCCTCTCATAACTTAGAGTTGGTATTTTCCAAGAGAGTGGATCAGTTTCCTTTCCCTCACTCAGAACATCACCAAATCTTCTGTTCTGAAAGACCAGAGGTTCTTTCCCTAGATCCGTGTCTGTTGTTTCTTCCAGGGATGCCTCCAGGCAACTTCTCCATGGCTTAAGTCGCAAAGTGCTGAACATTTCTCCACCCAGGGCTGGGGGGCTGAGCTTTGAGTAGGTGTCATCTATGTTCTGAATGAGAGAATCATAGGACCCAAACTTGGAGACCATTTTCAGAGCTGGAGAGAGGGTTGGCTGTGCCATGCTCTCAGATGATATGCTCCTCAAACTAGAGGAGCGGACCAGACCAGCTCGAGAACTTTCACCAATTCCCTCCAGAGTTACTGGGAGATCTTCATCATCCTTCAAAGTCTTGCATCTTCTAAGGGATGAGGCTCCCGTTGTTTGGTAAATAGGCAAAGAGGAGGCATCATCTAACACTAAGTTCCCTGGCTCTTTGTCCTTCAGTCTTTTTCTTCGCAGTTCTTCAACATATTCAGAAAGTGCAGAAGAGGAGCGTGACAACTTATCTTCTGCTGAAGGGGACACCCTTTTGAGCACAGAAGGGGACAAAGGACTTGATAACATCTCTTCTGCCACTGCTGGAGAGGACACCCTTCTCATAATGGATGGAGACACAGCTCCTAACTTTTGGAGAGTGAAAAGCTCCTCATTTGAAATGGGTTTCCCATATTCTCGTCTTTGGGTACCGAAAGAAGGGCTTTGATCAGCTTTGCCGAAATCAGCACCCCCTGCACTCCTTCCATATCCCCTTCTTTCTGCACCTAAGGGGGACAGCGGGTGCCTTGTTTCTTGATCATTGTTTATCCTGGGACAAAAGGGGAAACAACAGCCACTGAGCAAAGCATTACATGGGACAACAGACTTCAACATCCATAATTTATTTTTAAAACTAGAAAAGAAAAGAAGTTTTTATTGAATGTCTTCATATCACATTTACAAATTCACTATGGAGTGATCCAGACTTAGAGTCTGGTAACTTAAGGCCTACTGATTTCAGTGGGTCTGCTCTGTGTTATGTAAGTCTGAATCCAACCCTATGATTTCAAGAAAACCAAACAGGAATGCAAACACAGTAATTGATTCCTATGGATAGTGTCCCAGTTTAACTTTTCATATTAGATTGTCAAAAGGTCCATAGGCCAGGGGGGGAGTGGAGCCCTTGTCAGCCCAAGGGTTTTAGCTCCTCCCAGGAGCCACATGTTGGTGATGTGCAGGGCAGGAGGGCAAAAGTGGGTGGGGCCAATGGCAAGCAGTGGGCGGAGCAGCAGATGTATCTCATGCAATTGGAGGCATGCAAAAACCAGAGGTTTTTACGCACAGCGAGACATTCCCTGCACCTTCATCCAAGAGACATACAAATTTAGTTTCTACATGAACCAAGGCTTTAGTATAGCAGTGCTAGCCATTTGGAACAATGTTCCTATGGAAAGTGGGCACAAAATCCTGGTATTTTGTTGCCCGCTGAAAAGATTTCTGTTTTGCCAAGTGTTTTTTAGAGAATTAATCTGATTAAGTGCTGGTCATGTGTTCTGTGTTTTTTGATTCTATGATATGTAAATGATTTTTCTCAGTGCTTTTGTTCTTTTAGGAAAAAAGGTGCCGGTACTCACCATTAAGTTGTTACCATAAGTGCCACACTTTTAACATTTGGGGGCAGGAGAGGTCCTGGTACTACGTGCCCTTGAGCAATCCCAGAAAAACACACTGCACACCCCCATATTTTTCCCCAAACAAGTTGGTGGTTTAAAAATGTTCTTATAAACAATCAAACACATTCAGGGCAGACAAAAACTGCTCAAGGAGCACAGAAAAGAGTTTGGGCTGGGAAGAGTCTTCCACCACCTGGGTATAACTGCTCCAGAATTGTACAAACTCCAGCTTTTCCTGAAAGATTTCTGCAGAATTATCCCTACCTTCCCAGAAAAGTGTAGAGGCTACTGCATTGTTCCTTAATATTGAGTTAAACATCTTCCTTCTCCATTGACCAAGAGTAGTCTTCCATGCTTTAGTCCAGTGTTTTTCAACCTTTTTTGGGCAAAGGCACACTTGTTTCATGAAAAAAATCACGAGGCACACCACCATTAGAAAATGTTAAAAAATATTAACTCTGTGCCTATATTGACTATATATAAAGTAATTCTCTTGAATAGGAATCAAATAAACACAAAGAAAGTATTTTATAATTATAATAGTAAGTAAACAGAAATATGAAAAATTATAAAATACTTTATTCAGTGCGCAACCAGGGCCTGTTTGGCTGAACACAAAGCTGATATTCTGGCTGGAATTTTTCCCACGGCACACCAGGCAACATCTCGCGGCACACTAGTGTGCCGCGGAACAGTGGTTGAAAAACACTGCTTTAGTCAACATCAGACATGGCAGAGGTGCCATGCACATCAGTAATGCGCTATGTTTTCCCCCAACTATGTCCCCCCCTTCTATTGCTTGTAACTTTGTTTAACTGGATCTCATACTCTGCTATGTCTCAGACACATTTTACCACATCTGACCAGATTTATTTCTTTTTTGCTTCTGTGCATCACCACAAAATCTGGGCAAATCTCAGGGGTGCAGTAACCACAATATTCACCTTGTGTCTGTAGCATTTGGAAGCAGGTCAATCTATTTTGGTTCCCCCCTGTGTCATTCTGGCACAATTTATTGAGGTGCAAATCAACCTGCTAAATCTGTTATGCTAGATTATTTTACTTTTGTTATTCCCCGCCTCCAAACAGCCATTGTTTTTTTATGGCCCCCACCCACTTCCTGGAAGCACCCTCAGGGGAAAACAACACCCACCCACCCGGCGTCTACTTCAACATCCCTCCCCCAAGCCAAATCATTGTGACTGGAGCACAATGGGAAATAATTCACTGTGATTAAAAGCCAGACCCTTCTATAAAGCAGAAGATCCCCCTCCCCCTCTTGAGCTCTGGCCATTTTCACTTTCAGTTTGGTTTGGTTTCTCAAAAAACTAAAGGGGAAACAAATAACTTTAAAGGGAAACCAAGGCAACAGAGAAACTCAGAAGGCTGGGCACCAGGAAGTCCTGCTCATCCTCAACAGGACTCAGCAGCAGTGCAATCTGACTCAGTACATGAGAGACGGCCCCAAATCACCCCAATATATCTCATTATTTGGGGAGACACATAACTGAAGCATGCCCCCAACAAATGTTCCCCTTCCTCTTTTGAACTGGACACTTCGTGTACAAAAAAATATTTAAAAAATTCTCCTGAAGGCGACAACAGCCAGGTGTGTGTTATTTTGTTTTGTGTGTTATTACAAGCCAATCTTTTTCTGTCGTTTTGTTCATACCTTCCCTTTCCCAGCTTTGTTTCATATATTCATTGTAGCTATTAATATTTTCTGTACTTTTCACATAAATACTCACCCCCCTTCAGACAACCCTTTCGAAAGATGTCAGCAGCCTGTCGATACCTGTTCCTCTTGTAAGACTTTGAATGTGGCTGCTGAGCATCAGAACAGCCCGGCAGCAGGATCAGGCCAAAGACCTAGTCCAGCACCTTGTATTTTGATTTTAGGAAGGCTTTTGACAAAGTCCCCCATGATATTCTTGTGGAGAAGCTAGCAAAATGCAGGCTGGATAAGGTTAGATGGATTTGTTCCTGGTTGACTGACCGAACCCAAAGAGTACTCACTAGTAGCAGTTCCTTGTTTTCCATCCTGGAAAAAAGTAGCAAGTCCTGCCCTGGGCCTGTTGTTCAGAGTCTTTATAAACAACCTGAACCAATGGATTCACATTACAAGGAAGGAAATTCTGACTAAACACGAGGATGAACTTTCTGATGGTAATAATTGTTTGACGGACTCCCTTGGAAGGTGGTGCTCTCTCCTTTCTCGGAGGTTTCTAGGCAAAGGTTGGATGGCCATCTGTCAGGGATTCTTTAGCTGTGATTCCTGCATTGCAGGGGGTTGGACTAGATGGCCCTTGGCGGTCCCTTCCAACTCTACAGTTCTGTTATTCTATGATTCTACGGTTGTCCAAGTTGGTGTCCATCAAAATACCTTGAGATTTGCAAGTAATGAAAAAAATGGTAGCTGCACACTACCCCTTTTGTATCACTTGGTCATATACAGATAATAGAATTGTACTTTGAGATAAACTTTTTAGAAAGATTTGGCGATACCCCCTCTTATCCAGTAACTGAAAATTCCTCTCTCATGCACTCTCTGAAAACCCATTTATTTCTGATGCTAGAAGTGAGATGGCTGAGGCTAAGACTGTCTTGTGAATTCTGGCTACTATCTCTCCAATCTCTCCAAATAGAACATCCCCCCCCCTCCGCCACACTCCTGATGGCTGCCCCATATCCAATCTGAGAATGACATGCCTGCCCCAGGAGTGGGGAGCCTCAGGTCTGGGGCCTCAAGGCGGCCCTTCGCAGCCTGTCTATCCAGCCTCCAGGACTCTCGCTTGGTGGTGCCCACTGTGCAGGGCACATGCCTCCTCCCCAGCTGTGCGGTGCATCCACCTCCAGGACCTTTGACTCACTGGGATGTATCCTTGAACTTGCTTGCCTGGAAGGAGAGAGGTGTGAGTGGGGTCTTTGCAAAAACCTCCAGCTTTTGTGTGGACAGAAGGTGTTTCGCTGCACAGAGCTCCGAGTTACATGCACTCATCAACCTACTTTTGCCTGTGACCACACCCTCCCATTAGCCTCTGGCAGAGACCCTTCGGCTGACACCACTGGTTGAAGGGGGGGTGCTCAAAAGAGCCTCTCCCACCCCTTTCTTTGTCCAACTGCAACACAACAGCCCTGCAGTGCTGCCAGCGGGTCTTAATCTCTGGTAGTGGCTGCAGTCCAGATGGGAGGGAACCAGAGATGCACATGAAAAACCATTGAACAAATGGCACCATCGTTGATAGCTGAGTGCTACATTTGGTGAGGGTATCCTACCTCTGAATGCTTTCACTGCTTTGAATCCTCACAATCCAAATGCATGTACAGAATTCTCAGAGGAAGCCTAACATTTAAATTTAATATTTACATTGGAAATGGCTCTCGGTGTCTGCAGTTTGTTCCTTGTGTTGTGGAAAGTAATTTCTAACATCATTAAGCTAATCACAAATGGCTGAATTATTTATTTGACATACTGGTATTTATATTCTGCCTTATGAGTGAACTCAGATCTTCAATTAGAATAGCTATGAAAAAGAGTGCCAGAGTTGGAGAAAAAGCCTCCCGTCCCTTGTGGGCATTTTATTTATTAAAAATGTGCCTCCTTTTCAAGTCTCAAGGAATATTATATTCTAAAAAACAAACAAACAAACACCCAGCTAACCAAGTATTTATTTTTTAAAATTTCTATACCTCTTTATATTTTTAATAAAAACCTCAAAGTGGTGTACAACATATTAAGTCAATAAATCAATAAAACAATAGCCAGGCGATGGTCCTCCAGCCTCATGAGGAGCCTCTTCAGTAGGGTTGGTGAGTCTGGGCCTTGCCCCCCTAGGCCAGGTGGAAGGGCCCCATGCCTCACAAAACCAACAAGAAAGTAAAACACTGACCATCTGTCAAGGGGTTTGTGGCCAAGTTGTAGCAACTCACAGAAACCTCAGAAAGTGAATGGAAACAAGAGCATCCTGCAGAACTCATGGAAGAAGATGACAGACATTTGTGGGCAGAGATGGGGGAGATACTGGGTTTGGTTTGCTGACTTGCTCTTTCTGAAGCAGCATGTGAACCAAAACATGACTAGACTTCAAAATTCCCAACTTTCTGAATGTTCAGATGCAATTCTCCTGCCCCATATAGCTTGTACACAAATGTGTATATTACGGGAAGTGTGTATAAAACTGGATATATTAGTGAAAGTGACATAAAAAATGAATTGTATTAGGATAACCTGCTTGCAAGGATATACATATATTAGGTAAAATTGCATACAACATACAACAAATTCCAAGAGGACTTCCTTCCTTCCTTCCTTCCTTCCTTCCTTCCTTCCTTCCTTCCTTCCTTCCTTCCTTCCTTCCTTTTGTCAATTCTGTATGTGAACCCCTCAGATTTATGAAAAATTGTGTAACTGTTTCATCTTCTCTTGCTGAGTCTTATGTTGCATCTGATTTTAGTGCTTCTTTGTTATTTTATTTGTATGGATTTTTTTTTCCTTTCTGGCCATCTTTTTTTTTTTTTTAAATACAACCTGATCCAGAAATGTGACAAACTGAACTTCAGACTGGAAAAACTGAGAGAAACCAAAACAAGCTGGCTTCTCTGTCCCTTCTTCTCAGGTGGTGCAATGTTTCAGTGTGTCTGGCTGTTAACCAGAAAGTTGGTGGTCTGAGCCCACCCAGGGACAGCTGTAGCCAGGGGGGAGGGGGGAGCTGCCCCCCAATTCAAGTAAATAAAAAAAACTATCTGACCAATTGCATCGCAGATGACTCCGTGCTGCCCCCCGCTAACATAAAGCCTGCCCCCCCCATGGCTGTGGACAGGATTCTTGCATTGCAGGTGGTTAGACTAGATGACCCCCAGGTCTCTGCAACTCTACAATTCTATGATTCTAAGTATGGCTGGGTGTGTGTGGAAATCTTCTCAGCATGCTGGAGGCATTTAGGGTGCTGGCTGGCTTGGAATCTTACAGAGAGCATTTCCTGATACTTGATGTGCCCGAAGGTGTACACAGCGTATACATGAGACCCTGGATGGTGAAGATGGTCCAGGGAATCTGGAGCCCCCAGGGAATCTCTCTCCTACATAAGGCCAGGCTGGAGATGTCAAGGCCCATGTGGGGGTGGGTATGAAATTCAGGGGGGCGGAAATCACTTTTTCATTCCCCCCCATGTTTTGGGGGCTTTCCCCTCTGAAAAAGTGTTGTTTGGGTGGAATTATGAAACATTAAAGATTATGAAATATTTAGAATGTTGAACAAAATAATAATAATAATAATAATAATAATAATAATAATAATAATTTATTATATACCCCGCCCATCTGACTGGGTTTCCCCAGCCGCTCTGGGCGGCTTCCAACAAAACATTAAAATACACTAATTCATGAAATATTAAAAGCTTCCCTAAACAGGGAAAAGATAACAAGTAACAATGTGACTAAGGAGTGGTAAGGAGTACTTTTTTCACTGTTTATGACAATTTCCATTCCCCCCCCAAACAAAGGATAAATTATATCCCCCCCCACACACACACCATGGCTTCAAAATTTCTGGAGACAGTGCACCTTTAGGCAAGGCAGAGGTGATTGGGAAGGTTCAGTCAGATGCAGGGGTGCCAACTTGAATAAAATATTGGGGGGGGAGGTAAGCCCCACTCTGCATAATCAACCACATGACACAGTGCACCCCACACCATTTGAATGGGAATGCCCATCAACTTTGTGGGGGACCCAGCCTCCTCAAATATTTTATTATTGGTGCCAAAGCCCCCATGGCTCCTAGGAGCTGGCTCATATGGTCCGCTGAGCTGCATAAGGAGATGAGGATTTCCTCCTGCAAATTCTGCACAGTGAGAGGTTTGGGCCAAGGCCTTTGTTGACAAGGACATTTTTGCTGCCTTTTGCCTCTTGCTAAATCCAAAACATGGACACTGCCCCCCCCCCAAATAAAAGAATCAGTCTTCTGTGTTTGCAGGAAAGTGGGCTGGCCTATCCTCTCCTTTGTGTCAACTTTTTAATATTGAAGATGTTCTCAAACCATTCCCCCATTCCCCAGAACATGCGCTTTGCTGCTTTAGAGAGGAGCCTCAATCCAGAAATACAGCTGTTAAAGATTTAGCCATGACAGTTGCGACGAACCTCCACTTCACACTCTCCCCTTGTTACTAAGTGAATTTCTAATCAGGTGTTCTGGGTCAAATTTCAATCCACCCCACCTGTCCCTCTGAGGTCCGTCTGTGATGTCAATCCCCTTTTATGAATAATCTGGCCGGTTATATCCTCCGCTCTGGGCTTCAGGGGTTAAACTCTCCTTTGCCTACAGTTCGGGGTCTCTCTTTCATTAGATCCCTCACTATATCAGTTAGCTAAGCCCTCTTAGCAACTCTGTGGCAATGCCAAGGTTTCCGCCCGCTAGCCCCTCCTGAGGGAACTCCAAGACACAAACTATCACCCTGCAGGTCAGTTTTGTCCTTTTCCCTGAGTTCACCTCCTCATGAGCATACATAACTCGCTGGACCAAATAAACGACGATATTTTCTTAGCTCAACAATAAGAAGTCTTTATTCCTTTCAGAACATAACGGTTTCAGTAATGCAATCGTTTATAAGCTTAGTTTCATAACAGTGTAAACTCTTTCTTTCAGCATCATATACACATCTTCAACCTATCCTAACCTACCCTAACCTACCCACCACTATCCTGGCCCCACACCCTCCTTCTTCCAGTCACCACCCTCTCTAACGGCTGCTCCCTCCTTTTTAAAGAGCGGAATGTCCCGCCTCCCATGGGATATCTGCCACTCAAACTGGGGTGCCCATTAACTCATAAAACACCGTGGGTTTCTGAAAATCTCTTAACTTAGATCCGATTCGTTCTCAACACTTCTAGCTACAGAGATGTAGTTGCCATAGCAACCTTGTGTCACTCTGCAATCTCACAGACAATGCTGGGCACATTGAGACCCAGCAGGGTTGACCTGGAAGGAAATTTACATGTGGAAACCTCTTGAGACAACACACGTGCGCGCGCACACACACACGGAAATGGATCTGGCTCAGCAAAGGGCAGAATAAGCAAACAGATAGGGAAATTCCCCTCTGGATGCACAGCAAACGAGGAATTTCTTGGGCACCATAGTGGCAAGAAGCACCCAGCGATGAAAACGAACCCAGTCTTGCTCAGGGCTGGGTAAAACATGTAGAATTTGACTGGGCCCAAAGCCAGCAGTTGTAAGGCGGGGGAAGGCTATAAGCCCAAATGTGACCCTAATCCCTGCCCCCTAAAATTTCTCTGAATGAGCTTGTCTGGTCTGCCTGCTCCAACTCCACACCTTCTGGGAAAACCAGAGCTGTGGGTCCCTCACAGCTACCCACCCAATGCTGAATATGCACATTTCCCTAATCACACATTTTTGTAAGCCATTTCTTTGAACACACACATTTCCACATGTAATTCCCCCATAAACAAAATAAAAGGTTACCTTCATGAATACATGCCTTTTCAGGCACACTTTCCCCTAATCCACACATTTTTGCACAATTTTTGGTTAGAGAACTGCACTGTCAAACTGGGAGAAGTGCAAATTTCTAGGGAGGGCTCTGTTTTTAGTGTTGTTTTAAAAAATTGCTAATTAAAATATGAGCTGAACAAATCCCCTGCACTCCCCTCTCTAGAGATGCATGCTCTCTCTCCACCCCCTCCCCCATGCCAATGACTGTGCAAGATGCATTTCTGGAGCAGCCTGGGCCAAATCAGGTCATACCCACGTGGCCATTTCAAGAAATGTCCTGTGTGTCATATCATGAAATCAGCCTGTCGTTCCTTTCCTGTTCTTTGTTTGTTCAGACACTATGCTAAGTACCTTCTCCATCCTTCAGGGAGGAAAGGTATAACTTGCCTTTCTTTAAACTAACCCACAGGACACATTTTGAGTGGATGGCTAGTCTTTTCTGGGCTAGTGGAGAAATGTACAGTACAGCCAGCAGCTTCCAGGGATCAAGACTAAAGCCAACATCATGTATAGTCAAAACCCATTGGGTTCAATGGCAGGTGGGATTGCCAAAGTCATATTTCCCAGAATCCTGCTCCTTTTCTGCCTTCTTTTTAATTTTTCTTATTTTTTGCCACATGCATAAAACTGAATATGCATAAGTTAAATGCACGCAAGTTCTGAGCTCACTGTCTAGAAGTGGATATGGCTGAACCTAACCTATGCTCTAATTTTCATGAACTTTTTTTCTCAAAGTGCCAAACAATGCCTTCGTTTTTCACCAGGAGTGTCAAATGAACCACCTTTGCTTAAAATGCCCTCACTAGCCCTCAGTAATGGCACTGCACACCCAAATTTGGTCAGTTACCAAGCAGTGCTACATAACCACTGTTTGAGTGGGAGAAAGAAGCAGTAGCATCCTTGGAATATGAAGACCAGTGCTGAGCAGAAAGGTTTAAGTGTTATGGGTTTTTTTTTAAACCACAACAAGTAGTTCTGGGAAGCAAACCCCCAAATTGCTAGGTTTGATCTCCCCAAAATGACCATGGCACTGTAGAAATCCTTCTACCTCAATAGCTTCATACAAACCAAGATCTCATGCTGAGGATTGAAAGCCCCGGAAGCTGCTTTTCAGCTTAAAGTCCCACCATCCCAGTCTGTGCACATCCAGAAGCAGAACTACCTTCGTCCCCTTGCTGCTCAGTGTATGTTTTGGACTACAACACCCATCAGATGAGAGTTGTAGTCGAACACATCCACAGGGCACCAGGCTGGGGAATGCTGGGACAGATTAAAGGTCATGGTTGTGGGTGGGGGAAGAAAGGTCTCATCCCTGGGGTGAGGAAGGGCAAATGGGCAAAGGTCCCCCCATGGGTTTTGTGGTTGTGTTGGGGCTTCACGGTTAGTTCTTCCTGCCCAGGCTCCACCAGCTCTTTGACCATCTGCACACGCAGCACATAAACCAGGGAAGCCCATTGTCATGCAGTGGCAGTAACTGCAAAAGCAGTTATTAAGCTGAAATTACTTGGTGGATGAACACTTCCTCCTCCTCCTCCTCCTCCTCCTCCTCCTCCTCTCCTCCTCCTTCTTCTTCTTCTTCTTCTTCAGATGTGGGCTTAAAAAGCCACGCAGATCTTTATCATGCAGAAATGGATGAGCTGCAATCCTTGGATGTGCAGGTGTCATCTTTGCATTTGGAGCATGCTCCAGAGACCCCTTGCTCAAAAATCCCACCATGCTTGTCAAGGTATATGTGGAGCAACCTGGGAGGAGGGCATCTATGGGGTGCAGGTGGAGAATGACTTCTGCTGCATCTTAGATATGCATAAAGCATGCCCAGCATCAAACGCTCAGCAGAGTCAGTGATGCTATTATAAAGAGCCATTGAAGAGGATTAGCTGAAAGCCAGCACCAAAAAAATGGTCTCCTCAGTGTGAAAATGGGTATAAGGCCTCCTATGGACTACTCTCATCTCAGGCATGATCATTACAACAGCATAAAATGAGAAATGCCTGCCTTCTGTGCCAGCAGTTGTGATCATAGGCACTGAGTTTCTGCAAAAGGTGTCCAGGCCACTTCCATCTTGCTGCAGACAAGAGGTTCAGCCATGCAAAGACTCCACATGCTCTGGAGCCTGAGCAAGGCATGTGTGTGCAGTGCATCTTCTGCCCATCAAAGCATGCACTGCAGACTCATTTACACCTCTGTTGCCTTAGGAACAGGGCCCCATCAGGCAGAGCAGGAGGAAGAGTGGGTCTATTCCTCCCCACCCCCAGACACTCAGCTTGTCAATGAGAGTATTCTCAGAGCTAGCTGGAGACTTCACTAAGCAAAGAGAAAGATGCTCTTCTTTGCTGCTCACAAGTAATCTCAAAAACCTCTCGAAGGCAGGCTGTTTGCTTCAGACCAACACAAACAAACTATGAGGGGTACACGCACACTCACACCCTTGAGCACAGCAGCCATCTGTACCCCTTGTGACAAAGAGCTTGCTTCCCTTGAACACCTCTGGGACCCAACAAAGAGAGTAGTGAACCCAGACAGAAGCCACCATTAGAAAGTGAAGAACCCTGGCAGATCAGGTCAATGGCTCATCTAGCTCTCACAGGGGCTGACCCACAAGCAGGACCCAAGCACAAGAGCAGCACTCTCCCCTCCTGTGGATTCCAGCAACTGATAATCAGAAGCATCACTGCCTCTGATCATGGCCCCTCCAGTGCTCAGGTAAGGTCAAGGTAAGGTGAAGCCACAAGGCCTGCCAGAAGATGGATAGGTTTGTTCAGCTGGTTGTTTAGCTGTAGTTGGGCTCCAATTTCAACCAGCCCCAACCAGCATAGCCAATAGTCAGGAATGATGTAAGTTGGAGACCAGATACATCTGGAGGACCCCAGGTTGCCTACCCACCATTTCAGTGGGCTGAATCTGAGCTACCAGCTCCTTTCCTGGTCCAGGTTCCTGGCTGGCTTTGAGCTCCCCACTTCTCTTGCAAGCACAATATTCCAGGCCAGGCAGGAGTCCACCTCCCCACACACACCCTGAAAACTTCAGTTTGCCCCAATCTGTGCCTCAGTAGCTGCCTTGCCAGGGTCTGTGCTTGGAAATATCTCCAAGTAGTTGCTAAGGGAGACAAGGGGTGGCTGGGCAGACGGTGTAGGAAGCCCCCGAAGGGGAGAAGGCAGGGATGTGCTGCTCCAAGAAGCAGGAATGGTGAAGCTGTGGTATCTGGGTACCCTTTTGAAAAGCCTCCGTGGGAGAGAAGAAATGAATTATGCTTGCAGAGCCCATCCGATCCTTCCACCTGAAATCCGTGGGTGGCTGGGGTGAAACTGTGATGCAATAATGAAATGGAGCTCACTGCATTTCTCTCCACCCTGCAGAGCTCCCTCATAACAAGGTAGCACAGGAGGGCTTCCAGGCAGCTGCCAGCTAGTGGCTTCATCTGATAGGGAGGCAGAAAAGAAGGGAGGGAGGCACTGGTGAGGGGGGCGGCGCTAGAGCTTGGCAGCTCTTCTTTGCAGAAACAGATTCTCTTTGTGGTGAATTCGTTTGTGGACCACCTGTGGTTTGAAGCTCTCCCCTTATAACAGGCTTCCCTAACCCCTGTCAAGAAAGGACTGTAGCTTAGTGGCAGAGTATCTGCCTTGCATGTAGACGGTCCTAGGTTCAATCCTTAGCATCTCCAGGTAGGGGTGGGAGAGGTTCCATCTGAAACCCTGGAGAGCTTCCGCCAGTCAGTGTAGACCAGAGGTTTTCAACCTTTTTGAGCCCAGCACTCCCCTGACAAACTACATTCTTTCTGCAGCTCCCCTACGGAGCGGGGGGGGGGGGGGGAGAGAGGTGTCAGTGTGCTTGCAAATCCCTTTTGAAGCTGCCTCCTGCTCCTCCTTTAAACCTCTGAAATTGGAGATTTAAAGAGCAATGTGGAGAGGGAGACATTGTTTCCACTGAATGGAAATGGCTTCCCCCTCCTTGATCAAGGCACAAAGCTGTCTCCAAAGGGCTTTCAATTAGGGCTTTGGAGAACAGTATCATCCGCGACAATGCAACAATGATGTCAAGTTTGCTCCACCAAGGGGAGGGGTGATGACTATCTGGCCTACTGGCCAGAAAGGTTCCCCACTTTTGCCTCACAGACCCTGGGGTAGCTGGCTGAACTGCCATTGTGACATAGAAGGTTGGGTGGGCAGGCAGGTGGAGGCATGTAAAAGGTCACTTAAGAGCCTGCGGGATCAACCAGTGGCCCATCTAGTCCAGCATCCTGTTCTCAGAGGCCACCCAAATGCCCACAGGAATCTAGCACAAGCACACTCCCTTCTCCCGGGGTTTCCACCCACTGGGACTGAGAAGCATTTCTGCCTCCAACTATGGAGGCAGAGCTTGGCCAACATGGCCAGTAGCCTGACCCTCCACAAAACAGCCCAATCCTCTTTTAAAGGCATCCAAGCTGGTGGCCACCCCTGATTCCTCTGGGAGGGAGCTCTATCCTTCTGGTTGCTGATGGCTACACTGCTCTTGTCCTCAGAAAGGAGGAGGTGGGGAATGGAGAAATCCACCCCCTGAAGGAAGCCTAGGCCAGGGGGTAGTGAAGAAAGGAAGGGGAGAAATGAGAGTGGAAACGGGCAGAGATAAGGAGGGGGGCACAGAGCCAGGGACAGAGCCGTCTTAAGGGGATCTGCCGCCCTGGAGCGCGGCTATCCCTCCGGCGCCCCCGCCATGCCGCCTCTCCGCCGCCTCCCTCCCGCGCTTGCCGCCCCTTGGGAGGGGGGTGGGCGAGCGGGGGATGAGGGGCGTGGCGCTGGAGCGGGCGCCCGCGCTCCGGCGGGCGGAGGATGAGGGGCGGATGGGCGGGCGCTCGCGCACCGGCGGGAGGGCGGGAGGGCTGCAAGCCGGCCGCCCTCGCCTCCCAGAGCCCCAGCTGGAGGGCTGGAAGGTAGCGCAAAGCCCCGCGCCGCTTCAGCGCTCCAGCTGGGGCTCCGGGAGGCGAGGGCGGGCGGCTTACAGCCCGCCCGCCGGCGCACGAGTGCCCGCCTGCCCGTGGGGGCGGGGCGGGTTGGGGAGGGGGAGCCCGGTATGCCGGTGGGCTCGCGGGGGCGCCCCTGGGGTGCCCTGCGCCCTGGCGCGCCGCGCCACCGGCCTCTATGGATGAGACGGCTCTGGCCAGGGACTTCAGAGGCAAGGGGAGTTTATGCTGATTTCAAATAAATACATCCTTGAGGCCTCCAGCTGAAACCTCTGGCAGCTTAAGGTGACGAGTGTGTTCAGAATTCTTGCTTTCCATTGGAGCTGTGTTATATTGAAGGGGAAAATGTTTCTCTGCTCAACTGAGTGACACTTCCTCTCCCCCCTCTCTTTCTGCACATTGTCATTACATCCTGTCCCCACCCCATGCAGAATCATGGCTCTTCTCCTTTTGTCTCTGGACATGCACTGTGCTTCAATTTAAGTACAGATATTATTGCATAAATTATTTCGACTAGCATAAGCGTAATCACCCTAATTGCTGTGTAATCTTCGTTAATTACTGTTGTATGTCATTTGCTTTGGTGCAGATTGCTCACTACAAAAAATCTGTTTGGCTTAAGGATGTTTTTGCATTCTCCCATTAGATCTAGCTTGCACTTAAAAGGGAGGAATTGGGGGGGGGAAGAGTGCAAAATCCTTGTTTTGTATGGAGACAAAGTTGTTAAGCATGAGTGCACCATCAGGATCATTAAAGGAGACGGATTAGCCTTACTGGATCCTAAATAAGCACATCTACTTTGTAAATTCACAGTGTCCACTGGTGGGTCATGAGCACTGTAGTTCTCAAGAGGGATGGGTAGGTCTTAGGTAATGCAACATGGTAATGCTTGCCTTAGACAAGCCCTGCTTAAGGAGAGCTGGAAAATGGAACCAAGTTAAGGGAGGAGCTGGCACTCAATGTCAGAGCACAGCTGTGCGTCTGGAATGTCCCAGGTTCAATCCCCAAGAGTATCTCTAATTTATCCGGAACACATTTATAGACCTGAGGTCTGGAAGTGTTGTTGCCAGTCAGAGTAGACCACACTGGTCCTATGTGGCACCTCCCTATCACATCACTGAAATAACAACTTGATAACCAGGAGTGCAGTCATTCATTTCACCAGCGCCCACTTCCCAACAGTGGCCTCCTTTATTGCACAAAGTGCTTCTTAGGATCAGTAGTCCTTACAACGACCCTGTAAGGCAGGTTGGTAGGATGCGGGTGGCGTGCCTGATGCTGTCACCTAGTGAGAATGGACTTGGACTGGCTCAGCTACGCTCAGAATGGTCAGGCTCCAGAGGAGGAGCTGGTCCCTTAAATGGCAGCCGTCTCACACCTGGAGTCCATTTGGGGAGGCCCAGGTCCCACCACCCTTGACTATTGGCCATGCTGATTGGGACTGATGGGAGTTGGAGTCCAAGAAGATCTGGAGGACACCGGGTTAAAAACTTAAGAACATAAGAAGGGCCTGCTGGATGAGGCCAATGGTCAATGTCATTCACCATCCTGTTCTCACAGTGGCTAGCCAGATGCCCGTGGGAAGCCCACAAGTGGGAGCTGAGCACAAGAGCAGTCCTCTCCCCTCCTGCATTACTGCCTCTGACTGCGGAGGCAGAGCAGGGATGGATCAAGACCTTTAGAGGCCCTAAGCTCATAAAATATTTGGTGCCACCGTATACAGTATATGTAATTAAAAATATAAACAAATTTTATTTTTTTTGAAATGAAACAAAACCTACAGTAAAATGGAAAATAATGTTTATTTTTGTATACTTCCACTTTATTTATATTTGAATTTTTTCTCCTGCTTGCAAAATATTTGATCAGATCCTGAAAACTAATCTTATGTAATGCATCTGCTTCTATACTTACTAGAGATATGCCTTGTTGCATAGTTGTTCTGTTGGGGTCTTTAATATACTTCAACTGAGAAGATGAACACCCAGCTCAGCAATTTGTGACCATTATCATTAAAAACCTGGCAATAGAAAATTTTTGTGGTGCCCCCTTCCCTTGATGCCCCAAGCACTTGCTTATTTTGCTTAATGCCTAATCTCCTCTATGAATTTTGCCAGTCCTCATTTAAAGCCATCCAAGGTGGTGGCCATCACTGCCTCTTATGGGACCAAGTGCCATAGTTTAATGATGTGCTGCATTAAGAAGGCCCTTCTTTTAGAAGGACTTCCTTTTCTCTGTCCTGAGTCAGATGTCCATGTATTCTAGGGTTATGAGAGGAGAAAAAGATTTCTCTTTCCATTTTCTTCATGCCACTTTTTACATGCCTTTGCTCTGAACTGAAAAGTCCCAAATGCTCCAGCCTTTCCTCATAGGGGAGTCACTCCATTCCTTTGATCATTTTGGTCAGGCTTTTCTGAACCTTTTCCAATTCCACAATATCCTTTTTGCCCCAAGGTGACCAGAGCTGTCCCCAATACTCCACCTGTGGTTGCATCACAGAGGGTACTTGGAGGGCATCAGCATGGGGAAGGGAACATGTGATCCAGCCAGGGTGGGGGCTAACAATGCACAGAAGCCAGCACAGCCAGCAGATAAATGTGGAAATAGATCCACAGAATGTGACCATGAGGGAAACTAACGAGTCCATAAAGTGGGAGGCCTAATGCAAAGATGATACGGTGCCAGAGGGAGGGCCATGCATGCTGTCTTGAGCTTCTTGGGGTGTGAGAGGGAACTTAGACAAATTTGAGGTCCAGGGCCTCGAGGCTTGGGCATATGTACTCTGGTCCTTGGAGGGCTGCCAGCCAGCCAGCCTCCCTTCATCTTGTTTCCCTCTCCTCTGGGAAGCTCACATTTTTGTCTCCTCATCAAAAAGTACAGCCATGCAGCCCTCGTTCCTCTCTGGCAGCAACAGACAGAGCATATGTCAAATACAGGTGAAACTCAAAAAATTAGAATATTGTGGAAAAGTTCATTTTTCAGTAATTCAACTTAAAAGATGAAACTAATATATGAGATAGACTCATGACATGCAAAGCGAGATATGTCAAGCCTTTATTTGTTATAATTGTGATGATTATGGCGTACAGCTGATGAAAACCCCAAATTCACAATCTCAGAAAATTAGAATATTAAATGAAATCAACAAAACAAGGATTGCAAATAGAACAATATTGGACCTCTGAAAAGTAGAAGCATGCATATGTACTCAGTACTTGGTTTGGGCCCCTTTTGCATCAATTACTGCCTCAATGTGGCGTGGCATGGATGCTATCAGCCTGTGGCACTGCTGAGGTGTTACGGAAGACCAGGATGCTTCAATAGCGGCCTTCAGCTCTTCTGCATTGCTCGGTCTCATGTCTCTCATCTTTCTCTTGGCAATGCCCCATAGATTCTCTATGGGGTTCAGGTCAGGCGAGTTTGCTGGCCAATCAAGCACAGTAATCCCATGGGCATTGAACAGGTTTTGGTACTTTTGGCAGTGTGGGCAGGTGCCAAGTCCTGTTGGAAAATGAAGTCAGCGTCCCCATAAAGCTTGTCTGCAGAAGTAGGCATGAAGTGGTCCAAAATCTCCTGGTAGACTGCTGCGTTGACCCTGGACTTAATGAAGCACAGTGGACCAACACCAGCAGATGACATGGCTCCTCAAATCAATACAGACACTGGAAACTTCACACTGGACTTCAAGCATCTGGCATTGTGTGCCTCCCCATTCTTCCTCCAGACTCTGGGTCCTTGGTTTCCAAATGAGATGCAAAAGTTGCTCTCATCAGAGAAGAGGACTTGGGACCACTGAGCAACAGACCAGTTCTTTTTTTCTTTAGCCCAGGTAAGACGCTTCTGACATTGTTTCTTGATCAGGAGTGGCTTGACAAGAGGAATACGACATTTGAAGCCCATCTCCAGGATCCGTCTGTGTGTGGTGGCTCTTGATGCACTAACTCCAGCCTCAGTCCACTCCTTGTGAAAGTCCCCAACACGTTTGAATGGTCTTTTCCTGACAATCCTCTCCAGGCTGCAGTCATCCCTGCTGCTTGTGCACCTTTTTCTTCCACACTTTCCCCTTCTGCATAACTTTCCATTAATGTGCTTTGATACAGCACTTTGGGAACATTACCTTTTGAGGCTTTCCCTCCTTATGGAGGGTCTCAAAGATGGTTTTCTGCACCACTGTCAGGTCAGCAGCCTTTCCCATGATTGCGATTCCTACTGAACCAGACTGAGAGACCATTTAAAGGCTCAGGAACCCTTTGCAGGTGTTATGGATTGAGTACTGCACCTTTTCACAATATTCTAATTTTCTGAGATTGTGAATTTTCACAATATTCTAATTTTCTGAGATTGTGAATTTGGGGTTTTCATCAGCTGTACGCCATAATCATCACAATTATAACAAATAAAGGCTTGACATATCTTGCTTTGCATGTCATGAGACAATTATAACAAATAAAGGCTTGACATATCTTGCTTTGTATGTCATGAGTCTATCTCATATTCTAGTTCCACCTTTTAAGTTAAATTACTGAAATAAATGAACTTTTCCATGATATTCCAATTTTTTGAGTTTCACCTGTACCTGTACATTGCATTATCTCTTTAAATTATCTCTGGAGAACACATCAAGGCACATTATCTCACTTGCGGTAGGGTGTTTTGATGTGGCATCTTTCATCTAACATTTGACTCATTCCAGTCTAGCAGCAGCCACCTTCCTCGGCTGCATGTTGTGTGCCCTTAACTCCTGCACACATCACCACTTTGACTTTCCCACAGGTCGAGATCCAGCCTCTTGCAATGTTCTGTACAAACTCTTATGGTTGTGTATTTATTGGGACAGGGCCAGCTGCACTGTGTGCTCTTTTAAGGTCTGCTGCAGTGCATTAAAACTAATGACACCACAGCAGCAATCTCTGTGCTTGAATTTGGCCCTTTCTTCTTCCATGTCTCTGGGAACAAGATGTTGTAGGAGCCAGACATAAAGGAAGGGGTTAATTTCCTTCATGACCACAAATCACCCCATGATGTTCTGATGGAGAAGCCTTTTAAAGCTGGTGTCCATCCCAACTTCTGTACCAAATTCCAGAGTTTAACTATGTGTGTTGTGAAGAAGACCTTTGGACTCTCTTGAATCTCCTAGCGCTTGTCTTCATTTGAAAAGGAATATGGGAATTTGCCTGATACAGAGTCAGACCCCTGCTCCATCCAGCTCAAGACTGCAATGGCTATGCAGGGTCTGAAGTAGGGATCTTTCCTCACCTTGTCTGAAGATACAAACATAAGAACTTAAGAAGAGCCTGCTGGATCAGGCCAAGGGCCAACCATGGGAGATGCACAAGCAGGACCTGAGCGTGAGAGCAACCCTCTCCCTAGTATTCAGAAGCAGGCCTGCATAGCCATCATGGTTAGCAGCCACTGGTAGGTGTCTCCTCCAGGAATGTGTCTAATCCTCTTTCAAAGTCACCCAAGCAGGTGGTCATCACTGCCTCCTGCAGGAGGGAGTTCCACAGCTCTAACAAACTTGAGATATTTTGCATGCAGAGTATGTGCTCGACCACTAAGCCAACGTCCTTCCCCAAAGATACCGGTAACTGTGGATTTCACGAGATCTCCAAACTGGCTGTCTCACTTTGCTTAATGGTCAGGTTGCTCTCCCTGCTTGTCAAAGTATTTCACCAGGACCACTCTCTTCTTCCCCAGGCGGATAAACCGTGCTAGCTTCATATGAGTAGCAAAAGTCCACAGGGGCCAGCCGGTGGCTCCCCTCCCCTCCACTGAAGTTGACAAACTATGCTACAGGTTGGAAGGCGGCATAAGCCCTCGCAAGGAGCACATGCAAGTTGTTTAGCTGACAAGGATATTTTCCAAATGCTCTAATATTCTCTGTCTTATGCAAACTTTGCAAAACAACCCAGAACTCTGCAGAATTTCATGGCACAGCACGTACCAAGGAACTAATAAAGGGGCATTGCTGCTTGGATAAATCCAGCAGAAATGCTTGAAATTGATTCCCTGCTCCTTCCACTGCCCCTCCCTGCCAGCGAATGCACACGCAAACTCACTCACTCAGAACACAAAAACTCGGGAACATCCAACAAAGTTGATTCTGGACAGACACAGACTTCCTTTTGTGTGTCCTGAATCAATGTATTTCTTCATGCAGCACATGGCTAAACTGTGGGGCTTGGTAACAGAAGATGTCATGAACACCACCAGCATGGATGGCCTTCGGAGGGCACTGGGTAAACACATGGAGCCTATCAATGGCAACTTGTCATGATGGCTGTGTGCCACTTCCAGTACCATGGGCAGTGGTTACCAGCTAGGTGCATCCTGCTGCATTTGGGTCCTGCTTGTGGGCTTCCCACTGTTATTTGGTTGACCACTATGAGAACAGGATGTTAGACTAGGTGGCCCCCTTGCAGGTCTCATGTGCTCTCATGCCATGGCCATAGCGGAAACATCATTTACTGCTGGGCCCCCAGGTGGCCTTTTAGCCAGGGGCATGGCATGGGGGTGCCAATGGGGCCATAGCCCCGAGTACAGATTTTTGAGGGGCTGCGAAGCAGGCACCTCCCCCCATGCAGGCACCTCCAGCATAGCCTAGCGCTCCTCTCCTGGCATCAGAGGAACTAACACACAGAGAGAGGAGCATTGGGCCAGGCTGTACTGGGGGCACTGGCTTGGGGGCAGCTGGTTCATGCCCACCAAGTGCCACATTGTCTGGCCAGGCTCCCCCCTGCGCAGGCGGGCAGGTGGCACAGCGCAGCCCTGCTTGGCTCCAGTGCGGGATCATTCCAGCGATGTCAGTGGCAAGGGCTGGGGTGCCATGGTGGCCTCCTTCACTCTCCATGCACACACACGGAGTGCATGCACCTGCCCTGGGCACCATGAGCTCATGCAACGCCACTGCTTAGATGCATGACTAGATCTTTGTGGCAGCATTTTCCCAATGGTCAATTCTTTAAAAATGAAGACCGTTTTTCACAAAGAGGTGCATGTTGAGCAGAGGGGAGATTCATCTTTTCACCCGGTGCTGATTGTTTTTAAACTGCAACTCTTTCCTGCATTCAAGCTCATTCCCTGCCACCACCACCACTCATGTTCCAAAGGCATGTTTAGTCCTGAAAATATCCACCTAGGAATCTGAGGGCAGGGAGAGATAATCTGGATGGGGGATGAGCAGGAGCATAAGAACAATGGTTAAAGGGCTAAGCGCAGCCTTACTGCAACAACTCCTCTGTTAAAATCTCAATCTCCCCCCCCCACCTCGTATTAGCAAGCAGTGCTGCTTAAAAAATGGCATTTGAGGGGCTGCTGAGCCTGCCTCAATAGATGCTGCTGCTTTGGGGGACTGTGTGTCTTGCTAAGTGACTCTCCTGCTCTGGAGCCTTTGAAACAGAGAGAAGAAATCCCCAGAGGAGAATCGCCTGCGTACATTCAAGATGTTTGTTCCCTGAAAGGACCTGCAGACCTTTATCAGAGCTGAATATCAGCAAGCGACCCACGCTGTGAGTAAATGCCATTGCTTGGAACTGGTCTTTGAAAAATTAAAGTTGAAGAGACCTCTAAATATTTGACATTTGCAGGAGAGACAGAGAAAGAGAGAGAGATTTTATATACGGTTTGCTTCTCTTCCAGAATGGCAGGGATTAGGAAGATGATCCGCAGAGTAAATAAGCAAATGAAGTCAGCTGAAGCTGCAGCTACTGGCTGCTTTCAAAGTCAGCCTGAGGTAGTAAGAATGGAAGGATCCCTCGGCTGGATCAAGCCAAAGGCCCATTGAGTTCAACATCCTCCTTCACACGATGGGTCACACAGAGGTAGGGCCAGAGCACAGCAGCAACCCCCAGGATCCAGCAGCACGTTGGCCCTGATTGTGGAGGCTCTACCCCTCCCCTCTCTGCTAGCCAGGGTGGGAGGGATGCTTGCCAGATCCAACCCACAGAGAGAAGGTCCACCCTTTGTATCGGAGGGAGGGGCTGGATAGCGTTGCCAGAATTTACACAGCCCCCACTGCCCTGCTCAGCACACCAGGGGACTGACTCCTCAGCTCTCTCAAGTTAAAAAGATCACACATAAAGTGTTGCAACTTTTAATTACAGTACAGTTGTACCTCAGGTTACGAGGATGAGAAAGTGATCACTTCCCGGTCTTACTTTACCTAACGGGAATCATACAAAAGGAACATAACGAGGGAGATCCCGAGTGCACCTTAAGGCCTGTAGGAAAAACCCTATGCCGGGCCAAATGGACCCCCTCACTAAGTTCAAAAGTTACTAAAATGTTGAACACGGAAACCTTACAGAACATTCGTACCACTCTGATAAAAGCTGAGTCGCCAGAGACCCTCCTGTCAGCCTACAAGGACTTGGTCAAAGAACTACACCGAAATCTTAGCGGGCCAGAGCAGAGATACCACCAGCAATGTCAACATCATTCTAGACCATGGTTCGACAAAGACTGCATTAGCGCGAAAAAAGCCTTTATAAACGCACATCAAACATTTGCTGCAAATGCAACTCACTCAGCTGCACTAGCTCTCCTATATCAAAAAAGACATTATAAGCAGGTGCTGGCACAGAAAAAAAAGGAAGCAGTAAGAAATAATTGGACACAGGTCATACAGGCAGCTAAATCAAACAATTCAGCCCTTTTCTGGAAGGTCATAAAATGCTCCCAACCAAATAAACCACCAAGGGAAGAAACTCACATAACACCAGAAATTTGGGAGTCACATTTTAGAGAACTCTACAAGGACAGAGCAGGGGGGAGAGCTCAACCCCCGGGGGAAAATATTCTGGACCTCCCAAAATGGGCTCCTGTGACATCGTTAGAAATCGAAAGTCTAATAGCCCAACTGAAATTGGGGAAAGCACCAGGCGCAGACCTAATACCCGCAGAGGCCATTAAAAATAATTTGGATTTTTGGGTCCCAACTTTAGCCTCACTTTTCACTGGCATAGATACTTATGGATACATCCCTGAAGACTGGGGGCTGTCAATCATAGTCCCGATATACAAAAAGGGGGGAAAGGATGACCCGACCAACTATAGACCAATCAGTCTTCTTAATACAATAAGTAAATTGTATGCAAGACATCTGCAGTGGAAACTGGAAGAATGGCTTCGACAAGAAAATATTTTGGCAGATGAACAAGCGGGATTCCGAGAAGGTCGTACGACTATAGACCAATGCCTAGTCCTTCAACATCTGATAGAGAAGTATTCATCTAGTAAAATTGCTTCCCTTTACGTGGCCTTCATCGATTTCAGAGCAGCTTTCGATTCTATTTCCAGAACAAAACTATGGGGAAAACTGGAGACCTCCACGATAGATAGACGTCTGTTATATCTAATACGCATGCTATATGAAGGGACGTCATTAAAAGTGCGTTATACCTCCCAGGGCCATGTATCCAACGCAATAGAAACAGAGAAGGGAGTTAAGCAGGGATGTATATTGGCCCCATCCCTGTTTAATTATTACATACCGGTAAATGATATGATCCCTCATCTTTCTAATATAAATTTCCATCCTCCGAAACTTGCAGGAAATCAGGTTTCGGTACTGCTCTATGCAGATGCTGCAATCCTCTCTAGAACACCGATTGGCCTTAAAAGAGCCATGAAAACACTCGCTGCATATTGCACAGAGAGCAAATTAGAGCTCAATTATCAAAAAACTAAAATTATGGTCTTCGCAAAGAGGCCCAAAACATATGTGTGGTCTATAGACGGGCATAAGATTGAACAGGTTACCTGTTTTAAATATCTAGGTATAGCCCTGCACTCATCAGGAAGTAGGAAAACCCATGGCATGTACGTTGCAGGGAATGCCCAGAGAAGTGCCAATGCTATCCTCAGGTACCTCAGGTCTAAAGGTGGGAATTATATACCAGCAGCCTTAAAGTTGTTTGAGGCCAAGTCAATTGCACAATTGCTATATGGTGCTCAATTAGGCCCATTTACCAACTATGCCCCTTTAGAAGTGGTGCAATCCAAATTCCTAAGATCTGCTTTACAAGTACCCAGATATGTCTCCAATGCCACCATACGCCTCGAGACTGGAGTTCTAAGAATCGAGGCGAGAGTGATGGATCTATATTTTAGTAGCCTATCTCATAGAACCGATACCCGAGTCTAAATTTTATTAGTTATATCTATGTTTAATCAATGATTTTAAGGACATGGTTTAAGTCGGGCTGGATATGTTGAATATGCCCTCATCATGTAATGAGTACCCATTTAAACATATATTTTTTACATTGTTTTTACATTGTTTTTATAAATGCAAATATCTTGTTTTATGCTGGTCTGTGACCGAATAAAGTATATTCATTCATTCAGAAGTTAAAAACAGATTAAAGCAGGTATCGGAGGGAGGGGCTGGATAGCATTGCCAGAATTTACACAGCCCCCACTGCCCTTGCTCAGCACACCAGGGGACTGACTCCTCAGCTCTCTCAAGTTAAAAAGATCACACATAGTGTTGCAACTTTTAATTACAGGACAGTGGTACCTCAGGTTACAGACGCTTCAGGTTACATACTCCGCTAACCCATAAATAATGCTTCAGGTTAAGAACTTTGGTTCAGGATAAGAACAGAAATTGTGCTCTGGTGGCGCAGCAGCAGCGGGAGGCCCCATTAGCTAAAGTGGTGCTTCAGGTTAAGAACAGTTTCAGGTTAAGAACGGACCTCCAGAACGAATTAAGTTCTTAACCCAAGGTACCGCTGTACTATATAAGGCGAACACCGGGGGGAGGAGGGGAACTGGAGTTTGCTCACTTACAGCTGTAGATTACAATTCAGGACTAGAATCTTCCTAATTAGCGTGTTTGGGGGAAGGGAAGGTGATGTCTTAAAATGAAGCAAGCTCACATGGCCTCCATTTTCCAGATCATGCTCCAGTCGTAGGAGTCAGGTCAGGTCTGGATTTTTCCAAGTGGGGACTGATCTGAATTGGATCCAGGGGTGGACATGCACAGCCCTAGTTTCTACAAACCTGTTGCATTGCAGAGAAGACACCCCTTTTCGTACACTTAAGAATGAGTCTCACCTCAGGCTCTGGGTGCCATGGCTGTCCACGGTTTGCCTGGAGAGGCTTCCTGCCAGACTGGTACCCGATGGAGAGGACCATGCCGATGCCAAACTGGACCACGATTTGATGCTTTCTTCAGGCTCTAAGTTCAAGCTCACAGTTGACCCCAGACTCAGCTGACTCTCACTGTAAGACGGAGAACACAGAAGGGTTGTTGTGAGGCTAAATGGGCAAGGAGAGAGGCCTTTGCCCACCTGATGCCCTCTGGGTGTTTTTTGACTACAACTCCCATCAGCTGTAGCCACCATGGGTTGTGGGGCAGTGCATGCACGCCACCCTGAATTGCCTGAAGGAAGGGTGAGATGGCACAAATGAAAGTTCATAACAAATTTGAAAGAATTTAAGAATCAAGAAGCTGTTTAAGAAAACTACAAATATTAATTTCCACAGTCACAACAATTATGCAAATCAGTTCCTATACTTTGCAAGCGCATTTGCTTTGAACATTTGTGGTCTTGCATAACATATTCATATGATTTTTCCATATATGATTATTGATAGGTAATGCAATTATTGTTTATGTTGTCTCAAGCCCTTGATTATTTGCGTCAGGTGTGCCTGAGACAACACGTGTTGTATTAATGCTGTTGTGAGGGGGATGATGAATAGTGAGAGTGGAGAAGCCAGTAGAAGTTGCATTTTCGGCTGAATTTGGGGAAACCACTTGAAGCATCTGTTGTGTTGAGCTATTTCAATTGCTTTTGTTTGATTTGCTCACTGCCAACTGCTGGAATTCTGTAAATTTTAATAATAAACCTGATTTGCAATGGGGGTGGAATAATTTTGATTGCAACTGTAGATGAACTTGGCCAGGCTGTGGGCTGGAGACGCATCACATCCTGACTTCATAACAAACCATTTTGCCAATGCACAGTACAGTTTGTTATAAACCAGAAAGTGAAGCTTGAAATCTCTTCCCTTCAAGTGCAAAGTGGAGATGTCTGAACCAAGCCAAATCATGGGGGCCTTTTTACAGACAAGGCTTTTTATAGATGGGACAGAAAAGTGGTTCTTGCATCAATCACTTTGTGGATGTAAAATCTGCATTGTCAGGAAGGTGGGGGGCATAGCTCAATGGAGAGCCCCTGTCCTGCATGCAGAAAGTCCCTGGTTCCATTCCCAAAGGCATCTCCTGCCTGAAACCCTGGAGAGCTGCTGCCAGTCCATGTGGGCAACACTGAGCTACAGAGGCCAATGGCTTGACTCTGCCTAAGGCCTATGCTGAATGCTCAACTGCACCACATATACCCCAACTTTGCTTTCTCTTCTACATGGACAATTATAACAATCCAAACGCATATCCATATATAGAGATTACCCTGAATCCACCCCCTCCATGGGTCCTATTATCAACATTTACAACTGCATATTATTCCATACTCTATATTTTATGTCAATCCAAATTATCGATAGTATCTGTTGCATTACAAGTGAGATTAAAATCCTGGTATTGTTTCAATCTGCTTGCAGTGGTCTCCTAGATATGTTATAAATTTTTCCCATTCTTTAAAAAAGTTTTTGTCCCCTTGGTTCCTGAGTTTACCCATCAGCTTTGCCATTTCAGCATAGTCCATCAGCTCAACTTCTCATGAACCTTTGAGGTATCTCCTCCTTCTTTATTCAACCTGGTGGCATCTCACCTGCAGTGCTTCCTTTAAAACAGAAGGCAGTTCAGGACTGGCAGAGAGCATGCGTTTTTGAATCCCAACTTTTTAACAATGGTGACATGAAAAGGTTTTATGAAATGGCGGGGGGGGGATGGGGATGTGAGGACCCTTCACTGCCTCTCCAAACATTAAGCATAGGTAGGGACACCCTCTTGATGGGTTTGAGATACTGAGTATTGGGAAATGATCCATAAGGAATTGGGGGGGGGATGTTTACAAGTACTTTCTCAAAAAAAAAAAAAACAGATTCAGACTGAAATTCGCAGGTGTCAAAAAAGGTTATTTATGTATGCCACTACTGCACTACTGTGTTTCGTTAGACCCAAAATGGAAAATAAGTGAGTTCCCATCCAAAGAAGAGTGACAACTTAAGTTGACAGAATATGCATAGCTTTCAGACTTAACATATAGAATAACAGAACGAGAAGAACATACGTTTACAGAAGATTGAAAAACGTGTACAGCTGAAAATGCTGGCAGCATTAAGATAAATTCAACAGTGTAAATAAGTTATGATGAATGTAATAATGGAATACTGAATGATATAGTTTCTGTTATGAGATGATGATAACAACAACAACAACAACATTTATTTATTTATTTATTTATTTCCCACCCATCTGGCTGGGTTTTCCCAGTCACTCTGGGCGGCTCCCAACAGAATATTAAAAACATGTTAAAACATCAAACATTAAAAACTTCCCTAAACAGGGCTGCCTTCAGATATAAACTGTAAAATGAACCATGGAAAGAGAAGAAGTGAAGCCATTGATATCTTAAGGGTGTATAAATGAGTACTTTAAATTGCAAAACAGAAAATAAAATTAAAAATTATATATAAAAGGCTTTGAGATGTGAGGTTTTTGATTGTCCACCTCCAAATCTGGAATGCCTTCCTGTCATATGTTAGACTGTTGACAACTCTGATGGGTTTTCAGCACTCGCTAAAAATTTCCTTACTTTGGATTACTGGTAATTTGTTGGGCTACTCACTTTCACAAGATTGATTCTAAGGTTGGTTGTTTTACAAAACAGGATTTGGGTTTATTATGCATGATTTATATATATTTTGTACTCAACCCTGGAATTTCTTTAGTGAGAAGAGACTAAATGCTGCAAGAAAAAATATTTTGGAGTGGATTATTGTGTGTGAGAGAAAACTGTGAGCTCAGTTATGGTATGGAAAGCAAACTCCCAAAGTAAGAACATCAGAACAACCTGATAGATCAGGCCCATGGCCCATCTAGTCCACTGTCCTGTTCTTACGCTGGCCAACCAGATGCCTGTGGGGAGCCCCAAAGCAGGGCCTGAGCCCAAGAGCAGCCCTCTCCCACACCCCACGGTTTCTGGTATTCGGAAGGAGGGCTGCCTCCAACTGCTGGTAGCCATGGACAGCCCTCTCCTCCTCCATTAATTTGTCTAATCCTCTTTTAAAGCCATCTAGGTTGGTGGCTGTCACTTCTTCCTGTGGGAGTGAGTTCCATAGTTTAAATCTGTGCTGCGTGAAGAAGGACGTTTTACCTGTCCTGAATCTTTTGAATCAGCTTCATTGGTGTATTATGAGAGAAGGTGAAAAACTTCTCTCTATGCCCTTTCTCCATGCCATACATAATTTTATAAACTTTTAGGGGCCGAGTGTTGACTCAGAGGCCATTAATTGAAATGCTGCAAACCCTAAACATGTTTACTAGGGATTTGTTTCTGAGTAAACAAACAGAGGGTTGCCACTATTCTGCCACAGGCTGTAAGAGGTAGAGCTCAGTTTTCTCTTTTTTCTTCTTCATTCAAAATAATCCTTTATTATCATTATTATAAACATCCAATGTACTGTCAGTTACATAATTTACAAGTTTACAAATTTTCCATATTATGCCTTTCCATTCCAGAGACTAATAAATCGTTTAAAACCAAAAACTTCATGTCCTTTTTTCGTCTTTCCTAAAGTTCATTCTCTTTTATCACCTCACATATAGTCTGTACAGCACATTTCCAATTTACTTTTTACTTTATTATCGCAAAGGTAATAATGTAATAAAAATAACTAATAATAATAATAATAAATAAAAAGTAAAAAATAACAATAAAATTAAAAATAACAATAGTAGTTAACAAAATACAAAATACAAAAATAATAAAAAATATAAAAAATAATTAAATAAAAAACAAAAAACAAAAACAAAACTAAAAATTAAATAAATTATAGACTTCCAATCTTTTCCGATGAGCATTCCTTTTCTGCTTGTGAAAGTACTTAACATTTTTCTTTTATCCTTTATATTATTTCCAAAACATTCTAGAACCCAGATACAGCCTTAATTTGTTTCATACAGTTATTTTACCTCCAGGGTCACTCAAAGGCCGCCACAGACTTTATACCATTGTTAATGCCTTGTAGATACACTCTATATCTCTCCCATTTCTGCACAAAAACCTGTCTGCTGTTTCCTCTCAGGCTATTAGTTAGCTGGGCCATCTCAACATACTCCTGGAATTTGTTCTGCCAATCTTTTACCTTCGGAGCGCTCTCCCCCTTCCAAATCGACGCTATCAATATTTGTGCAGCAGCAGTACCATACAGAAAAATATCTTTAACCTTCTCTAGAATGTCGTTCCCCAAAATGCTTAAAAGGAAGGCCTCTGGTTTTTTGAGAAAAGTTATTCCCAAAAAATTTTTAAGTTCGTCATATATTGCATTCCAAAACTCCTTAATCTTTCTACAGGTCCACCACATGTGGTACATGTTTCCATTGATTTCCCCACAACGCCAACAGTTCTTGGCAAGATTTTTATACATTTTAGAAAGCCTTGAAGGGGTTAAGTACCACCTGTACTGCATTTTGAGTATATTTTCTTTGATATTATAACATGCAGTGAACTTCATCGTTGATCTCCAGAGTTTTCCCCACTGATCTTGAAGAGGGAGAGTTTTAATTCTCTAGTTTATAAGTTTATAAGTCTGTTTGTAACCAAGCTTTCTTGGTTAGCTTTCTCTCTCTCTGTATAAGTTGAAAAAAAAAAGTTTTTAGCTAAGAGCTTGTCTGCTAATGCATTCTTTACTGACATACTGTTAATCCAGAAGTGGGCAGCTAAGGGAGGGGGCTTCCTCCCCTTATCTCTTTCTCCTGGTACTGCATGGCATTCTTTTTGGCTAGAGCTTTCAACTTTCGCTGAACTGAAAGTCAGGTTTTTTTTTTAGTGGCTCAGAGCCGCGCATTTGGTTTTCTCTGAAGGACAGTCTCTGAACAGAGAGAGAGAGAGAGCTTTTAATTTTGAACTGGATTTCTGGGCTGAAAATCTTCCTTTTCTGGAAAAGAAAGAGACCCTCCTCCCTGAATACAGGTAGATTCTTCTTCTGAAAGACAGTCTTTTAATTTGCTACCAAGGAGAGACTCCTTCTTTGGAGGTCTTTAAGCAGAGACTTGATAGCCATTTGTTAGGCATGCTTTGATGGTGTTTCCTGCTTGGCAAGGGGTTGGACTGGATGGCCCTTGTGGTCTCTTCCAACCCTATGATTCTATTCTGTGATTATATATTGAAAGCCTCCTGGAAAGCCTGATGTAAGTCTCCCCCTTTACCTTCTTCTCTATGCAAGTAATTGACTTTCCTTCTCTATGCAGTCTCTTAAGTCCTTTTTAACTGATCTTCCTTCTCCTTCTTGTTAAGTCCTTTTAAACTGAGATTCTTTCTCTCTCTCTAATGCTTTTTAAGTTCTTTTATTTGACATGTAGCTTCTACTGATGTGTAGCATTCCTAGCCTCTCTATAAATGGTATTTAGACTTTACCTGAGTTTGTAAAACTTTGGCTTTTGTCTGTAGCCCCTTTTATTTGATACTATTTGCCTGGCTTTTATTTGATACTATTTGCATGGCCTTTTTAATATTTCTATGTTATTGGCATAATATTTAGCTTTTACTGTAAGCTCTGTCTTTGTGCTACTTGCTCTTAGTGCATACCTCTCTGGCATATCATTAATCAATGAAAAGCGCCCCTTCCCTGGATGGCGCAGGAATTCCTGGCCGAGGGATGTGAGAGTTGCCAGATAGCCAGAGACAGGATAATTCTTTGATGGATGGTCCTGCCGGTTGGAGGAAAAGGCGGGAGGTACCAGGGGCAGCCAGGGGCTGCTTAACCCCCACTTTGAGATAAGAGTGTGAGACAGGAATTTTCACCCAATAATGAACTCAAGGCTGAAACCCTTTAAGTAAAAGCTTTTCTGTAACCTGTTTAGATGAAACCTTTTCTGATAGATATGAACCTTGATTAGTAGTGCATTCCTTACTGGCATATTAAGCCAGGAAAGGAATAGATCAAGAGGGGCCCACTCAAGGAGACAGGCAGGCACCAGGAACGAACTCAACGCTAAGTGACCTTTTGGCCTAGAAGATTGTAAAAACAGGAATTTTCAAGGATGTTACTAAGGCTGTGACGTGCACAGATTCCTGGGGAGGGGGAAAGAGGGGTTTGAAGATTATATAAACTGTATGCAACTGATGCTCGGGGCAGTTCGCTGTGAATTATCACGCGGGTGCCTTCCTGCCATTCTAAATGACAGGAATAAAAAACTCTTTCTCTATTTCAAATCCTCAGTGTCTTTTTTTGACTCCTTCCTCCCTCACCCCCCCGGGTGCAACAAAGAACCCAAGGTTAACGGAAAGGCCTGCAATAAGGCTACAATCTAGCATTATAGGATGACCAATATCCTGCACCTATCTAAACATAACTTCCTTAACTTCTTCCTCCTTGACTTTCCATTCAAGAAGGATTTGGTACATTTTTGATATTATTTTGGTGTTATTATTTAATATTTCTGTTTCAAATTTTGACGGTTTTTCAGCAAATCCAATTTTCTTATCTTTTTTAAAGGTTTCATATAACTGGTGATAGTCAAGCCAGCTTGAAAGATGATCTTTAACCTCCTCATATTTCCTAATTGTAATTTGATTATTTTCTTCCTTTAATAAAGAATTATATGTCAACCAACTCCCTTTCATATTTTTCTTCTTTAGCGCCCCTGCCTCTTCCGGGGAAATCTACTTGGGAGTTTTGGATTCCAGTAATCCTTTATACTTTCCCCAAACCTCATAATATTATATGCCCCGTGAATCCTTTAGAGCTCAGTTTTCTCATTGAAAAAATCAAGCTGGTCCTAAAAACCTGAAGGCCATCCCACTACTGAACCTATTGAGACAATAGAGACTCCCATTTCTTTGCAGAGGCAGGAGGGCAGAGACCGAAAAAGCTGTTAATATCTGCTGTGTGTTAAGGGGCATAGCATTTGGGAAGATCAATGCGGGCTCAGGAAACGTAAAAGGGGATAAAACTGAAAATTTGTTTGGAAACAAATGGAAGGACATGGCTCATTGGCTGCTGTTCAATGAGTGTACTTTTCGCAGTTGTTAATCAATGTGTTTTATCCTCTAGTCCCACTTAAGCTTGAACCAGGCATCTCCCGTTGGGGTTCACTTACGTGTCTCCTCTTGAGCTGAGCGACTCTCGAGCCGTCTGAACACTACAAGGGAGAGAGAAGAGAAATACAGGGATCAGTCACTCTTCCCACTCTTCGGCCACTAATAGTGCCAGCAGGTGGAACAAAGGTAGTTGTGGGGTTGCCATCCCTTCTGCAGCAGACTCCCTTGAAACGGAGACATGCACCTGCCCCCTAGCAGTTGCTGGAGGAAATGTTCAGAAGGATCTTCCTTTAAGGAAAGGGTGGGAGCAAAGAACCTTCACTTAAAAAAAAAGCTGTGGGGGAGTCTAAGTGATCATTTTTATTTAGGAAAATCTTATAAAGTGAAGGGTTCCTGTGCTATTTGCACACAAGCACGCAAATACACACACACACACACACACACACACACACACCAACTTTCCTCCAAGGAGCTCAAGGTGGCATACCCTCATTTCATCCTCACAGCAACCCAGTGAGGTAGGTTAGGCTGAGAGAGGCAGTGACGGGCCCAAGGTCACCCAGTGAGCTTCATGGCCGAGAGGGGATTTGAACCTGGGTCTCCCAGGTCCTAGTCTAACACTCTAACCACTTGTGGGAATACACTTCGTGGGTTCCTTTGAACCCAGGTTCATTTGCTTTTAGTTAAGTTTGTTATTGCACTATTTTATGTATTATTCCGCCTTAAAGTGAAAGTAAAAGTAATGCTCAGTGGGCATTTTGCCACTGAGATTACTCCACTTAAAAGTTTAGTTCCAGTTTCTGCTTCCCGCCTTTTTTGGGGGGCAGCAACAGCATTTCTATTGGTTAATATATTGATCATGACATCACACTTGGTTATCAATAAAAGGCTGAGGCTCCCCGCTTAGGCAGGTCAGTTCAGTTATTCTTTGGTTCTTTTAGTTGGGTTAAGTTTAGTTTAAGGGGTCTCTGGGTTGGACGGGTTGGATGGGTTGGAAGCGCGTGTAAGGTTTAGTTAGGTTTTAGTTTGCGGAAGATTCTCGGTAAAGGTCTAGATAGTTTTAGTTTAGCATAGGCTCAGATCGCGGAAGATTTGGCGCGTATAGATTTTAGTTAGCCTTAGCATTGCGGAAGATTTTGGCGGTGCAGGGTTTGTTAGTTTAGGAACAGTGATAGGTTTAGTAAAGTCTAGGAGCCTATGCGGGTCAGCCAAAGCCATTCAAAAGAAGTATCGTGTCTGTCTTTTATTTCACCCTCGGGGTTTAAGATTTCTGGGTCCATTTAGTTTTCATGCTTAGGTGTACTTTAGTGTAATTCAGGAGGTCGCAAGTGCTTATACCAACTTTCACGAGGCAATTTCGAACCGAACGACTCACGCATCTTCAGATCAGCCTGGCGAACAGCGGCACGGTTCGTTCGCAGGCTTGGCCGGCGCCCGTGCGGAAACGCATGTGAGGTGCTGGCCGCACATCCCCGGCAACTGGAATCCCACGTGTAGGTGGCCTATACTTACACGTGGGAAGCTCCAGCAAAGAACCCCCGCAACCACTAGACCACATTGGCTCTCCTAGACCAAACCTTTCCACAGAACTTTACAATAGTAACTTTTTGCTTTGCTAACCAACCCAGGTGGGACTGTGGGTTAAACCACAGAGCCTAAGGCTTGCTGATCAGAAGGTCGGTGGTTTGAATCCCTGCGACGGGGTGAGCTCCCGTTGCTTGGTCCCAGCTCCTGCCCACCTAGCAGTTCGAAAGCACGTCAAAGTGCAAGTAGATAAATAGGTACCGGCGTTTCCGTGCGCTGCTCTGGTTCACCAGAAGCAGCTTTGTCATGCTGGCCACATGACCTGGAAGCTGTACGCTGGCTCCCTCGGCCAGTAACGCGAGATGAGCGCTGCAACCCCAGAGTCAGACACGACTGGACCTAATGGTCAGGGATCCCTTTACCTTTACCTTTAACCAACCCCAGGATTAGGGTTGCAATAGGAAGGGCATGGGGGAAGCAACAGGCTGGCTTGAGAGGCAGAGACCCAGTCCTGCCAGCACACTCACCTCTCCCTGTCACTTTCGTCACTCGACTGCACTTCTTCCAGAGCCACCTGCAAGTCCGCAATGCGGCGGATGGAGGTCTCCAGGTCTGCCTGCAACGTCTGCCTCACTGCAGAGAGCTCGTCCACCTGCTTCTCCTGGAGAAATATGAACACAGGGTGAGGCTGGGGGTTCCTGAACAGGTCAGCTGCAAGCAAGGCAGTCCTGAACAGGTCAACTCAGCAAATCATTTGTTCAATGCATTTCTGTTAAGGTATTGTGCTTTATTCTAGAAAGTGGAAGGTGGTTTGAAGAAAGACAGTGTAGTACAGTGGTTAGAGTGGCAACCCAGGTCACTCATTAAACCAGGGACGGAGAACCTGCAGGCCTCCTCTTGGACCACAACTCCCATCAGCCCTAGCCAGCATAGTCAATGACCAGAAATGATGGGAGTTGCAGCCCAACCACACATGGAGGGAACCACTTTCCCCAGTGCCAGCACTGCAAAGAAAGCTGCCTCACACCAAGTCAGACTCTGCACTGTATTGTCTGCACTGACTGGCAGCAGCTGCCAGGATTCCAGGCCAGGTGCCTTCCCAGCCCCACCTGGAGAGCTCAGGGATTGCACCTGCAACCTCCTGCATTCAAAACAGATGCTTTGCCACTGAGCTAAGTGCGAAACAAGATTTCAGTTTTCATGGTCTGGCATAAAGGGCAAACTTTAAAAGGAACAGGGCTTGAGAGGCAGAGACCCAGTCCTGCCAGCACACTCACCTCTCCCCTGCCTTATGCTGTGCTTTGTGACCAGGGCTTTGCTCTAAAAGCATCCAGAAAAAGGTGCGTTTTGAAAATGGATTTGAAGGAAGAGAGGAAGGTGGCAACGTGAGGTGTCCAGGAATAGGTATCTACCCAAGGACCTTTATGTAATAACAAAACAATCTCTAACCCTGGACCCTTGATCACAAAGGGTTGCTAGCTCTGCTGCAGCCAGACTCAAAATTGCCAAACATTGGAAGTCTGCATGAGGTCCCTCTAGGGCTGGATGGTTTGAGAGGATGTGGGACATTGTCTTGCTTGAACATGTAACCCATCACAAGGGTTATGAAACGAGGCCATCTAGGTGCTGTATGGTTTCTGTTCCTATGATTTATAAATAAAAATAGTGCACTGCACAGCCCTCAACAACACATGTCTTCAAGTTACAAGAAAAGAGATTCTGACTCACAAAGAACTTTCTGGCAGTAAGAGCTGTTTGGCAGGGGAATGGATTCCATCAAAAGGTGGTGGACTCACCTTCCTTGGAAGTTCTTAGGCAGAGGTTGGATGGCCATCTTTAGTTGAGATACTTTAGCTGAGATTCCTGCATTGCAGGGTGTTGGACTAGATGACCCTTGGGGTCCCTTCCAACTCTACAATTCTATGATTCTATGTGACTTCTAAAATGTCCTTTTGTGGAATCTATTTTATTGCAGTCTGCAAAGTGTCCTGAACATTCTGTCCATTTTATTCCAACTGCAATAATGTGCTTCATACAATCATTGTTCTTCATTTCTTTATTGTTTCTTTGTTATTCCTGAAAACTAAAGGAAGATATCTCTACTACCATTATTATTATTTTTTAAGGACAGTTAAAAGTGAGGGTCAAATCAGGGATGTGTTCAGCCAGGCAGGAGGCTGGAAGGAATTGCTGCAGCAGGAAATTCACATGGGTGGCTCTTTCCACCTCCATAAATGCCTTGACCTGATGACTCGGCTGTGCTGAGGAGGGTGGCTGGAGCAGAGAAAGGTGAGCTGCCTGCTGGGCAGATGAGACATTTGCCTCAGTTTAGCTCCTAACATTTCCCTGAGATTGCATCCACCTTTCCTGTAGGGAAGGAGTGATGTATGCTGAACAGACAGGAGGCAGAAGCTGGCTGCAAAAGGCTCCTAGGATGGGCAGGCTTGGCTTTCTGGGGTTCGCTCTCGAAGGCCCTTGATCTGTTTGCTTCACATGGTTCCCTTCACTTCCTGAAGTGGAAATCTTTTCTAATGGAATGGTCCCTGTCAGGACAGGTTAAAAAAAAGGGGGGGGGGGAGAACCTTCTCCATGCAACACATCGCTGAACTATGGAACTTGCTCCCCCAGGAGGCAGAGATGGCCTCCAACTGGGATGGCTTTGCAATAAGATAAATTCATGGAGGATGGATTTCAAGGAGCGGGGACACGCCCCCTCCAAGTTCCCCAGTGGGGCATGTGCAGAGAGCATGCCGACATTGCAGGGGCAAGGCAGCGTGCTTGATGGAGGAAGAGGAGGAGGAAGCGATCAGTGGCTGCCACCCATGATGGCTATACTCTACCTCCACAGTTGGAGGCAGCAATGCTTCCAAAAACTAGTTGCTGGAAGTCACAGGTAGGGAGCGTGTGTGTGCTCGGGTCCAGCTCACAGGTTTTGCAGGGGCATCTGGCTAGCCCCTGTGAGAACTGAATGATGCTGGACTAGATCACCCATTGGCTCTTATGTTCTTCATGGTGGCTTGGATTATTTCCCCAAAGCACGGTCAGCACTGCAATCCAATATGCTGATTGTCATTATGATGGACTATATAATATTAAATATATAACATAAATTATGTGCACATGCAGACATGCACACACACAAGGTCCTAAGGCAGGAGAGGAGACTTTAAGGACTGCAACTCCCATCAGCTTGACCATTGCACAGGCCTGTGAGCTTCCCAGGGGCATCTAGTTGGCCACTGAGATGGGTATGCTTAGCCTGGAAGAGAGGAGACTGAGAGGAGATAGGATAGCCATCTTCAAATACCTCAAGGGATGTACCGTGGAAGAAGGAACAAGCTTGTTTCCTCCTGCTCTGGAGTGTAGGACTCGAGGCAATGGCTTCAAGTTACAAGAAAGGAAATTCTGAGTAAACATCAGGAAGAACTTTCTGGCCGTATGAGCTGTTTGACAGTGGAAGGGTCTCCCTTGGGAGGCAGTGGACTCTCCTTCCTTGGAGGTTTTTAATCAGAGGTTGGATGGCCATCTGTCATGGATGCATTAGTTGATATTCCTGCACTGCAGGAGGTTGGACTAGATGACCCTCAGGGTCCCTTCCAACTCTATGATTCTATGATGCTGACATATGGAACCTGGAAGACACTGGGATCGGGCTGGAGTTTCTATCTTGTGTCACTCCCTTACTGGAAGTCTAAAAGAGCAACCTGAAGAACGGCTAGGCAAGTGTTAATTTTTATTTTTTTTTATAACTGACACCTTTGTGGAATGCATGACCCACTTTTATAGCGACAGAGGCAGGCGCTGAAAGATTGCATCTCCCGGGGAGAAAACATGCAACGTCGAACAGGTAACAGTGGCTGTAATTGGCAATTTGAAAATGAGAACCAGGAAGGCAAACAACCTATTGATTCAGAACAAACTCAGCCCCTCCAAGATTTGGATGACAATATATATTAAAATAATCCTCCTCCCTCTTCCAAAGATGAAGCTCAATTCACCCCAACTGTCTGGCTCTGTTCTTTCAGTCCCCCTACCCCTTTCCTTTCTCTCTTCCTGACAGCCAAGAGTGTTTGCCTGCCAACAACGATGAGGAGGAATTATTTGGCAAGATCTGGGAATGTTGCTGCCTCCTTCGCTCATGACTGGGATCAAAATGTATTTTTAAAAGACCTACGAGCAGTTTTCTCAATCTGGATTTTATAAATTATTATTAACAAACAATGCAAGTTCTGGGGCTTTCATCAGCAATATAATTTTTGTTCCCTCACAGCAGATGCCTCTCTATGTCAGAAAGAGAGAGATCTCCCTTTATCGCCCAATGCTGTTTATTTTAGTTTTGGAAGTGTTATTAAAGAAAATAAGAGAAGACAGTTTAATTAGAGGAATTGTGGTTGGAAAAAAGGTATAAAATCAGGGCAGTGGCAGAGCATAAAATGCAACTGCCCAGGGCAGGCAGGGCAGTCCCCTGAGGGGGCAGAGCACAGAGGGAGCCCTCTGCAGCTTGCCTCGCAAAGCAACACTTGCCTGCCACAACCCAGCAGAGGAGAAGGACGGCAACTGCTGCCAACTCTCTTCCTCTCTGCCCTGCAGGTTAGACCTGATCCAACGATGGAGCTGCAGTTGGGAACAAGGAAGCTGCCTAGCCAGCTCCCTTGCATGTGCAGCCCAGCAGAGGAGAGTTGCTGCAATGCTGCCGACGACTCTCCCACACTCTGCTTGACCCGGGAGCGAGAAAGCTGCCTCGGCCACTCCCTTGCACACCAGATCCGGACTCCAATGATTGAGCCTCTCATGGGGGCACCTGGTCATGCCCCCTCCCAAGAATACACCCAGGACCAGGGGTGGGAGGCAGCACCTCCCACACTACACCACTGCTCTCTGGTTGTTTTCTGCACAGGAAGTCTCTGGATCAGAAAGGACAAATGTTTTTTAAAAATAAGCCACCCGCCTCCCCTACTTTCCAAGCAAGGCTCGAGTGATGCTTCAGTGTCAGAATCCCAGATGAGAAAAGGAGCGGGATGTAGCCAATTCTTATTTTGTAATGTTGGTTTCCTGTGAGATTGTGCCAAA
The DNA here is from genome assembly GCA_900245905.1 of Lacerta viridis. Lineage (NCBI taxonomy): Eukaryota > Metazoa > Chordata > Lepidosauria > Squamata > Lacertidae > Lacerta > Lacerta viridis. The sequence goes on from OFHU01000759.1 coordinate 994,191, forward strand.
ATCTGCCTGTATAAAAGCCCACTTCAATCATCATTCAATTTCTTGTAAATACCCATGTTCTGTCATCAATAATCCTGATGCGGTTTTGAGCCAAAGACTCAGGGTATGCTTAAAATATCAAGGGGGGGAATCCAGAAATGTGGTACATTATAAATCTTCAGAAGAGTGCAATTATGTTGAACACCCCCCTTCATCTTTTAAAGCGGCATCTCTCGCTCACATACCATATAACCTTGTGTGACTCCCATCTTAGCGACGGCATTAAAATATCTTTTATACCCAAAATAACTGCTTTGACACTTAAAACTTCCCGGGTTTTCAAACAGAGTAATAATCATCATCACTTGATGTCTCCTGAATGCAAAGCAGGGAGCTCTATGGCAGGCAACTCTTAACAATAGCTCCCCGTTTCAAAACCAAAATCCTATTCCCACCCAGGCCCTTAGAAAAGACCCAGCCTTTTCTTTGTCCCAAGGCCAGGCAGAGAGCTGAAGAAGTATCTGGGGCATGTTGGTCAGGATGAGTGTAAATATTTCAGTTACTGTCAAGAGTACCATATTGAAACCTACCAAGGGCTGCTCCCCTTGTCTCTTGAAGCTGGCAGGGCAGAGAGCCAGGAGTCAGGAACTGGGAGCCAGGAGGAGAGGGCAGCCAGAATGGCAGCCAGGAGGGCAGGACCAGAGAGCAGTCAGGATCAGAGCGCCAGCCAGGCGAGAAATGCAAGCCAGGCAACCTCAAGGGAGGTTCAGCTGGATGTCATAGAATCACAGAACATACATATACTGAGGGTCACCTAGTCCAGCTCCCCGAAATGTCATAAGTTCCTAGGAGACATTGTGAAAGTGCTGGCCAGCTCAGGATGAGGAGGGGGCTGTTGGAGGACCTATCCATTGACAACCCCAGGGAGGTTGGTGTTATTAATGTCACTGTCCAGCATGGTAACTTAGGTTGCCATTAGATTATTGCATCCTATTCATTTCAATGCAAGGAAACACAAAGCAATTGGTGGGGGCATAATCAATTATGCATTAGTTCTGGACTGAAATAAACAACAGCAAATATCAGTTGTATTCACTGAACTGATTTTTGTTCCATACACAGGGCAAATAAACACTGCCAATTTCTGCTACTGTTTCCATCAGAATTCTCTGACATCATGAGCCAGGTGATTTGGCCAGGCCAAATCCACAACAGATTTTTATTTTTTAAATTCTAAACTGCACTTCATCCAGACAGACCCCAGGGCTATGTACACAAAGAACAATAGAGTAAAACCTGTTATCCAGCATAAAGCTGCAGAAATTGGAGCAAGCTGCAGACAGATGCAGCCCCCTGAAAATGCCTGGAGAAGGAAGGGGGCTCACAGACCCAATTCTATAGGACTTTCTATTCACCATCCAAGTGCAACTACTGTATTTGGCTCCAGACTTTGCCTCTCAGTGATCCTAGTTCTTGACCCACACAAGGGATGTTGGTAGGCCCAGGAGCAAATTAATAAGGTGGGTTCCTGGGGTCTTTCTGGCTTTGCAGGATGCCTAGCAGCCCTGGAGGCCAAGTTCTGTTTAAAACAAACATACAAACAAAGCCCAGCAGAAAAGACCCAGGACTTGCTACCAACAAGGCTTCTGCACACGACTGAAACCTTTTGTTCTGCTTCACTCCAGAGATTGCTCTGGGTCAGCCATGGCAGTGCCTTACACCTCAGTGGATCCATCCATTTTTCCACCCCCAGAGCTTCTAAATCCCTGTGACAGTTTGAAAACCTTTCAGCTTTCAAGTTCCACCAGAAGGCAATCTCAACTGCCATGCGCCCCTCCTCCCAGATAAAAAAGATGCAAAGAAGGGGGGGGGAATATGCTGAC